>JAVIAB010000108.1:57350059-57405059 GCA_032433765.1 Megaustenia siamemsis
AAAGTAAACTCAGAATTATTAAAAATAAAAAAATAAAAAAAAAACAGTCTCCCTCAGGATTCGAACACGGGTCTACTACGTGACAGGGCAGGGGCGGGTACTTGAGGAATGCTATTGTTAGAATCGCTTACAAGGAATCGTGGTCATTGTTAGGAAAATATGCTGACGGTCATTGTTAGGCTCCGTGTTTAGAGTTAGGTAGAGGCATGTAACTAGGGGTGGTATTGTTGTTATTTAAAATACTGGTAATTGGGACTGCGTGACAGGAGGCGACAAGCAATGACGTTGAAAGGTTAGCCGCAGGTAAATTCAATAGAGACCTCTAATCCGTGTCCGTGATCGCCTCGCTGTGTGTTATTTGTGAAAGAGTATTTTAAAAGAGTATGTGATAAATAAAAATTCAGAATTATTTAAAAAATATGTATTTGTGAAAGTAACTCAGAATTATTAAAAATAAAAAATAAAAAAAAACAGTCTCCCTTCAGGATTCGAACACGGGTCTACTACGTGACAGGCCAGGCAACATGTAAAAAAAAAATGCTGACAGCAATAACATTGAAAGGTAGTTTTTGTCGAACGGTCTCCTGTGTTTCTGAGAGCTTAACCGCAGGTAAATTCAATAGAGACTCGGTGCTAATCCGTGTCCGGTGATCGTCGCTCGCTGTGTGTTAGAAATTTGTGAAAGAGTAGTTTAATTCCGTTAGCCAACTCAGGTAGAACCCCGATTGAAAAGAAAACGGACTTATGTTAAAAATAGTAAAATATAAGTGGTCGTGTGTGTTATCGCTACCACCATCATCATGTGCGTGTAGTAAGGTGTGCTAATATTAAATAGTGACGCTCGCTCTTTCTCATTCAATGTAAAGCAAAACAAAATTCTATATTTCACAATTTATTATACATCATATATATATATATATATATATATATATATTAATTACTGTCCGGATGCTGATAATTTTAACCGTCTGGGTTTCCTACACAACCGCCCTCCATTTTGACAAAACCTTGATCAAGCTGGAATAGGTAATCGGTGACTTTGCTGAAACATCCTGGGCAGCCACACTGGCTTGCCGGAGCTGTCGTCTATTAACAAGAGTGAGGTCCCCTTGGTTAACAAAAAGGGCGTGTAGTTGATGTTAGCATAAGCGTTTTCGAGACTGCCTTAACGCCATCTATAGACAATGGAACTACCCCTCTGCCTTCATGTCCTATCATCATCATGTGCCACCCTCAACACCATCACCCCTCATGTCCTTCATCATCAAGCCACACAAAGTATCAACCCCTTCATGGCCTATCATCATCATGTGCCACCCTCAACACTATCATCATCAGGTGCACCCTCAACACATATCATCATATGCGCCACCCCCAACACCATCATCAAACCTTCATATCCCATCATCCATCTTGTGCCCTACCATTAAATAGTGGACTCTCTCTCTCTCTCTCTTTCTCTATCGCATATCCAAGCTAACTCAAGTAAAATAAAAATCATCACCAAGCCACACAAATGACACATCATCATCATAGGCCACCCTCAACACTATCATCATCATGTGCACCCTCACTCTCTCTCTCTCTCTCTCTCTCTCTCTCTCTCTCTCTATCGCATATCCAAGCTAACTCAAGTCAAATAAAAATCATCACCAAGCCACACAAATTGACACATCATCATCATGTCCACCCTCAACACTATCATCATCATGCGCCACCCCAAACACCAGCCCTTCATGTCCTATCATCATCATGTGCCACCCTCAACATCAAACCTTCCGGCTTGGGACGGAGGAACTGTTTTCCATCAGTCGAGTAAATGAACAAACCCCGTTACATATGTGTTGAAAGACGATAAGGGGCGATGAGATAGAGGGGTCATTCTAACACCGAAAATTCAAAAAGTTGGAGACAAACTCATCATCCCTGCATGTCCTATCATCAACCCACACAAAGTATCAACAAGCGAAATTTCTCTCTCTCTCTCTCTCTCTCTCTCACTCTCTCTCTTTCTCTCTCTCTCGCTCTGTCTCTCTCACATTCATGATAAACCAAAACAAAATAGGCTCATATTAAAAAAGTCGACCTAAAACCGTAAAATATTCCACTACAACACAGACCGCTAGACTGAACAGTACTATGAAAAATAAACGTCCGTGAATCAAGCGCGCTTATAACACGAAGTCTCACATCCGACTAGTTTAAATATAATCCGGTAAATCAAAGTTAGGAGGCAAGGGCAGAAACTTAGGAGGTAAGGGCAGAAACCAAAGATGGCAAGGTCAGAAAACAAGGAGGGAGGTCAGAAATCTAAGAGGCAAGGGCAGAAACCTAGGAGACATGGCAGAAAACCGCAGGAGAAAAGGGCAGAAACCTAGGAGACAAGGGCAGAAGAAACCTAGGAGGGAGGGCAGAAACCAAAGAGGCAAGGGCAGAAACCTAGGAGACAAGGTCAGGAAAATACTAGGAAGCTGTGTTAGAAAACAAGGAGGGGAGGTCAGAAATCTAGGAAGCTGTGTAGAAAACAAGACAGGGAAGGCAGAAACCTAGGAGGCAGGTCAGAAATCTAGGAAGCTGTGTTAGAAAACACAAGGGGAGAGGCAGAAACCTAGGAGACAAGGGCAGAAACTTAGGAGGTAAGGGCAGAAACCAAAGAGACAAGGTTAGAAAACAAGGAGGGAGGGTCAGAAATCTAAGAGGCAAGGGCAGAAACCTAGGAGGCGAGGTCAGAAACCTAGGAGGCGAGGTCAGAAACCTAGGAGGCGAGGTCAGAAAACAAGGAGGGAAGGTCAGAAACCTAGGAGACATGGACAGAAAACTAGGAAGCAAAGGCTGAAAACAAAGAGGCAAGGTCAGAAATCTAGGAAGCTGCATTAGAAAACAAGGAGGGAAGGTAAGAAACCTATCTACTTCCATACTGATACTAGTTAGACACATCGATCAGATAGTTACATCCAAATCGCAAACATTTTACCCCAGAACACAAAAATTTAGGGTCATACTCAAAAAGTCGACCTAAAAATCCCAAAAGCTACTCACATAGTCATACTAGTTAGACACAACGAGCAGGAAGGCTCCAATGTCACGTTGACATCAAATCTAGCGTCGCAAATATCGTCGTTATCGAGAGATTCGTAGCGAATCCAGACATCACCCTCTATTACATTGAAATAATTTAGCGGAAATTGTATCTCCACCAGTGCGATCTCATACTGCGTCGAAAATTGCCTCCAGCGTTCTCTAACATTGCCTCGATCGTTCTTTAACATTACCTCCAGCGTTCTCTAACATTGCCTCCAGCGTTCTATAACATTGCCTCCAGCGTTCTCTAACATTGCCTCGATCGTTCTCTAACATTGCCTCGATCGTTCGTTAACATTGCCTCCAGCGTTCTCTAACATTGCCTCGATCGTTCTTTAACATTACCTCCAGCGTTCTCTAACATTGCCTCCAGCGTTCTATAACATTGCCTCCAGCGTTCTCTAACATTGCCTCGATCGTTCTCTAACATTGCCTCGATCGTTCGTTAACATTGCCTCCGGCGTTCTCTAACATTGCCTCCAGCGTTCTCTAACATTGCCTCCAGCGTTCTCTAACATTGCCTCCAGCGTTCTCTAACATTGCCTCCAGCGTTCTATAACATTGCCTCCAGCGTTCTATAACATTGCCTCCAGCGTTCTCTAACATTACCTCGAGCGTTCTCTAACATTGCCTCGATCGTTCTTTAACATTGCCTC
This sequence comes from Megaustenia siamemsis, assembly GCA_032433765.1. Taxonomy (NCBI): domain Eukaryota; kingdom Metazoa; phylum Mollusca; class Gastropoda; order Stylommatophora; family Ariophantidae; genus Megaustenia; species Megaustenia siamemsis. The sequence goes on from JAVIAB010000108.1 coordinate 57,353,797, forward strand.
GATCGTTCTTTAACATTGCCTCCAGTGTTCTCTTCACAAGTTTCGTAAGGGAAACATTTGTCGTACTGGGAGAAAAACTCGTTTACCCTATCCATTTTAACGACCCCTTCTAATGATGACTCGCTGAGTGCCAAGTACAGACTATCTGTATCCATTTCACAGAGTCGAAAGTCGGACCTCTCTACGAATCTATCCAGGAAGTCATAGTAAAATTCCATTCCCAATTTGGTGTACTGGTAGACGAAAAAACCAAGCTGTGAAGGAAGATCCCACAGGATACTTCGATTTCCAAGCGACACCTCATACAGGTCTTCACCAATAGGCGTCATGGTTTTAAACAGGGGGGTTAATTACAACTTTGTTGTATTGGCCCCCTCTTTAACATAGGTCACGTTCACATGTTTCCCCAAATTCGTCAAGGTCTTCCCATAGGCCGAGAAAAATATTACCACCAGATCACAAAAATGTAGGCAGAAAACCTAGGAGGCAAGGTCAGAAACCTAGGAGACAAGGTCAGAAACATAGGAGGCAAGGGCAGAAACCTAAGAGGCAAGGGCAGAAACCTAAGAGGCAATGATGGGGGCTATTCCTAACTTTCTTCTCAGTTCTTCATTTCTGAGCTTATCTCTCAGACTGTTTCCTGTCATTCGTCTAACACATTTCATCTCTGAGATCACAAAAATTTAGGCACATACTCAAAAAGTCGACCTCAAAACCATAAAAAGCTACTCCCACATTCATCTAAAAGTTACACCAAAACCGCACCAGTTTGGCACAATGCACCTTCGTAGGGGCGTAACAATCAGCCTTCGTAAGGGGCGTATCAATCATAAAAGTGATTATCAAAGTAAATTTTTGGTATGGGATGTCTATTGGTGCATGTTTTTGCACGGTGCAAATCTGGTGCGGTTTTGGTGTAACTTTTAGATGAATGTGGGAGTAGCTTTTTATGGTTTTGAGGTCGACTTTTTGAGTATGTGCCTAAATTTTTGTGATCTCAGAGATGAAATGTGTTAGACGAATGACAGGAAACAGTCTGAGAGATAAGCTCAGAAATGAAGAACTGAGAAGAAAGTTAGGAATAGCCCCCATCATTGCCTCTTAGGTTTCTGCCCTTGCCTCTTAGGTTTCTGCCCTTGCCTCCTATGTTTCTGACCTTGTCTCCTAGGTTTCTGACCTTGCCTCCTAGGTTTCTGCCTACATTTTTGTGATCTGGTGGTAATATTTTTCTCGGCCTATGGGAAGACCTTGACGAATTTGGGGAAACATGTGAACGTGACCTATGTTAAAGAGGGGGCCAATACAACAAAGTTGGTAATTAACCCCCCTGTTTAAAACCATGACGCCTATTGGTGAAGACCTGTATGAGGTGTCGCTTGGAAATCGAAGTATCCTGTGGGATCTTCCTTCACAGCTTGGTTTTTTCGTCTACCAGTACACCAAATTGGGAATGTTGGAATTTTACTATGACTTCCTGGATAGATTCGTAGAGAGGTCCGACTTTCGACTCTGTGAAATGGATACAGATAGTCTGTACTTGGCACTCAGCGAGTCATCATTAGAAGGGGTCGTTAAAATGGATAGGGTAAACGAGTTTTTCTCCCAGTACGACAAATGTTTCCCTTACGAAACTTGTGAAGAGAACACTGGAGGCAATGTTAAAGAACGATCGAGGCAATGTTAAAGAACGATCGAGGCAATGTTAGAGAACGCTCGAGGTAATGTTAGAGAACGCTGGAGGCAATGTTATAGAACGCTGGAGGCAATGTTATAGAACGCTGGAGGCAATGTTAGAGAACGCTGGAGGCAATGTTAGAGAACGCTGGAGGCAATGTTAGAGAACGCTGGAGGCAATGTTAGAGAACGCTGGAGGCAATGTTAACGAACGATCGAGGCAATGTTAGAGAACGATCGAGGCAATGTTAGAGAACGCTGGAGGCAATGTTATAGAACGCTGGAGGCAATGTTAGAGAACGCTGGAGGTAATGTTAAAGAACGATCGAGGCAATGTTAGAGAACGCTGGAGGCAATGTTAACGAACGATCGAGGCAATGTTAGAGAACGATCGAGGCAATGTTAGAGAACGCTGGAGGCAATGTTATAGAACGCTGGAGGCAATGTTAGAGAACGCTGGAGGTAATGTTAAAGAACGATCGAGGCAATGTTAGAGAACGCTGGAGGCAATTTTCGACGCAGTATGAGATCGCACTGGTGGAGATACAATTTCCGCTAAATTATTTCAATGTAATAGAGGGTGATGTCTGGATTCGCTACGAATCTCTCGATAACGACGATATTTGCGACGCTAGATTTGATGTCAACGTGACATTGGAGCCTTCCTGCTCGTTGTGTCTAACTAGTATGACTATGTGAGTAGCTTTTGGGATTTTTAGGTCGACTTTTTGAGTATGACCCTAAATTTTTGTGTTCTGGGGTAAAATGTTTGCGATTTGGATGTAACTATCTGATCGATGTGTCTAACTAGTATCAGTATGGAAGTAGATAGGTTTCTTACCTTCCCTCCTTGTTTTCTAATGCAGCTTCCTAGATTTCTGACCTTGCCTCTTTGGTTTTCAGCCTTAGCTTCCTAGTTTTCTGTCCATGTCTCCTAGGTTTCTGACCTTCCCTCCTTGTTTTCTGACCTCGCCTCCTAGGTTTCTGACCTCGCCTCCTAGGTTTCTGCCCTTGCCTCTTAGATTTCTGACCCTCCCTCCTTGTTTTCTAACCTTGTCTCTTTGGTTTCTGCCCTTACCTCCTAAGTTTCTGCCCTTGTCTCCTAGGTTTCTGCCCTCGCCTCCTTGTTTTCTAACACAGCTTCCTAGATTTCTGACCATGCCTCCTAGGTTTCTGACCTTCCCTCCTTGTTTTCTAACACAGCTTCCTAGATTTCTGACCTCCCCTCCTTGTTTTCTAACACAGCTTCCTAGATTTCTGACCTTGTCTCCTAGGTTTCTGCCCTTGCCTCTTTGGTTTCTGCCCTCGCCTCCTAGGTTTCTGCCCTTGTCTCCTAGGTTTCTGCCCTTTTCTCCTAGGTTTCTGCCCTTGTCTCCTAGGTTTCTGCCCTTGCCTCTTAGATTTCTGACCTTCCCTCCTTGTTTTCTGACCTTGCCTCTTTGGTTTCTGCCCTTACCTCCTAAGTTTCTGCCCTTGCCTCCTAACTTTGATTTACCGGATTATATTTAAACTAGTCGGATGTGAGACTTCGTGTTATAAGCGCGCTTGATTCACGGACGTTTATTTTTCATAGTACTGTTCAGTCTAGCGGTCTGTGTTGTAGTGGAATATTTTACGGTTTTAGGTCGACTTTTTTAATATGAGCCTATTTTGTTTTGGTTTATCATGAATGTGAGAGAGACAGAGCGAGAGAGAGAGAAAGAGAGAGAGTGAGAGAGAGAGAGAGAGAGAGAATTTCGCTTGTTGATACTTTGTGTGGGTTGATGATAGGACATGCAGGGATGATGAGTTTGTCTCCAACTTTTTGAATTTTCGGTGTGTAGAATGACCCCTCTATCTCATCGCCCTTATCGTCTTTCAACACATATGTAACGGGGTTTGTTTCATTTACTCGACTGATGGAAAACAGTTCCTCCGTCCAAGCCGGAAGGTTTGATGTTGAGGGTGGCACATGATGATGATAGGACATGAAGGGCTGGTGTTGGGGGTGGCGCATGATGATGATAGTGTTGAGGGTGGCACATGATGATGATGTGTCAATTTGTGTGGCTTGGTGATGGTTTTTATTTGACTTGAGTTAGCTTGGATATGCGATAGAGAGAGAGAGAGAGAGAGAGAGAGAGAGAGAGAGAGAGTGAGGGTGGCACATGATGATGATAGTGTTGAGGGTGGCCTATGATGATGATGTGTCAATTTGTGTGGCTTGGTGATGATTTTTATTTTACTTGAGTTAGCTTGGATATGCGATAGAGAAAGAGAGAGAGAGAGAGTCACTATTTAATGGTAGGGCACAAGATGATGATGGGATATGAAGGTTTGATGATGGTGTTGGGGGTGGCGCATGATGATGATAGTGTTGAGGGTGGCACATGATGATGATAGTGTTGAGGGTGGCACATGATGATGATAGGCCATGAAGGGGTTGATACTTTGTGTGGCTTGATGATGATAGGACATGAAGGGGTGATGGTGTTGAGGGTGGCACATGATGATGATAGGACATGAAGGGCTGGTGTTGGGGGTGGCGCATGATGATGATAGTGTTGAGGGTGGCACATGATGATGATGTGTCAATTTGTGTGGCTTGGTGATGATTTTTATTTGACTTGAGTTAGCTTGGATATGCGATAGAGAGAGAGAGAGAGAGAGAGAGAGAGAGAGAGAGAGAGTGAGGGTGGCACATGATGATGATAGTGTTGAGGGTGGCCTATGATGATGATGTGTCAATTTGTGTGGCTTGGTGATGATTTTTATTTTACTTGAGTTAGCTTGGATATGCGATAGAGAAAGAGAGAGAGAGAGAGTCACTATTTAATGGTAGGGCACAAGATGATGATGGGATATGAAGGTTTGATGATGGTGTTGGGGGTGGCGCATGATGATGATAGTGTTGAGGGTGGCACATGATGATGATAGTGTTGAGGGTGGCACATGATGATGATAGGCCATGAAGGGGTTGATACTTTGTGTGGCTTGATGATGATAGGACATGAAGGGGTGATGGTGTTGAGGGTGGCACATGATGATGATAGGACATGAAGGCAGAGGGGGTAGTTCCATTGTCTATAGATGGCGTTAAGGCAGTCTCGAAAACGCTTATGCTAACATCAACTACACGCCCTTTTTTGTTAACCAAGGGGACCTCACTCTTGTTAATCAGACGACAGCTCCGGCAGCCAGTGTGGCTGCCCAGGATGTTTCAGCAAAGTCACCGATTACCTATTCCAGCTTTGATCAAGGTTTTGTCAAAATGGAGGGCGGTTGTGTAGGAAACCCAGACGGTTAAAATTATCAGCATCCGGACAGTAATATATATATATATATATATATATATATATATATATATATATATATATATATATGATGTATTAATAAAATTGTGAAATATAGAATTTTGTTTTGCTTTACATTGAATGAGAAAGAGCGAGCGTCACTATTTAATATTAGCACACCTTACTACACGACACATGATGATGTTGGTAGCGATAACACACACGACCACTTATATTTTACTATTTTTAACATAAGTCCGTTTTCTTTTCAATCGGGGTTCTACCTGAGTTGGCTAACGGAATTTAAAATACTCTTTCACAAATTTCTAACACACAGCGAGCGACGATCACCGGACACGGATTAGCACCGAGTCTCTATTGAATTTACCTGCGGTTAAGCTCTCAGAAACACAGGAGACCGTTCGACAAAACTAACCTTTCAATGTTATTGCTTGTCAGCATTTTTTTTTTTACATGTTGCCTGGCCTGTCACGTAGTAGACCCGTGTTCGAATCCTGAAGGGAGACTGTTTTTTTTTATTTTTTTATTTTTTTATTTTTAATAATTCTGAGTTTACTTTCACAAATACATATTTTTTTAAATAATTCTGAATTTTTATTTATCACATACTCTTTTAAAATACTCTTTCACAAATAACACACAGCGAGGCGATCACCGGACACGGATTAGAGTCTCTATTGAATTTACCTGCGGCTAACCTTTCAACGTCATTGCTTGTCGCCTCCTGTCACGCAGTCCCAATTACCAGTATTTTAAATAACAACAATACCACCCCTAGTTACATGCCTCTACCTAACTCTAAACACGGAGCCTAACAATGACCGTCAGCATATTTTCCTAACAATGACCACGATTCCTTGTAAGCGATTCTAACAATAGCATTCCTCAAGTACCCGCCCCCTGCCCTGTCACGTAGTAGACCCGTGTTCGAATCCTGAAGGGAGACTGTTTTTTTTTTATTTTTTTATTTTTAATAATTCTGAGTTTACTTTCACAAATACATATTTTTTAAATAATTCTGTTTACTTTCACATACTCTTTTAAAATACTCTTTCATTTTCATCTAACACGAGCGAGGCGACACAAATATACTCTTTCACAAATAACACACAGCGAGAGGCGATCACCGGAGCGCGATCACCGGATTAGCACACGATCTTTTGAATTTACCTGAGTTAAGCTCTCAGTGATTCGACAAACTGACGAACACCAAAAAATTTTTCCCAAAATTTTTCCCCCCAAAAAATAATGAAGTTCGAAAAAATCGCGAATTCGAAAAAATAATTTTTTTTTTTGGCACCGTTTTGGTGCAAAGTCGGTGCAAAGTCGGTGCCAAATCTATTGTATTTCGGTGCATGTTATTCCACTTTTCTGTTGCATTCACAGCCACCGCTACTACTGCCGTGAACTAATGACGAACGCAAACAGGCACCGCTGTTTTTTTTTTTTTCTGGTCAACCTCTGAATTGGGTCTCAGGAACAGCTGACATCCATGCCTCTCTCCAGACGTTTCTGTGATATTTACGCTTCTATTTGTGTGATATTCCTTGATAAAATTCTTCACGAAGGGAACATTTTAAGGTGCTTATTTCACTTTATATGCCCAGCCGCGCTACAAACTTGGTTTAGGGAAAAAAAAAAGCAACATCGATCCTGCCAGGAACTGAACCCGTGTCTAACAACTTTTTTGGAAAATAAGCAGCTGAACCAACTAGGTTGGACAGAATTGATGCTTTATAACGAAGGTCTTTAACATCACGAACCTTCTTGATAAATAAATAAGCTGTGCAATTGGAAAGAAAGGAAGGAACGAAGGATGACACATTTTTGTTTACAAAATGAACCAATTTGATAGTAACATTTACCTTATTGTTAAGGCAGAGGAGTTCAACGAGCTTCAATTTGCAGACAATCAGGCATTAATACATGGAAAATAGAAGACCTACAAGAACACTTAGATAAACTCAACAGTACAGGTACTAATACATGGAAAATAGAAGACCTACAAGAACACTTAGATAAACTCAACAGTACAGGTACTAATACATGGAAAATAGAAGACCTACAAGAACACATAAATATATTCAATAGCATAGGCACAAAATGCCACATGAAAATCAACATCAACAAAATAGAAGTCATGAACGTTGCAACAGACGGCAGACAACTAAAACAAGCGGAGGAGTTTAAATACCTAAGAAGTCTAGTGACAAACGACAATTCACAAACAGCAGAAATAGATTCAAGATGCAACAAAGCTTGTCAAATAATTGGACAGCTATCACCACTATTGTTCAACAAGGAAATAACTAGAGGCAAAACGGGCACTCTACAATACAATTTTCATCCCAACGTTGTGCTATCAATGTCAGTCCTGGACTCCAGATGCAAGAACAATAAGACAAATAACCATTACGGAGATGAAATGTGTTAGACGAATGACAGGAAACAGTCTGAGAGATAAGATCAGAAATGAATAACTGAGAAAAAAGCTAGGACTAACTTGCGTCATAGAATATATAAAGAAACAACAGATAAAATGATTTGGCCACGTGACAAGGCAGAAAAATCAAAACAGAACACAACGAGCCTGCTATAAACGTTGTGAGAATGCCAGACCCATGGCCGACCACGAAAAAGATAGAATAATGGAATATTAGAAACACAAGGAAACATAACAGCAGCAGAGGCGAACAGAAGAGCAAAAGACCGCAAATTATATCCCCTCGACGCTGAAAGGCAAATGGGGAATTAAAGAAGAAAAAGAAGAAGTTAAGATTTATCGAATATTTTAAGCTTTTAGACAGCAATAAAGTTTTCTTCAGAGTTTTCAGCAAGCAAATATGCACCTATATATATTTATAATATTATTATAAGGAGAGGGAATACATTTAAAACTGGTAGCTGAGATATAAGTGGATAAGTTATTTAAAAAAAAAAAAAACTATCTTTACAACACAGAGTACCATTGCTGGTGTATGCCAGGGGGCTCACGATAGAACCAGAGGGATAAAGGCCGCTTGGTCAAAGCAGTCGCCACGACGTGAGTAGTATACAATGTTCCAACTGGTCATTATTGTGGCGCTAAATTAACAAAGATATATAGGGCGGCGCGCCTTTCGCGCGAAATGTACACGAGAATCAAGGGGAGTTAACCATGACTGCTCGTGTCGGGATGTTGACCTCTAGTCCCGGTGACCCCGGAAGTGACCTGTTTATGTCTGGTGTATGCTGACTTTGGCGTTCTTCATGTACTTGCTCGATAGTGATAGGTTAGTAGATTATATAACATCAATGAAAAACGATCAATATAAAACAGAAGACGAAGATATATTTTATTCTTTTATTATCTCAATAGGTGTATAACATACAGTGGATATTATATAACATTACAAACATATTTAGTACACTGCGTAAAAATATAGTACAGGGATAACCTTTATTTATAGCTATGTAGTTGGGTGTCTGCTTAGTTCTATGTCATAAATGAAGCATAAGGGTGAAACAGTTAGAGATTACTGGGTAGTCTAAGCTGGTAGTGTAAATATGTTCCTCTGTGTTAGTGGTTCGCTCTCTCTCTCTCTCTCTCTTTCTCTCTTTCTCTTTCTCTCTCTCTCTCTCTCTCTACTATTCCAGCCTAGATTTCCCTCCATTGAAACACTTACTCATTCTCTCCATTTATCCCTATCATCGCGCCTTCCTTCTCTCTCTCTCTCTCTCTCGCTTTCTCCCCTATCCTCTCTTAGACTTCTAACCTATCACTCCACCCTCCGCCTCTCTCTTTAGCTCCCCCGCCCTCCCTCATATTTTTAGCGTCCCTCCTATTGTAACACTTGATTATTCTCACCATTAATACATAGCATCTCGCCTTCTTTCTCATAGGCTTCTCTCGCTCTCTCTCTCTCTCTCTCAGTTAGAGATTACTGGTTAGTCTAAGCGGGTAGTGTAAATATGTTTCTCGGTGTTAGTGGTTCGCTATCTCTCTCTCTCTCTCTCTCTCGCACTCTTTTCTCTCTCTCTCTCTCTCTTTCTCTCTCTCTCTCTCTCTCTCTCTCTCTCTCTCTCTCTCTCTCTACTATTCCAGCCTAGATTTCCCTCCATTGAAACAATTACTCATTCTCTCCATTTATCCCTAGAATCGCGCCTTCCTTCTCTCTCTCTCTCTCTCTCTCGCTTTCTCCCCTATCCTCTATTAGACTTCTAACCTATCAGTCCACCCTCCGCCTCTCCCTTTAGCTCCCCCGCCCTCCCTCATATTTTTAGCGTCCCTCCTATTGTAACACTTGATTATTCTCACCATTAATACATATCATCGTGCCTTCTTTCTCATACGCTTCTCTCTCTCTCTCTCGCTCTCTCTCTCTCTCTCTCTCGCTCTTCTAACCCCTACTAGACTTCTCTCCTACCATTCCACCTTTCTTCCTCTCTCTCTCTCTCTCTCTCTCTCTCTTTACCTCGCCTAGCGTTCCGCCTTCATTCGTATTTTTACCTTACCACCAGTGTAACACATTAATAACATTGAATATCAATTACAAAAAGACTTGAAATATCTACTTTTTAAAGAACCAATAAGATAAACATATGAAAAACGAAGGAATAATACACTCGACAAGGCTTAACAGACGTACTTTATACACATCACAATTAATACAACTGAAATTCCTTTAATGATAACCTATCACATCGTTATGAGCTAAGAGAAAAACAGAAAAAAAAAATTCAACTTACACCGTAAAATATTCCACTACAACACAGACCGCTAGACTGAACAGTACTACGAAAATAAACGTCCGTGAATCAAGCGCGCTTATAACACGAAGTCTCACATCCGACTAGTTTAAATATAATCTGGTAAATAAAATTTGGACGATACTATTCCACCCTCGACTAATATCTAGGTTAACCAATCAGAGAAGAAGATGTCTATCGGACACCCATTAACGAAATGACTGACCTCTGGATTAACTAATCGGAGAAGAGGATTACTGTTATCGTGATAACTGACCTCATTTTCAACTTGAAGTGCTGTCGAGTCTGATGGATGGGTTACTTTAAATCGATTCGGCCCCTGATACAATCCACCTAGCGGGTCAATGGTGGGGAAAATAATACAAGTGGCGGGTTACTTGAACGCGTTTTGACCCCTGCAGCAATACCAGGAGTTCCATGACAGTTATAAATAGTTGGATACAACAAGCAGGAAGTTATATTAAGGACAGAAATCTAGCAGGCAATGGCAGAAACCTAAGAGGCAAGGACAGAAAACTAGGGGGGTCGTGGTTCGTGGTTCGGTAAGTCCGTGGTTCGTTAAGTCCGTGGTTCGTGGGGTTGTGGTTCGTGGTTCGTTAGTTGATGGTTCGTTAAGTCCGTGGTTCGTGGGGTTGTGGTTCGTGGTTCGTTAGTTGATGGTTCGTTAAGTCCATGGTTCGTAGGGGTTGTGATTCGCGGTTCGTGAGTTGATGGTTCGTTAAGTTCGTGGTTTGTTAAGTTCGTTGTTCGTGAGTTTGTGGTTCGTTAGTTGATGGTTCGTTAAGTCCGTGGTTCGTGGGGTTGTGGTTCGTGGTTCGTTAGTTGATGGTTCGTTAAGTCCATAGTTCGTAGGGGTTGTGGTTCGCGGTTCGTGAGTTGAGGGTTCGTTAAGTCCGTGGTTCGTGGGGTTGTGGTTCGTGGTTCGTTAGTTGATAGTTCGTTAAGTCCATGGTTCGTAGGGGTTGTGGTTCGCGGTTCGTGAGTTGAGGGTTCGTTAAGTCCGTGGTTCGTGGGGTTGTGGTTCGTGGTTCGTTAGTTGATGGTTCGTTAAATCCATGGTTCGTGGGGTTGTGGTTTATTAAGTTTGTAGTTTGTTAAGTGCGTGGTTCGAGAGGTCGTGGGCAAGGGCAGAAACCTAAGAGGCAAGGGCAGAAACCTAGGAGGCAAGGTCAGAAACCTAAGAGGCAAAGACAGAAGCCTAGGAGGCAAGGTCAGAAACCTAGGAGGCAAGGGCAGAAACCTAGGAAGCAAAGGCTGAAAAACACTCGTACTGACTAAGGCTTCCAAGGTGTATTTGATTGTCGCCCTATTTTTGTCTGTATAACCTAATATATCACTTTCATTTAATCTATCGATAAACGTTTCAAAGTCATTTCTGTTGTTAACTAACAAGGGTTTGTCTAATCCTGTCGCGTTATTTGAGCTTGTGTGTGAAAGTAACGCAGCCAAATAGAACTGACCTCTGAGGCAATACCGGATGTGTTACTAAAAAGATTTTGACGTATGATGGCAATTTTATGAGTTTACCCCCTGATCATTTTTTAGGGATACGCCCATGAAATCGGTAAAAATCGTAAATTTTCACTCTAGGCATACCCCAAACTCTATTTTAGACATCCCCATTGCAAAAATTTACATTAAAAACCACTTTTAGGATTTTACCCCCTTATCATTTTTTGAGGGTTACGCCCATGGAATCGATAAAAAGCGTTAATTTAGCACGCAGGCTTACCTAAAACTTTATTTTAGACATCCCCACACCAAAAATTTACTTAAAAATCACTTTTGAAATTGTAACTCCCCTTACCATTTTTGAGGGTTACGCCCCTGAAATCGATAAAAAATTGAAATATAACCTCAAGGCATACCCCAAACTTTATTTTAGACATCCCCATAACAAAGATTTAATTTAAAAACCACTTTTAGGATTTTACCCCCTTACCATTTTTTGAGGGTTACGCCCCTGAAATCGATAAAAATCGTAAATTTAGCACGTAGGCTTACCTAAAACTTTATTTTAGACATCCCCACATCAAAAATTAACTTAAAAATCACTTTTGAAATTGTAACCCCCCTTACCATTTTTGAGGGTTACGCCCCTGAAATCGATAAAAATCGTAAATTTAGCACGTAGGCTTACCTACAACTTTATTTTAGACATCCCCACACCAAAAATTAACTTAAAAATCACTTTTGAAAATGTAACCCCCCTTACCATTTTTGAGGGTTACGCCCCTGAAATCGATAAAAAATTGAAATATAACCTCAAGGCATACCCCAAACATATTTTTTGACACCCCTACATATCAAATTCCAACAAAAAAACAACAAAAAAATAGTAGTAAGGAGGGGGTTTTTGAACCGTTCATACTACGCAGATGTATCGTGCAGCATGATACGAGATTGTGCTGCATGATACTGCACGAAATGTTCAAATCCTTGCACTAAACCCCCTTCCTTACTACTATTTTGTTGTTGTTTTTTTGTTGGAATTTGATATGTAGGGGTGTCAAAAATATGTTTGGGGTATGCCTTGAGGTTATATTTCAATTTTTTATCGATTTCAGGGGCGTAACCCTCAAAAATGGTAAGGGGGGTTACATTTTCAAAAGTGATTTTTAAGTTAATTTTTGGTGTGGGGATGTCTAAAATAAAGTTGTAGGTAAGCCTACGTGCTAAATTTACGATTTTTATCGATTTCAGGGGCGTAACCCTCAAAAATGGTAAGGGGGGTTACAATTTCAAAAGTGATTTTTAAGTTAATTTTTGATGTGGGGATGTCTAAAATAAAGTTTTAGGTAAGCCTACGTGCTAAATTTACGATTTTTATCGATTTCAGGGGCGTAACCCTCAAAAAATGGTAAGGGGGTAAAATCCTAAAAGTGGTTTTTAATGTAAATCTTTGTTATGGGGATGTCTAAAATAAAGTTTGGGGTATGCCTTGAGGTTATATTTCAATTTTTTATCGATTTCAGGGGCGTAACCCTCAAAAATGGTAAGGGGGGGTTACAATTTCAAAAGTGATTTTTAAGTAAATTTTTGGTGTGGGGATGTCTAAAATAAAGTTTTAGGTAAGCCTGCGTGCTAAATTAACGCTTTTTATCGATTCCATGGGCGTAACCCTCAAAAAAATGATAAGGGGGTAAAATCCTAAAAGTGGTTTTTAATGTAAATTTTTGCAATGGGGATGTCTAAAATAGAGTTTGGGGTATGCCTAGAGTGAAAATTTACGATTTTTACCGATTTCATGGGCGTATCCCTAAAAAATGATCAGGGGGTAAACTCATAAAATTGCCATCATACGTCAAAATCTTTTTAGTAACACATCCGGTATTGCCTCAGAGGTCAGTTCTATTTGGCTGCGTTACTTTCACACACAAGCTCAAATAACGCGACAGGATTAGACAAACCCTTGTTAGTTAACAACAGAAATGACTTTGAAACGTTTATCGATAGATTAAATGAAAGTGATATATTAGGTTATACAGACAAAAATAGGGCGACAATCAAATACACCTTGGAAGCCTTAGTCAGTACGAGTGTTTTTCAGCCTTTGCTTCCTAGGTTTCTGCCCTTGCCTCCTAGGTTTCTGACCTTGCCTCCTAGGCTTCTGCCCTTGCCTCTTAGGTTTCTGTCCTTGCCCACGACCTCTCGAACTACGCACTTAACAAACTACAAACTTAATAAACCACAACCCCACGAACCATGGATTTAACGAACCATCAACTAACGAACCACGAACCACAACCCCACGAACCACGGACTTAACGAACCCTCAACTCACGAACCGCGAACCACAACCCCTACGAACCATGGACTTAACGAACTATCAACTAACGAACCACGAACCACAACCCCACGAACCACGGACTTAACGAACCCTCAACTCACGAACCGCGAACCACAACCCCTACGAACTATGGACTTAACGAACCACGGACTTAACGAACCCTCAACTCACGAACCGCGAACCACAACCCCTACGAACTATGGACTTAACGAACCATCAACTAACGAACCACGAACCACAACCCCACGAACCACGGACTTAACGAACCATCAACTAACGAACCACAAACTCACGAACAACGAACTTAACAAACCACGAACTTAACGAACCATCAACTCACGAACCGCGAATCACAACCCCTACGAACCATGGACTTAACGAACCATCAACTAACGAACCACGAACCACAACCCCACGAACCACGGACTTAACGAACCATCAACTAACGAACCACGAACCACAACCCCACGAACCACGGACTTAACGAACCACGGACTTACCGAACCACGACCCCCCTAGTTTTCTGTCCTTGCCTCTTAGGTTTCTGCCATTGCCTGCTAGATTTCTGTCCTTAATATAACTTCCTGCTTGTTGTATCCAACTATTTATAACTGTCATGGAACTCCTGGTATTGCTGCAGGGGTCAAAACGCGTTCAAGTAACCCGCCACTTGTATTATTTCCCCCACCATTGACCCGCTAGGTGGATTGTATCAGGGCCGAATCGATTTAAAGTAACCCATCCATCAGACTCGACAGCACTTCAAGTTGAAAATGAGGTCAGTTATCACGATAACAGTAATCCTCTTCTCCGATTAGTTAATCCAGAGGTCAGTCATTTCGTTAATGGGTGTCCGATAGACATCTTCTTCTCTGATTGGTTAACCTAGATATTAGTCGAGGGTGGAATAGTATCGTCCAAATTTTATTTACCAGATTATATTTAAACTAGTCGGATGTGAGACTTCGTGTTATAAGCGCGCTTGATTCACGGACGTTTATTTTCGTAGTACTGTTCAGTCTAGCGGTCTGTGTTGTAGTGGAATATTTTACGGTGTAAGTTGAATTTTTTTTTTCTGTTTTTCTCTTAGCACATAACGATGTGATAGGTTATCATTAAAGGAATTTCAGTTGTATTAATGGTGATGTGTATAAAGTACGTCTGTTAAGCCTTGTCGAGTGTATTATTCCTTCGTTTTTCATATGTTTATCTTATTGGTTCTTTAAAAAGTAGATATTTCAAGTCTTTTTGTAATTGATATTCAATGTTATTAATGTGTTACACTGGTGGTAAGGTAAAAATACGAATGAAGGCGGAACGCTAGGCGAGGTAAAGAGAGAGAGAGAGAGAGAGAGAGAGAGAGAGGAAGAAAGGTGGAATGGTAGGAGAGAAGTCTAGTAGGGGTTAGAAGAGCGAGAGAGAGAGAGAGAGAGAGAGAGCGAGAGAGAGAGAAGCGTATGAGAAAGAAGGCGCGATGATATGTATTTATGGTGAGAATAATCAAGTGTTACAATAGGAGGGACGCTAAAAATATGAGGGAGGGCGGGGGAGCTAAAGGGAGAGGCGGAGGGTGGACTGATAGGTTAGAAGTCTAATAGAGGATAGGGGAGAAAGCGAGAGAGAGAGAGAAGGAATGAGTAATTGTTTCAATGGAGGGAAATCTAGGCTGGAATAGTAGAGAGAGAGAGAGAAAGAGAGAGAGAGAGAGAGAGAAAGAGTGCGAGAGAGAGAGAGAGATAGCGAACCACTAACACCGAGGAACATATTTACACTACCCGCTTAGACTAACCAGTAGAGAGAGAGAGAGAGAGAGAGAGAGAGCGCGAGAGAAGCCTATGAGAAAGAAGGCGAGATGCTATGTATTAATGGTGAGAATAATCAAGTGTTACAATAGGAGGGACGCTAAAAATATGAGGGAGGGCGGGGGAGCTAAAGAGAGAGGCGGAGGGTGGAGTGATAGGTTAGAAGTCTAAGAGAGGATAGGGGAGAAAGCGAGAGAGAGAGAGAAGGAAGGCGCGATGATAGGGATAAATGGAGAGAATGAGTAAGTGTTTCAATGGAGGGAAATTTAGGCTGGAATAGTAGAGGGAGAGAGAGAGAAAGAGAGAGAGAGAAAGAGAGAAAGAGAGAGAGAGAGAGCGAACCACTAACACAGAGGAACATATTTACACTACCAGCTTAGACTACCCAGTAATCTCTAACTGTTTCACCCTTATGCTTCATTTATGACATAGAACTAAGCAGACACCCAACTACATAGCTATAAATAAAGGTTATCCCTGTACTATATTTTTACGCAGTGTACTAAATATGTTTGTAATGTTATATAATATCCACTGTATGTTATACACCTATTGAGATAATAAAAGAATAAAATATATCTTCGTCTTCTGTTTTATATTGATCGTTTTTCATTGATGTTATATAATCTACTAACCTATCACTATCGAGCAAGTACATGAAGAACGCCAAAGTCAGCATACACCAGACATAAACAGGTCACTTCCGGGGTCACCGGGACTAGAGGTCAACATCCCGACACGAGCAGTCATGGTTAACTCCCCTTGATTCTCGTGTACATTTCGCGCGAAAGGCGCGCCGCGCGCCGCCCTATATATCTTTGTTAATTTAGCGCCACAATAATGACCAGTTGGAACATTGTATACTACTGACGTGTGAGAACTCAGGATTTTTATACCACCCTGATAGAAGAAAATCATTTCTGTCTACGGCAGGTTTCGAACACCAAACACCGGCTTTCCATACAGTGAAACTATGGATTTAGCCGCACGGCCACGCGCATCTCTGGTAGAAAATAAGTTATAAGGAGACGAGATACCCAAGGACACAAGATGCATATATTGATTGTCTTTGACATACAAACTCAAGTCAGCGAGTAAACTAATAGTCTACTACTACTACTATCCTTCCTCTGCTGCCGTTGGCGTCGAGGGGAGAAACAATCTGCGATTCTTTGCTCTTCTGTTGGCCTCTTCTGATGTTATTCCTCCTAGTGACTCTAGTATTCCCTTTATCCATCTCTTTCTCGGTCTTCCTCTTAATCTGGCGTTTTCGTAGCGTTTATTTAAGGCTCTTTGAGTCATTGTTAGTAACTAATAGTCGGGACAATCTTTTTTTTTACTCTTCTTCTTCTTCTTCTGCATTCTAAGGTAGGGGTATAAAATCTGAGCGAAAAAGGGGGGGGGGGGCAAGACCTTGTGATATCGATATTTTGATAAGAACGAGCAAGCTACTGAAGCTGCAGTCCTGGGGTTACAGGGATTTAAAATCAGAAGTTGTATGATTAGAAAGGAACTATTGGGTGAGACCAAAATGTAGGTATAACAAAGTAAGTCTCTTGAATCATTAGCACAAAAAGCACACTGGATTTTCTCAAGGGAAGGACAGGTCGTTTGTTTGTTTTTTTTTCCCTGAGATTGACCTGGATATATTAAGTAACCTAATGTTAATTATTAAAAGATGAAAACGGATACTTACACATGCGTGAAGAAAGAAAGAAAAGAGAAAGAAGGAAAGAATGAAAGAAAGAAAGAAGGAAAGAAAGAAATAAAGGGAGAAAGAAAGATATAAAATATATATATATATATATATTGAGAGAGAGAGAGAGACAGAGAGAGAGAGAGAGAGAGAGAGAAAGAAAGAAAGAAAGAAAGAAAGATGAAAGGCAGTAACAATAGAAAAAGTAAAAAATAAAGTGAAAGTCTGAGGCCGAGAAAAAGACCAATGATAACTTATTGAAAGAAGTGAAAGGGAGAAAGTGAGAGCCGGTGACACCAAGATAAAATTACAAGCAAGAAAGCTACAGAGAAAGAAAGTCATAATAGGCACTTACAGAGCAAGAGATAGTAATGAAACACTAGCGGGATTACCAGAACCGATAATTATACGAACGGAGACGAGTGTGGGGAGGGTCAGGGGGTGTAACAAACAAAAAATACTTAAAAGACAACTCGAATGACACACAAAACGGAGGTAAGACCTTAGCCTCTAGAATGAAAGATCCGGGTTCGAATCCCCGCGACCGGCGGTGGGTGGGTCCCGGGTTTTCTCCTGGGTTTACGGTCCCTTGGTCTCTGAGTGATGAGATCCGATATCTAGGACTCTCAGTTGATGGCGAAAAACAGGAGGACATGAGTGCACTATCCGCACTTCAAGGAACTCTTGAGAGTTCAAAGTCGATAAAGAGTAGGCCAAAATTGGCCGCTGCCGGGGCAAAAATATTAAGGAAATTTACCCATGTTGAAGACGGATGTGTCGGGTCGAAAGGCGCAGATATCGCGGAAGGCCGTTAACTAACGACACAATGCTATTCTGGCAGCTTCAAGCATTGCCAACTGATGTTGTAGTAGCGCTGCTTTCATGTTGTCTGTCCCTCTTACTCTGAGTCTACCTCTTGCTCTTCTCCCTTCTCTTTTAATACATGCTGTGTATGGCAGGAAATCATATGGCATTCTTTCTACATGGTCAGACGGTTTTGTCTCTAGTTTCTTGCATTAATGCTTTGTTTCTCACTTTTTGTTTTATTATTCTCGTTAATGCTTTGTTTCTTACTCTCTTTAATGTTTTGTTTCTTTCTGTAATGCTTTGTTTCTCTCATTAATGCTGTATTTCTAGCTGTAATGCTTTGTTTCTTTCTTTAATGCTTTGTTTCTCTCATTAATGATGTATTTCTCGCTGTAATGCTTTGTTTCTTTCTTTAATGCTTTGTTTCTTTCTTTAATGCTTTGTTTCTTTCTTTAATGCTTTGTTTCTCTCATTAATGCTGTATTTCTCGCTGTAATGCTTTGTTCCTTTCTTTAATGCTTTGTTTCTCTCATTAATGCTGTATTTCACGCTGTAATGCTTTGTTTCTTTCTTTAATGCTTTGTTTCTTTCTTTAATGCTTTGTTTCTTTCTTTAATGCTTTGTTTCTTTCTTTAATGCTTTGTTTCTCTCAGTAATGCTGTATTTCTCGCTGTAATGCTTTGTTTCTTTCTTTAATGCTTTGTTTCTCTCAGTAATGCTGTATTTCTCGCTGTAATGCTTTGTTTCTTTCTTTAATGCTTTGTTTCTCTCATTAATGCTGTATTTCTCGCTGTAATGCTTTGTTTCTTTCTTTAATGCTTTGTTTCTCTCATTAATGCTGTATTTCTCGCTGTAATGCTTTGTTTCTTTCTTTAATGCTTTGTTTCTCTCATTAATGCTGTATTTCTCGCTGTAATGCTTTGTTTCTTTCTTTAATGCTTTGTTTCTTTCTTTAATGCTTTGTTTCTTTCTTTAATGCTTTGTTTCTCTCATTAATGCTGTATTTCTCGCTGTAATGCTTTGTTTCTTTCTTTAATGCTTTGTTTCTCTCATTAATGCTGTATTTCTCGCTGTAATGCTTTGTTTCTTTCTTTAATGCTTTGTTTCTCTCAGTAATGCTGTATTTCTCGCTGTAATGCTTTGTTTCTTTCTTTAATGCTTTGTTTCTCTCAGTAATGCTGTATTTCTCGCTGTAATGCTTTGTTTCTTTCTTTAATGCTTTGTTTCTCTCAGTAATGCTGTATTTCTCGCTGTAATGCTTTGTTTCTTTCTTTAATGCTTTGTTTCTCTCAGTAATGCTGTATTTCTCGCTGTAATGCTTTGTTTCTTTCTTTAATGCTTTGTTTCTCTCATTAATGCTGTATTTCTCGCTGTAATGCTTTGTTTCTTTCTTTAATGCTTTGTTTCTCTCAGTAATGCTGTATTTCTCGCTGTAATGCTTTGTTTCTTTCTTTAATGCTTTGTTTCTCTCAGTAATGCTGTATTTCTCGCTGTAATGCTTTGTTTCTTTCTTTAATGCTTTGTTTCTCTCATTAATGCTGTATTTCTCGCTGTAATGCTTTGTTTCTTTCTTTAATGCTTTGTTTCTCTCATTAATGCTGTATTTCTCGCTGTAATGCTTTGTTTCTTTCTTTAATGCTTTGTTTCTCTCATTAATGCTGTATTTCTCGCTGTAATGCTTTGTTTCTTTCTTTAATGCTTTGTTTCTCTCATTAATGCTGTATTTCTCGCTGTAATGCTTTGTTTCTTTCTTTAATGCTTTGTTTCTCTCATTAATGCTGTATTTCTCGCTGTAATGCTTTGTTTCTTTCTTTAATGCTTTGTTTCTCTCAGTAATGCTTTGTTTCTCTCATTAATGCTGTATTTCTCGCTGTAATGCTTTGTTTCTTTCTTTAATGCTTTGTTTCTCTCAGTAATGCTGTATTTCTCGCTGTAATGCTTTGTTTCTTTCTTTAATGCTTTGTTTCTCTCATTAATGCTGTATTTCTCGCTGTAATGCTTTGTTTCTTTCTTTAATGCTTTGTTTCTCTCATTAATGCTGTATTTCTCGCTGTAATGCTTTGTTCCAGCGCTTAAAAACCTCTCATCACTGACTGCTCGTCATAACTTTGCCCTCAAGGATTAATTTATTTCTCATTTAAACATTTAAAAAAAAAAACAAATTTACTCATGTTGAAGACGGATGTATCGGGTCGAAAGGAGCAGATATCGCAGATTACCGTAAAAAATAAATAATTCTCATTTTACTCCTCTCATCATTGATTTGTCTCTTATATTATTTGTTTCATCAATACTTTATTTCTCCCTTCATTCTTTCATCTGATAAATAATTGTTTTTCTTGTTCTCCCCCTCTCATCATTTATTTCCCCCCCCCCTCGCTTGTTTCTCCTCATCTATGGTTTGTTTCTTACATTTATCCTTACATCGATCATTTGTTTCTTTCATTACTCCTTACATCAATGATTTTTTTATCTTAAATTATTCTTTACATAACTTATTTGTTTCTTACATGATTCCTTATATCACTTATTTGATTTCTACATTACTTCTTACATCAATGATTTGCTTCTAACAGTTTCCTTACATCAATGACTTGCTTCTAACATTTTATTTACACCAAAGATTTGTTTCTTACATTACTCCTTGCACCAATGATTTGTCTGCAGATTGACTCCTCATGCCACTGATTATTTTTTACCAAATTCCTATCATCAGTGTTTTATTCTAATCTTATCATCATTGATCTATTTCTCACTTTATTCCTTTCATTGTTGATCTATTTTTCACTTGATTTCTCTTATAAATGCTTTGTTTCATGCTTTCGTTCGCTCACGATTCGTTTATCTCTTGTTTTAAGTTCACCCAATGAGTTTACAGACTCTTCACCATCCACCCAACGAGTTCACAGACTCTTCACCATCAACCCAACGAGCACACAGATTCTTTACATCCACCCAACGAGTTCATATACTCTATACGATCCACCCAACGAGTCCACAGACTCTTTACCATCCACCAACGAGTTCCCAGACTCTTCACCATCCACCCTACGAGTTCACAGACTCTTTACCATCCACCCAACTAGTTCAAAGATTCTTCCCATCCACCCAACGAATGCATAGACTCTGCACTATCAACCCAACGAGTTCACAGACTCTTCACCATCCACCCAAA
The DNA here is from genome assembly GCA_032433765.1 of Megaustenia siamemsis. Classification (NCBI taxonomy): domain Eukaryota; kingdom Metazoa; phylum Mollusca; class Gastropoda; order Stylommatophora; family Ariophantidae; genus Megaustenia; species Megaustenia siamemsis. The sequence goes on from JAVIAB010000108.1 coordinate 57,374,783, forward strand.
AAGTTCACAGACTCCTTACCATCCATCCAATGACTTCACAGACTCTTTACCATCCACCCAACGACTTCACAGACTCTTCGCCATCCACCAAACGAGTTCACAGTCTCTTCACCATCCACCCAACAAGTTCACAGACACCTTACCATCCATACAATGACTTCACAGACTCTTTACCATCCACCCAACGACTTCACAAACTCTTCACCATCCATCCAACGAGTTCACAGTCTCTTCACCATCCATCCAACGAGTTCACAGTCTCTTCACCATCCATCCAACGAGTTCACAGTCTCTTCACCATCCATCCAACGAGTTCACAGTCTCTTCACCATCCATCCAACGAGTTCACAGTCTCTTCACCATCCATCCAACGAGTTCACAGTCTCTTCACCATCCATCCAACGAATTCACAGACTCTTTGCCATCCACCAACGAGTTCATAGACTCTTCAGCATCCATCCAACGACTTCACAGACTCTTTACCATCCACCCAACGACTTCACAGACTCTTCACCATCCATCCAACGAGTTCACAGACTGTTCACCATCCATCCAACGAGTTCACAGTCTCTTTACCATTCATCCAACAACTTCACAGACTCTTCACCATTCACCTAACAACTTCACAGAGTCTTTACCATCCATCCAACCATTTCACAGACTCCTCATCATCCATCTAACGACTTCACAGACACTTTACATCCACCCAACGAGTTCACAGACTCTTCACCATCCATCCAACGACTTCACCGATTCTTCACCATCCATCCAACGAGTTCACACATTCTTTACCATCCACCTAACGAGTTCACAGTCTCTTCACCGTCCATCCAACGAGTACACAGACACTTCAGCATCCACCAAACAATTTCACAGACTCTTTACCATCCACCCAACAATATCACAGACTTTTTACCACCCACCCAACGAGTTTACAGACTCTTCACCACCCACCCAACGAGTTCACAGACTCTTCACCATCCATCCAAAGAGTTCACAGACTCTTTACTATCCATCCAACGAGTCCTTACCACCCACCAACGAGTTAACAGACTCTTCACCATACATCCAAAGAGTTCACAGACTCTTCACTATCCATCCAACGAGTTTACAGACTTTTCACCATCCACCCAACGAATGCACAGACTCTTCACTATCCACCCAACGAGTTCACAGACTTTTCACCATAAACCCAACGATTTCACAGACTCTTTACCATCCATCCAACGACTTCACAGATTCTTCACCATCCATCCAACGAGTTCACACATTCCTTACCATCTACCCAACGAGTCACAGATGAACCATCCATCAAACGAGTACACAGACTCTTCACCATCCATTCAACGACTTCACAGACCCTTTACCATCCGCCCACCGAGTTCACAGACTCATTACCATCCGCCTACCGAGTTCACAGACTCATTACCATCCACCCAACGCGTTCATAGACTCTTCACCATCCATCCAACGAGTTCACAGACTCTTTACCATCCACCCAACGACTTCACAGACTCTTCAACATCCATCCAACGACTTCACAGATTCTTCACCATCCATCCAACGAGTTCACACATTCCTTACCATCTACCCAACGAGTTCACAGTCTCTTCACCATCCATCCAAAGAGTTCACAGACTCTTTACTATCCATCCAACGAGTCCTTACCACCCACCAACGAGTTAACAGACTCTTTACCATACATCCAAAGAGTTCACAGACTCTTCACTATCCATCCAACGAGTTTACAGACTTTTCACCATCCACCCAACGAATGCACAGACTCTTCACTATCCACCCAACGAGTTCACAGACTCATTACCATCCACCCAACGATTTCACAGACTCATTACCATCCACCCAACGAGCTCACAGACTCATTATCATCCACAGACTCTTCACCATCCACCCAACGAGTTCACAGACTCATTACCATCCACCCAACGATTTCACAGACTCATTACCATCCACCCAACGAGCTCACAGACTCATTATCATCCACAGACTCTTCACCATCCACCCAACGAGTTCACAGACTCTTCACCATCTACCCAACGAGTTCACTGATTCTTCACTGTGCACTCTTTAAAAGGTCACTATGGCTCCCATAAATGATCAAAACTCGGGCAAGAAATCTTCCCATAAATTATTTGTTTCTCATTTGCAACAATCGAATGTCCAATGTCAAAATCAGAGAACAGATTGGATTTAAACCGTGTTTGAAATATACATCATCATCATCGTCAATTACAAAGCCTGCTGATGTAGGTCATCATTTTACTCCACAACTTTCGATCTTGACAGTTATTTATCATTTCTCTTGTTGACCTTCTGTAAGCCATTCTCTTAACCTGGCTGGTATCATTTCTATCTCATCATCATCATCATCATCATCATTATCATCGGGTACCGTCTCCGCAACGAAATTTGGGTACCATGGATCGCCATTCCACTCTATTTCTTGCTTTGATGGTGCAGGTTGTCATAGATTGACTTGTTCATCTTTTGATGTTACCCGTCCATGTTAGTCTTGGTCTGCCTCTGCCTCTTTTACCTTGTATTTTCCCTTCTAATATTATTTTAATAAGGCTGTTGTGTCTTTTAACGTGCACCAAAATTTCATTTGTCTTGTCTTAATTGTGTTTAGTAGCTCTCTTTTTATTTTTAGTTGTTTTAAAACTTCATCGTTTGTTTTCTTTTCTTTCCATCCAATTCTACCTATTCTTCTATAAATCCACATTTCAAAGGCTTCAATTTTCTGTTCTGTTTTCTGGTCTAATGTCCACGTTTGTGCACCATACAGGAATATTGAGAAGATGTAACATTCTGCTATTCTTAGCTTCAGCCCTACTGTTATTTATTTTGTTGTTAGTATATTTTTAATGGCATTAAAATTACTTTTTGCCATACCTATTCTTTTGTTTATTTCAATTTTACATTTTCCATCATTGGTTATAGTATGTCCCAGGTAGTTGTAGCTCTGAACTGTCTTCAGATGTATTCCTTCAACTGTGATATTTACTTGTAGGTTTTGAGAATTTTCTTTGTTTATGATCATAGTTTTAGTCTTTTTGATATTCATATCTAGTCCATATTTTTTGCGTGTAATGTTTATCACATTAAGTAATTGTTGTAGGTCTTTAAGATTTTCTGCTAGTAGAAAAGTATCATCAGCATATCTTAGGTTATTGATTATCTTCCCATTAATGTTTAGGCCTGGCATCTCAATGATGTTTTTAAAGATTTGCTCAGTGTATAGATTGAACAAACTTGGTGATAGGATGCATCCTTGTCTTACTCCTCTTTTTATATGTTACAATATATTCCTTCTCATAACACGGCCATAAAACGATGATTGTTTATTCATAATGCTATATATTAGTTCATTTTTTTTTGTTTTGGCCTCTTTCATAACGTTTTCATTGCTCTTCTTACCTGTTCACGGTAGTCTCAACATTCTTCTGTAAAACCACATTACTATAGAAATATACATACAGGAATAAACATACAAGCAACATAAGAAATGGTTCAGACACTTGATAAGATGAAACCAGACCGAACAATATCAAAAGATGTCCACCTCGAAACATCAGAACAGAGAGCAAGGTGGCGTCCAGGAAAAAAGATTTATAGATGGAATAAAAGAAATATGTATGAACCAAAATATTTTTATTTTAACAACGTCCCTGTACGCCAAAGAACGACCCTACATCTAGAAGTGAGGCGACCAAACTAGCAACCATACAACATCTACTGACATTCGATTATATAATTCCTCCTTTCTGCTGCGACGCGTCTAGGCAACAGCAGATGCATACAAGAAAGAAGAAAAATGAACCATTGAAAGATTGTGTTGAGAAGAATAGTTGTCCACTTATATATTGAACAGTATCTGATATATCTATTCTGATTTTAAACTTTATTTCGGAGGCTAGGCGCACCTCACAGCAGCAGAGCTGGAGGTTGTCAGCGACCCACAGCTGATGGCCTGCGCCACGATCGGTGAACCAGAACCATCCAGAACTTTCTCCACCTCTCCGTAGTGCCTCCAGTAACCTGTCTGGTCTGGCCAAGCGAGTAAGGGTCGAAGAGTGAAGACAACCCGATACTCACAAATGTCGTGCTAAGTCGGATGTTTTGGGTCCAAAGACGCAAATATCACAGTTATACTGCAAACCACAACACAAGGCTGACACGCCCACTTAACGTCCTTTGAAGGGCGGATGACGAAGAGGTGTACTCCATTAGCCATCGAGCGAATACAGGCAAGCAAACTGTATTTCAAACACTTCTAATACATCTCTTCTTGATTTAAACTGTATGTCAAACATTTCTAATGTGTCTCTTCTTGCATTAAATCTATTTCAAACACTTCTAATACATCTATTCTTGCTATAAACTCTGTTTCAAACACTTCTAATAAATCTCTTCTTGCTATAAACTCTATTTCAAACACTTCTAATACATCTATTCTTGCTATAAACTCTGTTTCAAACACTTCTAATAAATCTCTTCTTGCTATAAACTCTGTTTCAAACACTTCTAATACATTTCTTCTTATTTTAAACTGTATTTCAAACACTTCAAATGAATCTCTTCTTGCTTCAAATTATATTTCAAACACTTCTAATACATCTCTTCTTGCTTCAAACGCTATTTCAAACATTTCTAATACATCTCCTCTTGTGTTAAATCTATTTCAATCACTTCTAATACATCTCTTCTTGCTTTAAACACTATTTCAAACATTTCTAATACATCTCTTCTTGCTTTAAACTCTATTTCAAACATTTCTAATACATCTTCTCTTGCTTTAAACTCTATTTCAAACACTTCTAATAACCACTGAAGTAAATTCAAAACAAATTAGACGTAAACTTTTCAACTGTGCCGGTGGGCATCGAGTTGCTAATTAAATCAACATTATTTAGCAACATTCACAAAATTCAGCAGACTCTAGGCACAAGTTAGATTAAAAACAAGAGTCAAACATGGGCAAATAACCATGGCTAAACGGTTCTAAAGAGTGGTTATCGTAATTAGAGTGGTGAACCCTGGTGGCGGACAATTGTCACTCGTTACAGGGCGAACAACCCTGCAATCTCGTGCTAATGACTGCTAATATCCGGGCCCTTATTACCATTACTGATCACAGTAATTCTCGCTCGACGCGTGGCTTTGGTGAGATCTTGGAATGAGACATTAAAAAAGCGTCTGGTAGTGGATTCATGACAGAAAAGACCTTACTGACCCTGGCTGGGATTGTTTTTCACGTGATAGGGATTGACATATTGTGTTGTAAAGTCCTTGCTGTGAATTATTAATTCAGTATAATCATATGACATATGTTACCCTCGGATGGTAGATCTACAACAGAGGTGAGATGCTGAATGGCTCAGGCAAAAGCAGCTTTCCAAACAAATGAGGAAGATACCGTGCAGTCAATTTTTGACAAAAGAAACAAGAAAAAATAGCTCTTAAATGTTATGTAGATCCAGTCTTAACATATGGATGTGAATCATGGACAATAGGACAAAAGACAAAAAAAAAATCACTGCAGTCTGTAGAAATGTGGTTTTAAAGAAGAATGTTAAGAATACCATGGAGAGCTAAGAAGAGTAATGAAAGCGTTCTGAAAGAGGCCAAAGCAAAAAGAGAGCTAATTTCCGATATTAGGAAGAAACAATCATCATTCTTTGGTCATGCAATGAGAAGTGAACAGCTGGAATATATTGTAACAACTAGGAAAATTGAGGGATGAAGAGATAGAGGGAAGAAGAGAGACAAGACACCAAACAGCTTAAGAGAATGGCTTGGCAGAAGGTCAACAACAAAAATTATAAATAACTGTCGATATCGAAAGTTGTGGAGAGACATGATCACCTACACCAGCAGGCATGGTACTTGATAATGATGATAATCAAATAGGAAGGATTTTTTTAAATTCTACAGTAAACATGAAGTCTACAAAATATAAGCAGTTATATGACTCCATCATTTTACTGCTGTTCATACATTTCACATTACAATGACCCATATCTCGTGAACTGGTTGAAGCAGTAACCTCTTCAACCGAGAACAGAACGAGCGTAGAACGGAAGCCGTGATAATTCGAGCTATCATTTTATTAGAGAAATTACTGCTCTTGAAAATCAAAGATTATTGGAGCGTTGGAAACTGGCCGGTGGGTTGCAGAAATGTCACAACAGATTGTGGTTCTGCAAGTGATGCTGGAGTGTGACAATGACAGTGATAGAAAAGACAGGGAGACAGAACTACAATGCCTTTATGGGGACAGAACTACAGTGCCTTTATGTAATCTACGACAATACATATAGCTGAGATAGATAAGTACATTGATAAACAATAAACAGAAACAAACATATACGTGTTTAACAAATTCGATGCCGAATCTATGTCAGAAATGAGAAGATATGTAATTCTTTAAACTGGGTCTTGATCAACTCTGATTCGACGAAGCGAACGTTAGCAGTCAATTGACTAATAAATAAATAATATATGGGGGCCTCTGTGGCCTAGTTGGGGAAACCACTCGACTAGGCTACCGACGCTCGGACAATCAGTGTTCGATTCCCGCTGGAAGCAGTGTGAGTTGTACTCGTGGTTGCAAAAAAAAAATGTCCCCGCGGTCGACCCAGGAAGAAATTTGTACCAGGGTAGTAGTACTTTGGGAAGGTGAGGAATGCAGCACCGCATCGTGAGTTTCGATGCTTGAAGCGATACTGTCCAGAAGTCTCCGAGCATATATGGATGAATACTCGCGTGTTAAGACGCCGATTCAAGTCTCGTACTTTACCGTTACCTTTACCTGATTAATAAAGTATCACTGCATCCGGGTTCTATGTTGAATCTAAAGCATACCTCGAACATTGAGCAAGTCTAGGGTAATAAGAGTAGCACGTTTTGATTAATTTTTGGATGGCGCTGCTTCCATCGTAGTGATCAATGCAAAATTTACAGGAAAAATAGAGGGAGGGTACCCAACATTCTTTACTAGACGTTCAGGGAATATGTTGTTGGTTTCCACATTTTCCCGCGATATTAAAATATTTATAGGTTATGTAGTCTGCACAACGCCAGGTCGCCCGACTTTCAACACAAAACAACCTGTGGTAACCATTTCAGACGTTGGTCGAAGTGCTCGCCGCAACCTCGGAGCTATACTTCGAATATTGTAATGTGTAACGATATTAACATGGTGTCCGGCGTAACTTCTTTCTTTCTTTCTTTATTTTTTCTTTCTTTCTTTATCTCATTCTTTCTCTCTCTCTTTCCTTCTTTCTTTCTTTATCTCTCACTCGCTTTCTTTCTTTCTTTCTTTCTTTTTTCTTTCTCTTTTGCTTTCTTTCTTTATCTTTTTCTTTCTTTCTTTCTCTTTCTCTCTTTATTTCTTTCTTTATCTTTTTCATTCTTTCTTTCTCTCTCTCTCTTTCTTTCTTTATCTCATCTCTCTCTCTCTCTTCCTTCTTTCCTTCATTCTTTCTTTCTTTCCTTTTTCTATTATTTCTTCCGTCTTCTTATCAAGTGCCTGATTAGTTTATTAGACAGAACAATACTCGGAGGCAAACAAGCAGTGTCAAATCACTTACAACAGATGGCGATAAGTATTCATAATTTCAGTTGATCACTTGTTTAAATTATCATTTATCTGTCTAGCATATGTTATATTTATTTTTACTTGTGCCATATCTGGTTCTTGTTTCATATTGTTTACAGTTATCGTTTAGTCAGCTGTTATATTTTTATCCATAATATTATCATCCGTATATGTCTCCCTTGTCGGCGATCAGAGTCCACACTCTTTCGATGTCAGTTTCATTACTTTTGTGGTTTACTCCTCACTGCTGTTTCTTCATGATATTTTAGTTTTCTCTGGTCAATTTTGGGAGCCGCGATAGCTCAGTGGTTAGTGAACTGGACTACAAAGGACAAGGGGTAGGGTTCTATCCTAACCGACGGCTTCCGGGTTCACCCAGCCTTAAATGGGTACCGGATTTTTTTCTGGGAAAGTAAAGCAGCACGGGCGTAATACCGACCACATTACCCCAAAAATCATGTGCTGAAGGTTTGTAAAATATAGGGTCACTAACACCATATTTCCTTATACGCCACTTGGCGTGAAGGGGGCACTTTACTTTTTTTACTGGTCAATTTTCTCAGTTCTGAGACATGACCTCAGTATTATTCTGTTATATTACATTAAAAATGGTCATATGAGAGGCTATCGCGTAGGTTTCTACAAAATATGTGGCTAAAACATGATTATTTTACACCAGAAAGGATCAAACTCGTCCAGTTAAAAAATATTTCTTCTTATAAATGTTTTTTTCACTAAAACATCAATAGCATAAAAAAAATTAACAATTCCTTAACATTCATCTCAAAAGACCAATGAGGAAATTCTCAAAGAGGCCAACACAAAAAGGGAGCTCCTAAGAGACATTAGAAACAATCAACACTTTTTCGGGCACATCATGAGAAGAGGAAAGTTGGAATACTTGGTTACAACTGGCAAAATACAGGGAAAGAGATATCGCGGACGACAAAGAGAGAAAATTCTAGATAGCTTGGTGTCATGTCATAGAAAACAGTCAACACCAGAACTGATACGATGCACGGTGAATAAAAAAAAGTGGAAGGACATGACCGCCTACGCTAACCGGTATGGCACATGATGATGATGACAACATTCATATTTTATACAGCATCACAAATGTGAGATTCACCAATACAATATCAATCTCAAGAATGAGTCAAATGTAGTTTCAGCAGGACAGCGCCCTTCACATATCACCGTTTTTATGACTGTAATTAAAATGCCACTTTGAGATGAAAGTAAACAGCCGTGTCCTGCAAGGTCGTGATGATCTTAATGTCACGAAGTAGACGCGAGTCTAAGGACACGATGCTGTGGTCTCTATGGTATTCCTCACTTTCTGAGGTTTCCTGAAGAAGTGGAATCTTGTCCGTTTTTGAGCTACCTTAAGACTAGGTCTTTATATCAACAAAGGTCAATACTACACCTTTAGGTCTTTATATCAACAAACGCCAACACTGCAATACTAGGTCTTTATATCAATAAAGGTCACTACTACAACACTACGTCTTTATATCAATAAAGGTCACTACTACAACACTAGGTTTTTATATCAATAAAGTTCACTACTACAACACTAGGTCTTTATATCAATAAAGGTCACTACTACAAAGCCAGGTCTTTATATCAATAAAGGTCACTACTACAAAGCAAGGTCTTTATATCAACAAAGGTCACTACTACAACAATAGGGCTTTATATCAATAAAGGTCACTACTACAACACTATGTCTTTATATCAACAAACGTCACCACTACTATACTAGGTCTTTATATCAACAAATGCCAACACTGCAATACTAGGTCTTTATATCAAGAAACGCCAACACTGCAATACTAGGTCTTTAAATCAACAAAGGTCACTACTTCAGCATTAGGTGTTTGTCTTTATATCAACAAAGGTCACTACTACAACACTAGGTCTGTGTCTTTATATCAACAAAGGTCACTATTTCAACACTAGGTCTTTGCTTTTATATCAACAAAGGTCACTACTTCAACACTAGGTCTTTGTCTTTATGTCAACAAAGGTCACTACTTCAACACTAGGCCTTTATATCAACAAAGATCATTAGTACAATACAAGGTTGTTATATCAACAAACGTCACCACTACAATAGTAGGTCTATATATCAGCAAAGGTCACCACTACAATAGTAGGTCTTTGTATCAACAAACGTCACCACTGCAATACTAGTTCTTTATATCAACAAACGTCACCACTATAATACAAGGTCTTTATATCAACAAAGGCCACTACAACAACATTAGGTCTAAATATCAACAAACGCCAACACTGCAATAGTAGGTCTTTGTATCAACAAAGGTCACTACTACAACACTAGGTCTTTATATCAACAAACGTCACCACTATAATACAAGGTCTTTATATCAAAAAAGGTCACTACTACAATACTAGGTCTTTATATCAACAAACGTCAGCACTATAATACTAGGTCTTTATATCAACAAACGCCAATACTGCAATACTAGGTCTTTATATCAACAAACGTAAATACTGTAATACTAGGTCTTTATATCAACAAACGCCAATACTGCAATACTAGGTCTTTATATCAACAAAGGTCACTACTACAATACTAGGTCTTTATATCAGCAAACGCCAACACTGCAATACTAGGTCGTTATATCAACAAAGGTCACCACTACAATACTAGTTCTTTATATCAACAAATGTCAACACTGCAATTCTATGTCTTTATATCAACAAAAGTCACTACTACAATACTATGTCTTTACATCAACAAAGGTCACTACTAGAACACTAGGTTTTTATATCAATAAAGGTCACTACTACAACACTAGGTCTTTATATCAATAAAGGTCACTACTACAACACAGGGTCTTTATATCAATAAAGGTCACTACTACAACACTAGGTCTTTATATCAATAAAGGTGACTACTACAACATTAGGTCTTTATATCAACAAACGCCAATACTGCAATACTAGGTCTTTATATCAACAAACGCCAACACTGCAACACTAGGTCTTTATATCAATAAAGGTCACTACTACAACACTAGGTCTTTATATCAACAAAGGTCATTACTACAACAATAGGGCTTTATACCAATGAACGTCACTACTACAACACTACGTCGTTATATCAACAAACGCCAACACTGCAATACTAGGGCTTTATATCAACAAACGTCACCACTACAACACTAGGTCTTTATATCAACAAACGCCAACACTGCAATACAAGGTCTTTATATCAACAAAGGTCACCACTACAATGCTAGGTCTTTATATCAACAAATGCCAACACTGCAATACTAGGTCTTTATATCAAGAAACGCCAATACTGCAATACTAGGTCTTTATATCAAGAAACGCCAATACTGCAATACTAGGTCTTTATATCAAGAAACGCCAATACTGCAATACTAGGTCTTTATATCAAGAAACGCCAATACTACAATACTAGGTCTTTATATCAACAAATGCCAACACTGCAATACTAGGTCTTTATATCAAGAAACGCCAACACTGCAATACTAGGTCTTTATATCAAGAAACGCCAATACTGCAATACTAGGTCTTTATATCAAGAAACGCCAACACTGCAATACTAGGTCTTTATATCAAGAAACGCCAATACTGCAATACTAGGTCTTCATACTAACAAAGGTCACTACTACAATACAAGGTCTTTATATCAACAAAGGTCACTACTTCAACACTAGGTCTTTGTCTTTATATCAACAAAATGTCACTACTTCAACACTAGGTCTTTGTCTTTATATCAACAAAGGTCACTACTACAACACTAGGTCTTTGTCGTTATATCAACAAAGGTCACTACTTCAACACTAGGTCTTTGTCTTTATATCAACAAAGGTCACTACTACAACACTAGGTCTTTGTCGTTATATCAACAAAGGTCACTACTTCAATACTAGGTCTTTGTCGTTATGTCAACAAAGGTCACTACTTCAACACTAGGTCTTTGTCTTTATATCAACAAAGGTCACTACTACAACACTAGGTCTTTGTCGTTATATCAACAAAGGTCACTACTTCAATACTAGGTCTTTATATCAACAAAGGTCATTACCACAACACAATGTCGTTATATCAACAAAGGTTACCACTGGTGGTGGGATTATGACAATCCATACCTGATTAGCCAAATTGTTTTGACGGAGACTCTCTGGCAACCGACAACCACTAAAGGAATGAAAAGGCTTCACCTCCGACATTTAAAACGACGCTAAGTGGGTGTAGATGCGTTGTGTGCAGCAAGTTTGTGATATTTGCACCTTTTGGCTCAAAACATCCGACTTCAGGGCGGCATTTATGAGTACTGGTTGCCTTCCATCTTCAACCCCTGCTATCTTGACCTGACTGGACAGTATTTTTTCTATCAGCATCGCTGGGAGGTGGAGAAGGATCTTAATCGGCTCAGTTGCTAGCCAATCTTGACGCATGCAGTCAATTTTAGTCAATAACCTGCGAGTCCAATTTGGAGATGAAGTGGGGTTTTGATCAGCTGTATGTCGCTAAATCTGTCATGACAACATCAGGTAGTTTCGCATGTGTGAAATTTGTCTAATCAGAAAGGGAAATGTCTGCAAGACCTAGACATTTCAGGAATATTTATATTTCATGAAAATATGTTTCAGTCGTCGGTTATGTTTAATCCGTGGTGGTGAAGTAACTAGAGCACTCCCTTGCTGATAAGATGGTCCAAGTTCAAGCTCATCTTCAAAATTCAAGTTTTTCTCATAGACTGTAGGAAGATTTGCCATAACGCTGGCCACGTGATCTGGCAAGATGCTGACCACGTGACCTAGCAAGATGCTGATCACGTGACCTAGCAAGATGCTGACAATGCGACCTAGCAACATGTTGACCACGCGACCTAGCAACATGCTGACCACGCGTCCTAGCAAGATACTGACCACATGATCCCATTACCCATCTTCTTTTCTCTTTTCACTGATACCTAAAAGGTGTCGTAGTTATATCATTTGCCGTTCTTGCGCTGCTCGAACTGTCTGAATTAGTGATTTCCTTTGTTGTTACATGTCTTTGTCACTGCATCTATCCATCTTCTTCTGGGTCTTCCTCTTGGTCTTTTGCAATGCATTGTCGAGACGAACGCCCTTGATAGTGATATCATTACCCATCACGGTGTTGAATTCATGGTAGGAACCATGACGTGACACTAACACTATATTCACCATATACCAGAAGGTAAGAAGAATACTCATCTACAATGTTTTATTCATTCACTATGGTTTCATTATTCATTGCTTCTATACATTGTTTTGAATAATTAACTATATTTGAATCTCCCCTTACATTTTCACCTTTCTTTATGTTTGAGCCCGTCATGTGTAGTAATCAATTATACTGATGATATCTATTATGTTTCATCAATTTATTATATTTTAATCATCTATTATTGTTGATCCACTCACTGTTATTGGGTTATTAGCGGGTCATCATCATCGCACTCCGAACATGTCCATAGGTGCTCAGATCCCCTCCTCATCAAGTCCGCAGTGTCCAGCGACTGACGACTCCACTTCTGTGTTGGTTGATAGTTCTTCTTACACGGCCACTAAGTTTCTCGTTTCTGGCTGCGCCCATCTTAACTCCCATCTCTTTCTTCCGAAGGAATGACTGGGACTCGTGGTTATCGAATTCCTGTGTCCTTCCCACTTCCCGGAGGGCATTTATGGTGTATAACTACCTTATCCATTGGTTGACCGTCCTCAACAATAGCGCAGCTAGCCAACCTGTCCGCTCTTTCATTTCTCCGTACTCCCGCATGTCCTGGGACGTAGACAAAGGTGCCCTTACATATTTTTGACTTCTGCAATGATTCTACCCATTGCAATCACTGTTTTAGTCTCCATTATGTTAGCTATCATTTATTATTTAGTCATCCATTCTAGACCTCTATAATCTATTTTACTGGGCATATCAACATCTATTACAAGATAATTCTACGGCAGGACGTTAAATGTAACATTTGATTATTTCCTATTATGTACAGATATCAAATGATAACAAATCGATACTTCCATAAATAATAACTCTCACAAGATTAATAGCTTTGATTTAAATATTCATTTTTTTTTTTACAAATTAAATAGTTTATCCCATTTCAGTGCTAAAATGGTATTGACATACTATGTACTAAAGAACATCTAAGAACATGCTCAGTAAACCCATTGGTGAGTATTGTAGTGACAAAGAATACTGAATTCATGGATTTTAAACAATGATAGTTTTAAAGGAAGAAGGAGGTACATCAAGCTAAGGAAAAGGTGAAAACACAACACCAAAGAATTGACAGGTTTTAGTGCAGTAGACTCTTAGCAGCAGGTGAAGGAGATTGCTGGATACAAATTTATCATTAGCCTTGGTACCACCACTACTAACAATGGCCAATGAAAGGTACACAGAGAGAGAGAGGGAGAGAATCATAAAGAGCTTAACTACATAAAGACTTCAGATCAGAAATTATAATCAGGCCTTGAATTTGCTGCATCAAATGTCTTTTGAATTATTCATACCTGAACAACCTCGGTACTACACTCACCTGCTTACTTTCTCTATCACAAAACATACAAGATTAGAAGATGATCATTATGTGCCGTGCTTGCTGGCGTAATGATCTCGATAACGGTTTCACTATATATTTGTTTATCAATTTTGTTGTTGACTTCCTACCAAACCATTCTCTTGTATATCTTGATATCTCTGTTCCCCTCTATCTGTTACCTCTCTGTTCCCCTCTATCTGATATCTCTCTGTTCCTCTCTATCTGATATCTCTCTGTTCTCCTCTATCTGATATCTCTCTGTTCCCCTCTATCTGATATCTCTCCATTCCGCTCTTTCTAATATGACTCTGTTCTCCTCTATCTGATATCACTCTGTTCCCCTCTATCCGATATCTCTCTGTTCTGCTCTTTCTGATATCTCTCTGTTTCTCTCTATTTGATATCTCTCTGTTCTCCTCTATATGATATCTCTCTGTTCCCCTCTATCTGATATCTCTCTGTTCTCCTCTATCTGATATCTCTCTGTTCCCCTCTATCTGATATCACTCTGCTCCCTTCTGTCTGATATCACTCAGTTCCCCTCTATCTGATATCACTCTGTTCCCATCTATCTGATGTCTCACTGTTCCCCTCTATCTGATATCTCTCTGTTCCCCTCTATCTAATATCTCTCTGTTCCCATCTTTCTGATATCACTCTGTTCCCCTCTATCTGATATCTCTCTGTTCCCCTCTATCTGATATCTCTCTGTTCCCCTCTATCTGATATCTCTCTGTTCCCCTCTATCTGATATCACTCTGCTCCCCTCTATCTGATATCACTCTGCTCCCCTCTATCTGATATCTCTCTGTTCCCCTCTATCTGATATCTCTCTGTTCCCCTCTATCTGATATCACTCTGTTCCCCTCTATCTGATATCTCTCTGTTCCCCTCTATCTGATATCTCTCCATTCCCCTCTATCTGATTTCTATCGGTTCCCCTCTATATGATATCTCTATGTTCCCCTCTATCTGATATCTCTCTGTTCCCGCTATCTGATATCTCTCTGTTCCCCTCTATCTGATATCTCTCTGTTCTCCTCTATCTGATATCACTCTGTTCCCCTCTATCTGATATCTCTCTGTTCCCCTCTATCTGATATCTCTCTGTTCCCCTCTATCTAATATCACTCTGTTCCCCTCTATCTAATATCTCTCTGTTTCCCTCTATCTGATATCTCTCTGTTCTCCTCTATCTGATATCTCTCTGTTCTCCTCTATCTGATATCTCTCTGTTCCCCTCTATCTGATATCACTCTGTTCCCCTCTATCTGATATCTCTCTGTTCCCCTCTATCTAATATCTCTCTGTTCCCCTCTATCTAATATCTCTCTGTTCCCGCTATCTGATATCTCTCTGTTCCCCTCTATCTGATATCTCTCTGTTCCCCTCTATCTGATATCACTCTGTTCCCCTCTATCTGATATCTCTCTGTTCCCCTCTATCTGATATCTCTCTGTTCCCCTCTATCTAATATCTCTCTGTTCCCCTCTATCTAATATCTCTCTGTTCCCCTCTATCTAATATCTCTCTGTTCCCCTCTATCTAATATCTCTCTGTTCCCCTCTATCTGATATCTCTCTGTTCCCCTCTATCTGATATCACTCTGTTCCCCTCTATCTGATATCTCTCTGTTCCCCTCTATCTAATATCTATCTGTTCCCCTCTATCTAATATCTCTCTGTTCCCCTCTATCTAATATCTCTCTGTTCCCCTCTATCTAATATCTCTCTGTTTCCCTCTATCTGATATCACTCTGTTCCCCTCTATCATGTGTCACCAGAACAAGAATATGATTATATGATAATAATATATATTTTTTTAGAGTTAGTGAAAAGGAACACACCAAACACATCTATTTAATTAAAGTATTAATAAGTCAGAACTAGAGAAAAAAAAACCACACACACACACATATCATCATCAAGTACCATATCTGCTGGCATAGGTAATCATGTCTCTCCAGAACTTTTGATCACGACAGTTATTTATCATTTCTGTTCTTGACCTTCTCCTAAGCCATTATCTTAAGCAGTCTGTTATCATTTCTATTTGCTTCCCTCAATATCTTTGTCCCTCAATTTTCCCTGTTGTTACAATATATTCCAGCTGTTTCCTTCTCATTACATGGCCAAAAAATGATGATTGTTTCTTCCTAATATTGGAAATTAGCACTCTTCTTGCTTTCGCCTCTTTCAGAACGTTTTCATTACTCTTCTTAGCTGCCCATGGTATTCTCAACATTCTTCTTTAGAACCACATTTCTACAGGTTCCAGTGATTTTCTTGTCTGGTGTCCTATTGTCCATGATTCACATCCATATGTGAACTGGCTCTACATAACATTTAAGAACTTCTTTTTCTTGTTTCTATTGTCAAAAATGGATTGCACAGTATCTTCCTCATTTTTTGGAAAGATGCTTTTGCCTGAGCCATTCTGCATCTCACCTCTGTTGTACATCTACCATCTGCGATTAACATTGTTCCCAGATATTTAAATTTATTTACCTGTTTAGATATTTTCCACTTGTCTTTATTGTGCATTGCGGTATTGTCTTTTTCTTTGTTGTTACTATTACTTCTGTCTTTTTGCTTTTGAGGCCGATTCTTTATTTTTCCTTTCCTTCACAATAATGTCTAGCATTTCTTGTAACTTGTTTCCACTATTAGTGAATAAGACAGTATCATCAGCATACCTTAGATTATTTATATTATGACTTCCAACCACACACACAGAACAACATAAAATATAATAAAACAAATGTTTGTACATTATTTTGAGTGATGGTCCCCTCCTATACCACACACTTAACAAAATGAGTTGACCATATTATCAGAAAATACATGCTGATATTTTTTGTTGTCTGGCTGGCTGGCTAGCTGTGTGCTCTGTCGCTTGGTTTCTCGTGGCCAGGCGATGTGCCGTGTAGCATGTGTTCCATCCTACTTGGTGACCATCTATTGTTCTTTGTTTTTTTTCTCCCTGTTTTTGATTGTTTATTATGTTTTTCCCGAGTGCTGTAAATTGTAAACATACTTCTCCGTTTAAAATGATTCGCTGGCTATCTAGATAGCAGCTAGTCGTTAGAGTCGCACGAAAAAAACAACACAGGACTTCTCAGTTTGAACACACTTTACTATCGCACACAAAATACAGGAGCACACAAAATAAATGGACACACAAATTACATGAACACACAAAATACATGATGATATTGTAAATTAGCAGTTAATTGAGTTAGTAGTTAGTTTAGTCACTAGTAACACGTCGTACACCGAACGGCAGTAAGAGTAAGTAGTAAGTTGAGTAAGATAGTAGATAGACAGTCTAAGACAGCCACTACTGCTGTAGATGAACAAGAAAACATCACTAACCTCCTGTTGATTCTGGCTGAATACAAGAAGACTCATCAGGCACATTATCAATATCGATTTCGTCGTCGTCATCATCATCATCGTCGTCATCATCATCATCGTGACCACTGTTATGATCGTCGAATCGTTTCTCTCTCTTGATCCCGCAAAGTTTAGACTCAATGGTTGTGTCGTCTGCTTTAAACGTCATTTCCGGCAGGCGTTCGTTGTCATCGTTACTTTTAAGTTTCGTGTCACAGTTTTCAAATGATTTATGCACAAACTGAGTTAGTTCTTCCATTTCAGGATCACAAATTTACTAGATTCTTAAGAATTATAAACAATTGTTTTTTCTGATCTGCCTTGATTTGCACATTCTATGCATTTCATTTACGATGTGGTAGAAAAAAGAGGTATATTGAAAATGCATTAATCTTCATCGAAATGTGTCTATATATATTATAACAAACAGCACAACTACAATGTTTATCAAATATATATATATATATATATATATATATATATATATATATATATATATATATATATATATATATATATATATAAATGTTCATGACTAACGCCATTTATTTTATTTTTAGGTTAGAGTTAGAGTTGTTAGGATTAGAATTATTGTTAGGATTAGAGTTATGGTTAGGGTTTGGGTTAGGGTTAGGGTTACAGTTAGAGTTAGAGTTATAGTTAGGGTTAGGGTTGGAGTTAGAGTTAGGAAACATAGGGCGTACTGTTGCTCTATTCTCTACAATTAGGGGTCTTCTAAAGACAGATTTGAGAACCACAGAATAAAGTGCGATGTCACACAAGGGGACGTTATTCTTCAGAGCTGGAACAATTTATGTCCTTAAATTTGACTTTGCCAAATACAAAATATAATTTTTTTTTTTACTGTAAACGATAATTTCAACATTTCAAGGGAATTTATTTTCCCAGGCTGGGACGTACTTTACATGCACTGTGAGAGGTTTGCTGTTGACAACTTAGTCCAGATGTCGATATCAGTGAACCAGAGAGCTCGCGAGAAGGCATTGAAACATAAAAACTATAGTTCGTTCACAAATTCGTGCCCACAAAGTTTATTAATTATCTCGGAAACTGTTTGATGAATTTCTGTAATTCTTTTTCGTGAAATCGTATTTTTTCACTGACCTTCAGTCTGATTTTTTTGCCCTACTGTCATGCATTTAGGAAAGATTTTTGCTTATTTGAGGTATATAAAAATATGCTTTTCTAGCTTGTCCTAAATTTTAGGATTTTACAATACCCACATTTGATGTAATCAACTCACGAAATAAAAAGGCAAATTTCACGTGCACACCACACAATCTTAGCACGGTTTCGCACTCTTAACTTGTAAGACTCACACGCCACTCCGTGGTTTTTTTTTCGTAATTTCATTTCCGGTTTCTTGTTAAATTGGTCCAGAGGCATATTTTGACAAAATATTTACTATTAATGAATATTCCTGTATGTGTGATAATTTGTAAGCTGTTGTGAAGTGACTACTTGATTTTTAAAACCATGAAGAGTTTAAAGTGTAAATTCATCACTATGCAAAAGGTAACTGTGTTATTGTACATGCACTTTTGCAAGGAATCTAAAAGGGGTCGGTTATATTACGATATCAAAGAAAAAAAAAAAACGGAACACGGGCAGCTCTAAATATAGACAGAAAGTCTTTCAGTCGACGGGTAGGACAGAACTTTGACTCTGCAGAGACGACGATCAAGCAAGAAAGTTTACCTATCTCTATGACGAAGATATACAGTAAAAATGAATAAAATTGAAGGTCGGTTAAAAATAAGATTTCATTAAAAAGAATTACATAAATTCATCAAAAAGTTTCCGAGATTATTGATCAACTCTGTAAGCACGAATTTGTGAACGAACTTTTTCTAAATAGTATTTTCACTAACTAGAACTAGCACTAACTAGTTATCTATATAGCTAGTTATAGTCTGGCGAGTATGAAGTCAAGAGGGGAAGTAAGCCCAGTAACGGTAAAAAAAACCCAGAGTTGTCTTGGTAGAAAGAGGACAGAGCGTATTATGTTGCGTGTATATGTCCATTTAATGTTATTGGATAGGAATGTCAGCTGCAAACATACAATTATTATTTTATATATGTATTGTTATATGTACATCATAATCATCAAGTAACGGGCCTGCTGGCGTAGGTGACCATGTCTCTCCACAACTTTCGATCTCGATAGTTATTTATAATTTATGTTGTTAACCTTCAGCCAAGCCATTCGCTTAAGCTGTCTGGTATTTTTTCTCTTTGCTTCCCTCTAACTCTTTGTCCCTCAATTTTTCCAGTTGTTACAATATATTCCAGTTGTTCTCTTCTCATTACATGGCCAAAAAATGATGATTGTTTCTTCCTAATATTGGAAATTATCTCTCTTTTTGATTTGACCTCTTTTACTCTTCTTGGCTGTCCATGGTATTATTAACATTCTTCTGTAAAACCACATTTCTACAGACTCCAGTGATTTTTTTGTCTGTTGTCCTATTGTCCATGATTCACATCCATATGTGGCTCTACACAACATTTAAAAACTATCTTTCTTGTTTCTATTGTCAAAAATGGATTGCATAGTATCTTCCTCATATTTTGGAAAGCTGCTTTTCCCTGAGCCATTCTGCATCTCACCTCTTTTGTACATCTTCCGTCTCAGGTTAACAAAATTCCCAAATATTTAAATTCATTTACCTGTTTTAATAGTGTTCCACTTGTCTTTATTTTGCACTGAAGTGATGACTTTTTCTTTGGTGTTACCATTATTTCTATCTTTTTCTTTGTTGTTACCATTACTTCTGTCTTTTTGCTATTAAGGCTAAGTCCTTTATTTTTGCTTTCTTTCACTATAATGTTTAACATTTCTTGTAACTCATCTTCACTCTTAGCGATTAAGACTGTATAATCAACATACCTTAGATTATTTGTTATATGTATAATATATGTTGTTTACACAGAAATCCCTTAATTAATAAATTATGTGTCTCACTACATGTTGTTTAGAGCAGAAATCATTTAATCTCTCTCTCTCTCTCTCTCTCTCTCTCTCTCTCTCTCTCTCTCGTTACACGTTGTCAACAACAAACATTATGTATCAGCATTTAGTTTGTCAGTGAATGGGTATCATGCACTGTCTATGTCAAATCATGCACTGTCTATGTCAAATCATGCACTGTCTATGTCAAATCATGCACTGTCTATGTCAAATCATGCACTGTCTATGTCAAATCATGCACTGTCTATGTCAAATCATGCACTGTCTATGTCAAATCATGCACTGTCTATGTCAAATCATGCACTGTCCATGTCAAATCATGCACTGTCTATGTCAAATCATGCACTGTCTATGTCAAATCATGCACTGTCTATGTCAAATCATGCACGGTTAGACCGCAATAAAGTACCATGAGCACGAGTAGTTCTGGGAACTACAAAAGATACCAACATTGCAGAGATCATATTTCAACTTTCAACTATTAAAACAGAAAAACAAAACAGAAACAAACTGAGATAATCCAATGCTCAGATTAAAGTCTACAGGAGATTTATTGATAATCTGAAACACCCACTGCATAAAAAAAAAGAAGAAAAAAATACGATCAATATCAAAGGCAAAATTCGAACGGGAATTTCATGGCTGGAAGACAAAAAAGATGGCAGTGGCAGACACTGAAATGGTACTCAGTGGTATAAAGTGATTTATTCTTTAAGAGATGGAGAACTATCAGGAGAAGTGTTTTGTTAAATATGGAAACAAAATTATAAAAAAAACAGTATGGTTAAAGCTTTACGTAATAAGTGGACGACACAAACTAGAACAACGTTTCGGGTTAACAGGCCTTCAGCAGGAACAAATATACAATTATTTTGTGTGTGTCTTAAATACATATATGTGTTTGTGTTGTATGTTTGCTACAACAACATGTTTGCTTATTGAAACGTCAATTACTCATCAACGGAAAAAAATATGAGTATCTCCGAAGTCGGAGTTGTCTGCCTGTGCGGCGAGGGACTCCTGTGCACACGGCTGCCAGGGAAAAAAATGTTCAACATTCAATTCCAAGTCTCTAGGGACTTCGTCAGAGGTAAAAGCTGACAAACGAAAAAAAAAAAAAAACTATGATCAGCACCCCAGAATCATTCCCAAGGGTGCTCTGATCAAAATGTTGAGATCCTCTGAGGGGAACCCTGGCCACGAATTCCGTTGCACGGTTTGGGATCGATAAATTCATCGGATACGTTACTGGTCAGATTGTAATGTTTGAAACTTAACTTAAGTGTAACATCATAAATTGAATTATATTATTGCATTGTGTAGGAGCTTAATCTTTATCCCAACGCTGTGTTACCAACGCCAGTCCTGGACCCTAGATGCAAGAACAATAAGAACATAATCTCTACTGAGATTAAATGTGTTAGACGAATGACAGGACACAGCCTGAGACAAGATCAGAAATGAAGAGCTGAGAAAAAAGCTTGGAATAATCCCCACCATAGAATATATAAAGAAACAACAGATAAAATGGTTTGGGCACGTAACAAGGCAGAGTGATCAAAACACAACACAACGAGCCCTCAATAAGCGTTGTGAGAACACTAGACCCAAGGGTCGACCACGAAAAAGATGGATCGATGGAAAATTAGAAGCACTAAGAAACATAACAGCAGCAGAGGCGAACAGAAGAGCAAAAGACTGCAAATTATATCTCCCCTCGACGCTGATAATCAGCCCTTATTGTTCTAAACCAGCCCTTATTGTTCTAAACCAGCCCTTATTGTTCTAAATCAGCCCGAATTGTTCTAAACCAGCCCTCATTGTTCTAAATCAGCCCGAATTGTTCTAAACCAGCCCTTATTGTTCTAAACCAGCCCTTATTGTTCTAAACCAGCCCTTATTGTTCTGAACCAGCCCTTATTGTTCTAAACCAATTTTGTTCTAAATCAGCCCTTATTGTTCTAAACCAGCCCTTATTGTTCTAAACCAGCCCTTATTGTTCTAAACCAGCCCTTATTGTTCTAAACCAGCCCTAATTGTTCTAAACCAGCCCTTATTGTTCTAAACCAGCCCTAATTGTTCTAAACCAGCCCTTATTGTTCTAAACCAGCCCTAATTGTTCTAAACCAGCCCTTATTGTTCTAAACCAGCCCTTATTGTTCTAAACCAGCCTTACTTGATAAACTCTTGTTCTAGTTTTTCAAGGGAGAGTATTTTTTCCAACCTAATTATTCAACACCCTCCCTTCCCCACTTCACCTTAACAATTTTTTGTTTTCTCTGAAGACGCCCTTGATGATTACTTCAAAAAAATTAGACACACAAGTTAGACTATAATGTGTCTTGGAATATCATGGGCGTTTATTATGGCCACAGACCAAAGTATTTACTTTACAATTCTTCCATTCCTAGCAGTATCTATCTATCTATCTATCTATCTATCTATCTATCTATCTATCTATCTATCTATCTATCTATCTATCTATCTATCTATCTATCTATCTATCTATCTATCTATCTATCTATCTATCTATCTATCTATCTATCTATCTATCTATCTATCTATCTATCTATCTATCTATCTATCTATCTATCTATCTATCTATCTATCTATCTATCTATCTATCTATCTATCTATCTATCTATCTATCTATCTATCTATCTATCTATCTATCTATCTATCTATCTATCTATCTATCTATCTATCTATCTATCTATCTATCTATCTATCTATCTATCTATCTGTCTGTCTGTCTGTCTGTCTGTCTGTCTGTCTGTCTGTCTGTCTGTCTGTCTATCTATCTATCTATCTATCTGTCTGTATGTCTATCTATCTATCTATCTATCTATCTATCTATCTATCTATCTATCTATCTATCTATCTATCTATCTATCTATCTATCTATCTATCTATCTATCTATCTATCTATCTATCTATCTATCTATCTATCTATCTATCTATCTATCTATCTATCTATCTATCTATCTATCTATCTATCTATCTACCTATCTACCCATCTACCTATAAAGAAAAGGCAAGTAAGAAAAGACAAATAAGAAAAGACAAGTAATAATAAGGTAAGTATGAAATGAAAAGTACGAAAAGACAAGTAAGAGAAAAGACAAGTAAGAGAAAAGACAAGTAAGAAAAGACAAGTAAGCAAAGGCAAGTAAGAAATGACAAGTAAGAAAAGACAAATAAGAAAAGACAAGTAAGAAAAGGCAAGTAAGAAAAGACAAATAAGAAAAGACAAGTAAGAATATGCAAGTAAGAAAAGACAAATAAGAAAAGACAAGTAAGAAAAGGCAAGTAAGAAAAGACAAATAAGAAAAGACGATTAAGCAAATGCAAGTAAGAAATGACAAGTAAGAAAAGACAAATAAGAAAAGACAAGTAAAAAAAGGAAGTAAGAAAAGACAAATAAGAAAAGACATGTAAGAAAAGACAAGCAGGAAAAGCCAAGGAAGACAGTCAGAAACGATATGTTAAGAGGTGGCAAAATGGCTGAGAAACAAGCAACAAGTGTAACCAAAGAAATGCTTAATTGAAGAGAATTGTGACAGGAATCGATCGGAAACGCAAAATAATGCACATAATGATGATGGTTTGTTTAATTAATGGCGCTAAATCTTGTCAAAGCAAGCAAGGATATCGTTGTTGGCAATGGAGATGTGGTGTACAGAATAGAGTTAACGATATCTTAAAGGCTAAAATGGGGATCTGAGACGTGGTATACAGAATAGAATTAACAATATCTTACAGGCTAAAATGAGAATCTGAGATGTGGTATACAGAATAGAGTTAACAATATCTTAAAAGCTAAAATGAGAATCTGAGACGTGGTATACAGAATAGAGTTAACAATATCTTACAGGCTAAAATGAGAATCTGAGACGTGGTATACAGAATAGAGTTAACAATATCTTACAGGCTAAAATAAGAATCTGAGATGTAGTATACAGAATAGAGTTAACAATATCTTAAAGGCTAAAATGAGAATCTGAGATGTATACAGAATAGAGTTAACAATATCTTAAAGGCTAAAATGAGAATCTGAGATGTATACAGAATAGAGTTAACAATATCTTACAGGCTAAAATGAGAATCTGAGATGTGGTATACAGAATAGAGTTAACAATATCTTAAAGGCTAAAATGAGAATCTGAGATGTATACAGAATAGAGTTAACAATATCTTAAAGGCTAAAATGAGAATCTGAGATGTATACAGAATAGAGTTAACAATATCTTAAAGGCCAAAATGAGAATCGGGGATGTTTTGAATGAGATCGGTGAACGATTCGCAATAGAAATCGTAGAAACAATCGTTGAGGACAAACTATGGGCGACCAGAGTAGACTTGGAGCCCATCAACGCGTGCGTTATCTTCGTCTATCTGGATGTGGTGCAAATGTTTGCAACTGAAGACGGAGAAGAAGAAAAAGAAGATGATGGTGATGATAATGATGAAGAATGAGGTGCAAATGAAAAAGAAAGAAGAAGAAGAAAGTGGAAGAAAAGAAAAATGAGGAAGGAGAAAATGAAAATATATATGAAGAAAGAATAAGGTGAAAAAGAAGAAGATTAAGGGGAAAAAATATGAAGAAGAAAGAAGAAGGAAGAAGAAAAATGAAGGAAAGAAGAAGCGTACCTTCTGTAGTCAAGTCAAGAGGCGAGAAAAAACGTGAAAATGTGGTAAAATCAGGTAAGTTGGAGAGAAAAAGTTGTAGGGGAAGACAATGACAGGAAGTACTAAATAAATAAATAGTATGGCATGAAGAGGGAGCAACAGTCGAACTGAAGAGCTGCACCAGAGACAGAACCTGCAGAGAGAGAAAGAGAGAGAGAGCCTGCAGACAGAGAGAGGGCCTGCAGAGAGAGAAAGAGAGAGGCTGGAGAGAGCCTGCAGAGAGAGAAAGAGACAGAACCTGCAGAGAGAGAAAGAGACAGAGCCTGCAGACAGAGAGAGGGCCTGCAGAGAGAGAAAGAGAGAGGGCCTGCAGAGAGAGAGAGCCTGCAGAGAGCCTGCAGAGAGCCTGCAGAGAGAGAGAGCCTGAAGAGAGAGAAGGAGAGAGGGCCTGCAGAGAGAGAGAGCCTGCAGAGAGAGGGCCTGCAGAGAGAGAGCCTGCAGAGAGAGAGCCTGCAGAGAGAGAAAGAGAGAGGGCCTGCAGAGAGAGAGAGCGCCTGCAGAGAGAGAGCCTGCAGACAGAGAGAGGGCCTGCAGAGAGAGAAAGAGAGAGGCTGGAGAGAGCCTGCAGAGAGAGAAAGAGACAGAACCTGCAGAGAGAGAAAGAGACAGAGCCTGCAGACAGAGAGAGGGCCTGCAGAGAGAGAAAGAGAGAGCCTGCAGAGACAGAGTTTGCAGAGACAAAGAGAGAGAGCCTGCAGAGACAGAGAGAGAAAGAGAGAGCCAGCAGAGACAGAGTTTGCAGAGACAAAGATAGAGAGCCTGCAGAGACAGAGAGAGAGAGAGAGCCTGCAGAGACAGAGAGAGAGCCTGCAGAGACAGAGAGAGAGAGAGCCTGCAGAGACAGAGAGAGAGAGAGCCTGCAGAGACAGAGAGAGAGCCTGCAGAGACAGAGAGAGAGAGCCTGCAGAGACAGAGAGAGAGCCTGCAGAGACAGAGAGAGAGAGAGAGCCTGCAGAGAGAGAGAGAGCCTTCAGAGACAGAGAGAGAGCCTGCAGAGACAGAGAGAGAGCCTGCAGAGACAGAGAGAGAGCCTGCAGAGACAGAGAGAGAGAGCCTGCAGAGTCAGAGAGAGAGCCTGCAGAGACAGAGAGAGAGAGAGCCTGCAGAGACAGAGAGAGAGATCCTGCAGAGACAGAGAGAGAGAGAGCCTGCAGAGACAGAGAGAGAGCCTGCAGAGACAGACAGAGAGAGAGAGCCTGCAGAGACAGAGAGAGAGCCTGCAGAGACAGAGAGAGAGAGCCTGCAGAGACAGAGAGAGAGCCTGCAGAGACAGAGAGAGAGAGAGAGCCTGCAGAGAGAGAGAGAGCCTTCAGAGACAGAGAGAGAGCCTGCAGAGACAGAGAGAGAGAGCCTGCAGAGACAGAGAGAGAGCCTGCAGAGACAGAGAGAGAGAGCCTGCAGAGTCAGAGAGAGAGCCTGCAGAGACAGAGAGAGAGAGAGAGCCTGCAGAGACAGAGAGAGAGATCCTGCAGAGACAGAGAGAGAGAGCCTGCAGAGACAGAGACAGAGAGAGAGAGCCTGCAGAGACAGAGAGAGAGCCTGCAGAGACAGAGAGAGAGAGCCTGCAGAGACAGAGAGAGAGAGAGAGAGAGAGCCTGCAGAGACAGAGAGAGATATCCTGCAGAGAGAAACAGAACCTGCAGAGAGAGAGATAGAGCCCGCAGAGAGAGAGAGGGAGCCTGCAAAGTCAAAGAGAGAGCCTGCAGAGAGAGAGAGAGAGTCTGCAGAGAGAGAGAGGGAACCTGCAAAGTCAAAGAGAGAGCCTGCAGAGAGAGAGAGAGAGTCTGCAGAGACTGAGCCTGCAGAGAGAAAAACTGCAGGGGAAGAAAGAATGAGAGCCTGCAGAGACAGAGAGAGAAAGAGAGAGCCTGCAGAGACAGAGTTTGCAGAGACAAAGAGAGAGAGCCTGCAGAGACAGAGAGAGAGCCTGCAGAGACAGAGAGAGAGCCTGCAGAGACAGAGAGAGAGAGCCT
The DNA here is from genome assembly GCA_032433765.1 of Megaustenia siamemsis. NCBI lineage: Eukaryota > Metazoa > Mollusca > Gastropoda > Stylommatophora > Ariophantidae > Megaustenia > Megaustenia siamemsis. The sequence goes on from JAVIAB010000108.1 coordinate 57,402,036, forward strand.
GCAGAGACAGAGAGAGAGCCTGCAGAGACAGAGAGAGAGCCTGCAGAGACAGAGAGAGAGCCTGCAGAGACAGAGAGAGAGAGCCTGCAGAGACAGAGAGCCTGCAGAGACAGAGAGAGAGAGCCTGCAGAGACAGAGAGAGAGAGCCTGCAGAGACAGAGAGAGAGAGAGAGCCTGCAGAGACAGAGAGAGAGAGAGCCTGCAGAGAGAGAGAGAGCCTGCAGAGACAGAGAGAGAGAGCCCGCAGAGACAGAGAGAGAGAGAGAGAGCCTGCAGAGACAGAGAGAGATATCCTGCAGAGAGAAACAGAACCTGCAGAGAGAGAGATAGAGCCCGCAGAGAGAGAGAGGGAGCCTGCAAAGTCAAAGAGAGAGCCTGCAGAGAGAGAGAGAGTCTGCAGAGACTGAGCCTGCAGAGAGAAAAACTGCAGGGGAAGAAAGAGAGAGCCTGCAGAGACAGAGAGAGAGAAAGAGAGAGCCTGCAGAGACAGAGTTTGCAGAGACAAAGAGAGAGAGCCTGCAGAGACAGAGAGAGAGCCTGCAGAGACAGAGAGAGCCTGCAGAGAGAGAGAGAGAGAGCCTGCAGACAGAGAGAGGGCCTGCAGAGAGAGAAAGAGAGAGGCTGGAGAGAGCCTGCAGAGAGAGAAAGAGACAGAACCTGCAGAGAGAGAAAGAGACAGAGCCTGCAGACAGAGAGAGGGCCTGCAGAGAGAGAAAGAGAGAGGGCCTGCAGAGAGAGAGAGCCTGCAGAGAGCCTGCAGAGAGCCTGCAGAGAGAGAGAGCCTGAAGAGAGAGAAGGAGAGAGGGCCTGCAGAGAGAGAGAGCCTGCAGAGAGAGGGCCTGCAGAGAGAGAGCCTGCAGAGAGAGAGCCTGCAGAGAGAGAAAGAGAGAGGGCCTGCAGAGAGAGAGAGCGCCTGCAGAGAGAGAGCCTGCAGAGAGAGAAAGAGAGAGGGCCTGCAGAGAGAGAAAGAGAGAGGGCCTGCAGAGAAAGAGAGAGCCTGCAGAGAGAGAGCCTGCAGAGAGAGAAAGAGAGAGGGCCTGCAGAGAGAGAGAGAGCCTGCAGAGAGCCTGAAGAGAGAGAGCCTGCAGAGAGAGAAAGAGACAGAGCCTGCAGACAGAGAGAGGGCCTGCAGAGAGAGAAAGAGAGAGGGCCTGCAGAGAGAGAGAGCCTGCAGAGAGCCTGCAGAGAGAGAGCCTGAAGAGAGAGAGCCTGCAGAGAGAGAGCCTGCAGCTAGAGAGAGAGCAGAGAGAGAGCCTACAGAGAGAGAGAGAATCTGCAGAGAGAGAGCCAGCAGAGAGAGGGCCTGCAGAGTGAGCGCCTGCAGAGAGAAAGGGTCTGCAGAGAGAGCCTGCAGAGAGAGAGAGAGAGAGCCTGCAGAGAAAGAGGGAGCTTGCTAAGACGGAAACAGAGCCTGCAGAGACAGAGAGAGAGGCTGCAGAGACAGAGCTTACAGAGACAAAGAGAGAGCATGCAATGACAGAGAGAGATATCCTGCAGAAAGAAACAGAACCTGCAGAGAGAGAGATAGAGCCCGCAGAGAGAGAGGGAGCCTGCAAAGTCAAAGAGAGAGCCTGCAGAGAGAGAGAGAGTCTGCAGAGACTGAGCCTGCAGAGAGAAACACTGCAGGGGAAGAAAGAGAGAGAGCCTGCAGAGACAGAGAGAGAAAGAGAGAGCCTGCAGAGACAGAGTTTGCAGAGACAAAGAGAGAGAGCCTGCAGAGACAGAGAGAGAGAGCCTGCAGAGACAGAGAGAGAGCCTGCAGAGACAGAGAGAGAAAGAGAGAGCCTGCAGAGACAGAGTTTGCAGAGACAAAGAGAGAGAGCCTGCAGAGACAGAGAGAGAAAGAGAGAGCCAGCAGAGACAGAGTTTGCAGAGACAAAGATAGAGAGCCTGCAGAGACAGAGAGAGAGAGAGAGCCTGCAGAGACAGAGAGAGAGCCTGCAGAGACAGAGAGAGAGAGAGCCTGCAGAGACAGAGAGAGAGAGAGCCTGCAGAGACAGAGAGAGAGCCTGCAGAGACAGAGAGAGAGAGCCTGCAGAGACAGAGAGAGAGCCTGCAGAGACAGAGAGAGAGAGAGAGCCTGCAGAGAGAGAGAGAGAGCCTTCAGAGACAGAGAGAGAGCCTGCAGAGACAGAGAGAGAGCCTGCAGAGACAGAGAGAGAGCCTGCAGAGACAGAGAGAGAGAGCCTGCAGAGTCAGAGAGAGAGCCTGCAGAGACAGAGAGAGAGAGAGCCTGCAGAGACAGAGAGAGAGATCCTGCAGAGACAGAGAGAGAGAGAGCCTGCAGAGACAGAGAGAGAGCCTGCAGAGACAGACAGAGAGAGAGAGCCTGCAGAGACAGAGAGAGAGCCTGCAGAGACAGAGAGAGAGAGCCTGCAGAGACAGAGAGAGAGCCTGCAGAGACAGAGAGAGAGAGAGAGCCTGCAGAGAGAGAGAGAGCCTTCAGAGACAGAGAGAGAGCCTGCAGAGACAGAGAGAGAGAGCCTGCAGAGACAGAGAGAGAGCCTGCAGAGACAGAGAGAGAGAGCCTGCAGAGTCAGAGAGAGAGCCTGCAGAGACAGAGAGAGAGAGAGAGCCTGCAGAGACAGAGAGAGAGATCCTGCAGAGACAGAGAGAGAGAGCCTGCAGAGACAGAGACAGAGAGAGAGAGCCTGCAGAGACAGAGAGAGAGCCTGCAGAGACAGAGAGAGAGAGCCTGCAGAGACAGAGAGAGAGAGAGAGAGAGCCTGCAGAGACAGAGAGAGATATCCTGCAGAGAGAAACAGAACCTGCAGAGAGAGAGATAGAGCCCGCAGAGAGAGAGAGGGAGCCTGCAAAGTCAAAGAGAGAGCCTGCAGAGAGAGAGAGAGAGTCTGCAGAGAGAGAGAGGGAACCTGCAAAGTCAAAGAGAGAGCCTGCAGAGAGAGAGAGAGAGTCTGCAGAGACTGAGCCTGCAGAGAGAAAAACTGCAGGGGAAGAAAGAATGAGAGCCTGCAGAGACAGAGAGAGAAAGAGAGAGCCTGCAGAGACAGAGTTTGCAGAGAT
>JAVIAB010000108.1:57410059-57452559 GCA_032433765.1 Megaustenia siamemsis
GCGCACTTCTTCAGTGGTGATATATTCTTTGTATGATATGTGTAATATTTTTATATACCATTTCATTTATAAGGCGTGTATTCTGCTTTGGTGATATGTTCTCTATATATGTGCAATTAAGGACTCAGCCTTAATAGCAAAAAGACAGAGGTAATGGTAACAACAAAGAAAAAGACATCACCTCAGTGCAAAATAAAGACAAGTGGAACAATATTAAAACAGGTAAATGAATTTAAATATTTGGGAACTTTGTTAACCTCAGACGGAAGATGTACAAAAGAGATTAGATGCAGAATGGCTCAGGCAAAAGCAGCTTTCCAAAAAATGAGGAAGATACTATGCAATCCATTTTTGACAATAGAAACAAGAAAAAGAGTTCTTAAATGTTACGTAGAGCCAGTCTTAACATATAGATGCGAATCATGGACAATAGGATAACAGACAAGAAAATCACTGGAGTCTGTAAAAATATGGTTTTACAGAAGAATGTTGAGAGTACCATGGACAGCTAAGAAGAGTAATGAAGATGTTCTGAGAGAGGTCAAAGCAAAAAAGAGAGCTAATTTCCAATATTAGGAAGAAACAATCATCATTTTTTGGCCATGTAATGAGAAGAGAACAACTGGAATATATTGTAACAACTGGAAAAATTGAGGGACGAAGATTAGAGGGAAGCAAAGAGAAAAAATAACAGACAGCTTAAGAGAATGGGGGAGCCGCGATAGCTCAGTGGTTAGTGAACTGGACTACAAAGGACAAGGGGTAGGGTTCGATCCCAACCGACGGCTTCCGGGTTCACCCAGCCTTAAATGGGTACCGGATTTTTTCTGGGAAAGTAAACCAGCACGGGCGTAATACTGACCACATTACCCCAAAAATCATGAGCTGAAGGTCTGTAAAATATAAGGTCACTAACACCATATTTCCCTATACGCCACTTGGCGTGACGGGGGTACTTTACTTTACTTTAAGAGAATGGCTTGGCAGAAGGTCAACATCAGGAATGATAAATAACTGCCGAGATCGAACGTTGTGGAGAGACATGATTACCTACGCCAGCAGGCCCGGTACTTGATGATGATATGTGCAATATCTTTCGATACCATTTCATCTATAAGGTATGTGTTCTTCTTTGGTGATATGTTCTCTACATGATATGTGTAATATCTTTCTATACCACTTTATCTCCAAGGCCTGTGTTCTTCAACTGGTGATATGTACTCTATATGATATGTTCTATGTATGATATGCTCTCTGTATGATATGTTCTCTCTATGATATGCTCTCTGCATGATATGTACTCTGTATGATATGTTCTATGTATGATATGCTCTCTATATGATATGTTATCTGTATGATATGCTCTCTGTATGATATTTTCTCTGTATTATATGTTCTCTGTATTATATGTTCTATGTATGATATGTTCTCAATATGATATGTCCTCTGTATTATATGTTCTCAATATGATATGTCCTCTGTATGATATGCTCTATGTATGATATTTTCTCTGTAGTATATGTTCTCTGTATTATATGTTCTCAAAATGATATATCCTCTGTATGATATGTGTACTATCTGTCTAAACCATCTCATCTCCAAGGCCTGTATTCTTCTTCGGTGGTCAGCAATGATTGTCTACGTTTCACAGACACACATAAATACAAAAGTAACTACTGGTCGTGATTTGTCTTATCTTCGTTGCTAGTAAAACCTTTTTGCTCTTTCAAATATAAAGAAAATAAACATAAAATGGTATTGACCAGCAAGACTAACAGAAAGCCAAGACAAACTACAACGTTTCGGCTGTTGCCTTCATCGGGTATAAAAAAACAACCTACGTGTAATTTGTCTTGTCTTTCTGTTAACTTAACTGTTCGATACCATATTATGCTTATCTTCTTTGTTTTCTCCAGCAATACTCGCGGCCCCGCATAATATTTTATATTTGATATCTGTGCTGATCTCCTTTCCCACATGTAGTTGAGTCTAGTCATGTAAAAGTAAAGTGCCCAGTCACGCCAAGTGGCGTATAAAGAATATGGTGTTAGAGACCATAAATTGTATAGACCTTCTGCACAAGATTTTTGTGGTAATGTAGTCGATATTACGCCCGTGCCGCTTTACTTCCCAGAAAAAATCATGTATTCATTTAAGGCTGGGTGAACCCAGAAGCCGTCGGTTGGGATTGAACCCTACCTCTTGTCCTTTGTAGTCCAGTTCACTAACCACTGAGCTATCACGGCTTCCTAGTCTAGTCATGGCTTTATATATTTAAACCCTGGTAATATCAAGTTTCCTTTAACATAAAAGTAAGAAGTAAATATAGTCCTATAGCAATTGGCCAATTCTAACCTATTGAAGCGAATCATGGACAGTAAACAAACAAATATACCGACGATTAGATGCCACAGAGATGGGATTTCTCAAAAGAATATTGAAAGTTTCCTGGACAGCTAAAAAGACCAATGAGGAAATTCTCAAAGAAGCCGACACAAAAAGGCAGCTCCTAAAAAAATATCAGAAAGAAACAATCAACATTTTTCCGGCACATTATGAGATCTGTGTGCTACATTTCGGACATAAGCAGAGACGCGCCCAAAGTCTACTGGAAATACTGACAACAGCGAGACTGACCACACGACTTCAAAAATGCGATGCTGGCCATGGAACAACATAAGGCCGCTAGCATCATATTCCCCTGACGCAACAAACGTGTGGCAAATTACCGTTCCTTTCCTGTCTATTTCATATATTATCGTTTTTTTTCTTCTTCTTCTCTTTTTAGATATTTCTAAGTGCGGTTTTAGTAGTCGTGCACGATTATGATTATTATGATTATTATGATTATTATGATTATTATGATTATTATGATTATTATGATTATGATTATGATTATTATGATGATGATTATTATTATTACCATCATCATTATCATTATTGATTGTCTGCTCTGTTCTGTTTCATGTCTTGTTTAATTTTGACAGCAGTGAAAAATATACTGACATGAAAGCAAATAAGATAAAATCACTAAAGCTACGAATAGCAAAATGCTATATTTACTCAAAATTCATGTTTGGTAACACATGGACATTAAATAAGAAAACTGAGCAGAAAATTGAAGCCTTTGAAATGTGGATCTGTAGGAAAATAAGGAGAAATGGGTGGAGGTAAAAGAAGACAAACAAGGGAGATCTGAATCAGCTGAAAATGAGAAAGAAAAAAAAGAAATACTTAACACATTTAGAAAAAGAAACTGAAATTGGTTGGACATGTAAAGAGACATATGTCCATTCTAAAAGTCATCTTAGAAGGAAAGGTACAAGGTAGACGAAGCAGAGGCAGGCAAGACTAAGTGGAAAGATAACATCAAAAGGTGGATAGATTAACCTATAGCAACGTGCACCATCAAGACAAGAACTTCAAATGGCGCTCCGTGGAAGCTAACCTTCGAAGTAAGCCATCATCAAGTGCCATCCATGTCTGTTGACGTAGGCGATCATGTCTCTCCACAACTGTCGATCTCAATAGTTATTTATTATTTATATGGTTAACCATCTGCGAAGCCATTCTCGTATCTTTTCTCTTCGCTTCCCTTTATCTCCTCATCCATCATTTTTCCCAGTTATCACAATATATTCCAGCTGTTCTCTTCCAATTGCATGGCCAAAAAAATTATTATTGTTTCTTCCTAATATTGGAAATTAGCTTTCCTTCGTTTTAGCCTTTTTCTGAACGTTTTCATTACTCTTTTTAGCTGTCCATGATATTCTGAACATTTTTCTGTAAAACCACATCTCTACAGTCTCAGTGATGTTCTTGTCTGTTGACCTATTGTCCATGATTCACACCATATGTTAAAGCTGGCTCTACGTAACATTTAAGAACTCTTTTTCTTGTTTCTATTGTCAAAAATGGATTGCACAATATCTTCCTCATTTTTTTAAAAACTGTTTTTGCCTGAGCCATTCTGCATTTCACCTCTGTCGTACATTTACCATTTGAGGTTAACATTGTTCCCAGTTATTTAAATTTATTTATCTGTTTTAATATTGTCCCACTTGTCTTTATTGTGCATTGCGGCGATGACTTGTTCTTTGTTGCTACCATTACTTCCATCTTTTTACTATTAAGGCTGAGTCCTTTATTTTTGCTTTCCTTCACTATAATGTTTAACATTTCTTGCAACTTGTTTTCACTCTTAGCGATTAAGACTGTATCATCAGCATCCTGAGGTTATTTATATTATGACTTACAATTGTTATTTCAGGCATGTCCCTTATGGATCTTAAAATAATATATCTATACATATTAAACAAATCTGGTGACTGCACACAGCCTTGCATAACACCCTGTTTTATTTGTTGAAACATTCCCAACTGATTACCAGTTCTTATAGCCGATGTGAATGCAGGACCTAACTAATGAAAATGCATTGTTTAAACTAGCCCAACCGTACTATTCTGTCTTGAGTATCCCTGACGTAGCTTGTATTTCTCCCCATACTTCTTTTACCAGAAATAGGTTGCACAAAATCCTTTAAATCCATTTTCATGCACCATTTGCTTGTAATATTCTGTACCTCTCTCTGCTGTACATCTACATTTTCAAGTTAATATTGTTCTGCATGTGCATTTTTTTTCCGTTCGCCAGCTTTGACCTCTGATGAAATCCCAAGAGACTAGGGACTGAATTTTGCGTGTTAATCCATTTTTCTCTGGCAGCCGTGTGCACAAGGGTCCCTTGCCGCAGAGGCAGATAACTCCGTCTTCGGAGGTACTCATATTTTTTCCGTCGATGAGTAATTGACGTTTCAAGCGAGACCAGGGGTGGTTGCCCCAGAGAGAAATCATAAATAAAAATCCCAACTGGGTGCAGTGGGGATTTGAACCCACAACTCTCTGTCTCGAGGCCGGCGTCTTACCTCGAGATCAACCAGTCCCCCTGTATGTGTATTTGAATTAAGTGAATTGTTTCACAACTGTCCCATTTACGTTTATTATGTTTTGTTTTATTTTGTTCTTAGGATCATTATCATTGCACACCGGACGAATCTATAGGTGTTCCGATACCCCGCACGATTAAATCCGAAGAGAAATCTGGCCCACGTGCGCGAACTCCGTAACACGACCTGGGTGGGATTCAATGTGTGAGTAGGTTTCTGCTGACAATGTTGCCCGGGCAACGCCGGAAACAAAATAAAAATAATTCATTTCTCAAAACGGATGGGACGGAACGGCACATTACCCCAAAAATCATGTGCTGATGGTGTGTACAATTTATGGTCACTTACACCATATTATATAACTACCCAGGGAGACACTGAGAAGAACATTGATGAGAGAGGCAAGAGCAACAGGATTCGGCTCCCTCAATGAGATAGAGCTGCTTGCACAGAACAGAGACAAATGGCGAGATTTGATAAAAAAATCTTGAAAAGAAAACTGCTAGAACAAAAATTCAGATATGAGAAGGTATATCTTGGTCTACGCCCTATGGGCCGGCAACGGCTCGAAAGGTCAATAGATTAGAACACCATATTCCCTATACGCCACTTGGCGTGACGGGGGCTCTTTACTTTTACTTTTACGCCCATACTATTGGCCTAATCTTTTCGACTTTATCTGCCACGGGCTCGTTAACGTGCGCAAGTACACACGAGACCGCCTGTTTATTACCGTTATCTGAGACAAACCAGGAATGAACTTTTCCCATTTTTGAAACAATCACCACTGCTTTTGGTGAGCTTTGAAACCTGGTCCTTTCTGTCTTAAGGCCAGAGTCGTACCTCTAAACTACTCAGCCCCCACATTTTATTGTGCATTCCGGTGAATTTGTTTTCTTTGTTACGACCATTACTTCTGTCTTCTCTCTTTTTAACTAAAGCTTTAGCTTTCCGTTACTGTTGATTGTTAATTATTTTTTTTCATTTCATGTTTATTCATTGATTGTGATGTAAAACTACTAATCATTGCAGAAAAACTATTCTTTTACAATGACATGTAAAACTATTATTTGATCATAACAGCAAAACTATTTGTTGGCTATGACAGTAAAACTATTATTTGGCTATTACAGTAAAACTATTATTTTACCATGACAGTAAAACTATTATTTGACTGTGACAGTAAAACTATTATTTGACTATGACAGTAAAACTATTATTTGGCTATGACAGTAAAACTATTATTTGACTATGACAGTAAAACTATTATTTGACTATGACAGTAAAACTATTATTTGACTATGACAGTAAAACTATTATTTGACTATGACAGTAAAACTATTATTTGACTATGACAGTAAAACTATTATTTGTCCATCACAGTATAACTATACTTTGATCATAACAGCAAAACTATTCTTTGCCCATCACAGTAAAACTATTATTTGACCATGACAGTAAAACTATTATTTGACCATGACAGTAAAACTAGTATTTGTCCATCACAGTAAGACTATTCTATTCCTTGTCCAAACCAAATAAATATTTTCTGTCATTGCAGAAAAACTACTTTTTGCTCATGACAATCAAATGATACTCTTCTCGAAGCAGTAAAGCCACTTTCTTTGATTATGCCAAAGATATTCTTGCTCAGAACATTACAAATAATCTCTGATTGCGGCAAAAAAAAAAAAAAAAGCCTCATTTCTCAAACCGGATGGGACGTAACGGCGTCAACTCACAGGCTTCTGGATCCATAACAAAAACAATTCAAAACGATAAACCAACGCATTATTATGGAAAAGAAACCTATATGACAGTTTAAAAAAACCTTTGTTCTTAATTCAAGGAAACAAAACATTATTTTCTGCTGATAGAACATCAACATCGATTCCCTCAATTAGATAGAGCTGCTTGCACAGAACAGAGACTAGGTTGAGATTTGATAAAATATCTTTAGAAGGATCGGCTAGAATAAAAATGTAGATGAGAGAAAGAGTATCTCGGTCTATGCCCTATAGGCCGGCTAAGACTCGAAAGGTCAATATATAGATAGATATTTGTAGTACATATTTTCTTTCAGCTAATGTTTTCTTTCAGCTAAAATAAAAACAAGAAAGAATATTGTTTTAAAAATTAAACGTTAAAAATTATTCATTGCTTTCTACAGGAGAATTTGATTTTTTTTTAAATTTCCTCTAGAAAGTTGAAAAAAATAGTATCTATTTCAGAATGTAATATTATGTTTCACTTAAGACAGTTAAAAGTTCTTAATTTAAGATTAAATGAAGACATTAAGAGTTCTTAAATGTTATGTAGAGCCAGTCGTAACATATGGATGTGCATCGTGGACAATAGGAAAACAGACAAGAAAATCACTGGAAACTGTAGAAATGTGGTTTTACAGAAGAATGTTGAGAATACCTGGACAGCTAAGAATAGTAATGAAAACGTTCTGAAAGAGGCCAAAGCAAAAGGAGTGTTAATTTTCACTATTAGGAAGGAACAAATCATCATTGTTTGGCCATGTAATGAGAAGGGAACAACTGAAATATATTGTGACAATTGGGAAAATTGAGGAAAGAAGAAATAGTGGAAAACAAAGAGAAAAGTATCAGACAAATTAAGAGAGTGGACTGGCAGACGGTCAACAATATAAATGATAAGTATCTGTTGAGATAGAAAGTTGTGGAGAGACATGATCATCAACACCAGCATGCTTGGTACTTGATGATGATGGTGATGAGGATGATGATGAGGGAGACAGTACATAAAGTAAGATTATGCTTTACTTAAGACAGTAAACTAATGTTTACTCGGCAAAAAACTACCTCAGACAGCAACAAGATGCATTACTTCAGACCAGTATTACTCCACAAAGAACTAGTTCATAATGCAAAAATAGTGCTTATACTCCACAAAGAACTACTTCATAATGCAAAACTAGTGCATATACTCCACAAAGACCTACTTCATACTGCAAAATTAGTGCTTATACTCCACAAAGACCTACTTCATACTGCAAAACTAGTGCTTATACTCCACAAAGAACTACTCTAGACAAGAAAATTGTCAACCAATCGGAGACAGAGGAGATTAATTAGCTTCTATTCACAGACGATCAGGCACAAAACATGAAAAAATAGTCCTACATAAATACGTAAATAGACTTAACAGCACCCAATTCAATGCTAATAGGTCAGAAATCATGAATTCGCAAAGGAGAAACAGAATAGCAACAAAACGATAGACAGCAGACGATTAAATCAAGTAGAGGAGTTTAAATATCTCGAAAGTCTAGTGACAAACGATACAACCGAAAGCAGCAGAAATTGACTCAAGATGTAACAAAGCTTGTCATATCATTGGACATATGTCACGACTGCTGTTCAACAAGGCAATAACTCAAGAGGCAAAACGGACACTCTACAACACAATCTTTATTTCAGCGTTTTACCAATGCTAGACCTGGACTGCGTAGACTCAAGAGCAGAAAGAAAGATAACTACCACCGTGATGGAATGTGTTAGACGAATGACAGGAAACATCCAGCGAGCTAAGGTCAGAAATGAAGAACCGAGGAAAATGCTAGGAATAATTAAAGCCATTGGACATATAAAGAAACATCGGTCGAGCAAGACGCCGGCCTTGAGACAGAGAGGTTGTGGGTTCAAATCTTGGCTACACCGTTTGGGATTTTTATTTATGATTTCTCTCTGCGGAAACCACCCCTGGTCTCAGTAGTGAGGCCCAGCTGGAATTGTCAATTACTCATCGACGGAAAAAAAATGAGTACCTCCGAAGTCGAAGTTATCTGCCTGTGCGGCGAGGGACCCCTGTGCACACGGCTGCCAGGGAAAAATGGATTAACACGCAAAATTCAGTTCCCAGTCTCTAGGGATTTCGTCAGAGATAAAAGCTGGCGAACGAAAAAATAAAATAAAATAAAGAAACAACAGACAGAATTGTTTGGTCATGTGATAAGACAAAAAGATAAAAATACAACACAGTTGTATTAGTCTTCAACAGAGACTACTAGAACAACAGACTCAAGGATCAGTCGTGAGAAAGATGGATTGTTGGAAAACTAGAAACACTAGGAAACATTACAGCAGACGAGGCCAACAGAAGAGTAAAAAAGTAAAGTAGAAAAGTAAAGTACCCCCGTCACGCCAAGTGGCGTATAGGGTATATGATGTTAGTGACCATAAATTTTACAGACCTTCGGCACCTGATTTTTGGGTTAATGTGGTCGGTATTATGCCGCTTTACTTTCCCAGAAAAAAATCCGGTACCCATTAACGGCTGGGTGAACCTGGAAGCTGTCGGTTGGGATCGAACCCTACCTCTTGTTCTTTGTAGTCCTGTTCACTAACCACTGAGCTATCGCGGCTTCCAACAGAAGAGTAAAGGACCGTAAATTATATCTGTCATCGATGCTGAAAGGCAAATGAGGAAGGAAAGAATAAAAATAATGAGTGATATCAGTTTATTTTCAACAAAAGAGATGAAAAAAGACTGTTCGGCACTCATTATTGTGATATATTTACATACCAAGATAACTCATAGGTAATTAGCTTTAAAATAACCCAATCAATAAAAGGCGTCATTAGCCTGAAATTACAAAATGACCCAACTGTTAATTCTGTCGACATAGCAACAACAGCAAAACAGAAGAAAAAAAGAATAGAAAACGAGAGATATAGATTGTATTTTTAAAAAAAACATAGGGAGTGTATATGCTTAGTGTATAAAGTAAACATGCTGTAGTCAAGTTAGCTGTAAATATGTACATGACTGAAAATTTGAATTGGTGAGACAGGCATAATGAGCACTAGTTACTGCACCTCTATTAAACTAGTGTCTTTTTGTAATGGATTACTGTACTAAGTACTTCTTCTCAATAACACTTCATTTTATGCTATGGGCTTTCCTTTATATTTCATTACAAAGAAAAGCATATTTGATTTAATAAGAAGACATGCGCTTGGAGTTGTAAACAAAAATATGGCGAAAATATGTTAGGTAGCTTAAGAAGGTATAAATTCCGAAACAGTTATCATGTGTAACTCTTTAATATTCTTACCAAGGATATCTGTAGTTTTAAAATGTAAATGTTCAAATATTCTTTCTGATATATTCCTTCTGATATATTCCTTCTGATATATTCTTTCTGATATATTCCTTCTGATATATTCTTTCTGATATATTCCTTCTGATATATTCTTTCTGATATATTCTTTCTGATATATTCCTTCTGACATATTCCTTCTGATATATTCTTTCTGATATATTCCTTCTGATATATTCCTTCTGATATATTCTTTCTGATATATTTTTTCTGATATATTCCTTCTGATATATTCCTTCTGATATATTCTTTCTGATATATTCCTTCTGATATATTCTTTCTGATATATTCTTTCTGATATATTCCTTCTAATATATTCTTTCTGATATTACATTAACAATTCTATCATATTGTGAAGTATTCTTTAATTTCATTGATATTTTGGTAACTCTTTATTAGAAATGTAATTTGTTCCTACATTTGAAACTGTAGAGTTAGTAGCTGACATGACCTAGCAATGGTCACCGTGTAAGGAATTGTGGAAGGAGAGAGAAGGAAAGGTGGACAGAGAATGAGATGGGAAAATAATGTCAAAGAAAGGGCATACCTCCCTCGACTTTGTAAAGTCTCAAAGAATTAAAGAAGATATAGAGAAATAAAAGGTTGAAGAAGACTGTCAGTATGTGACACAACGAACCCGAGGGATATGAGACGAAGAAGAAGAAAAAAGAATAAGAATAAGAATAAGAAGAAAACAAAAAGAAGGCAGTTCACAAAATCAATTAATTCTTACAAGACAATCAAATTAATTCACTAGCAAATGGGTTAACTATTTTTGAACAAATCGTCGCTGATGAGGGTACAAAAACTGAGCTATTTCCATAAATTTAGAAACTGAAGAGCTAAATACAACAAACTACATCTCCCTACGACACTGACGGTCAAAAACGGAAGGAAAGAAAAAGAATGTGGAGGTTATAGGTCATACAACATCGCTATCAGCTGAAAAATGATACCGCCCCCTTGCCACGCCCACCTTTCTTCGCTTGAGAGACGTGGTTACTAACAGAGGCACTACCAAAAGAATAAAATAAACTATCATTACGTCATTTATCATATCTCTGGTGTTTGTGTTGCATGTCAGATTCAGTCACTACAAGGTATTATGGTCTGTGTTTATATTCCAACTCGAAAAGGGGGGAAAAAAGGGGGGGGACGACTGATTGAACATACAGTGGATCAAATTCGTCACCACGTTAGTTGTTGATCAACAATGAGGTGGTAGTACAATAGATGGAGACACTATAGAGAGATAATATTACAATAGATGGAGACACTATAGAGAGATAATATTACAATAGATGGAGACACTATAGAGAGATAATATTGCAATAGTTGGAGACACTATAGAGAGACAATATTACAATAGATGGAGACACTATAGAGAGATAATATTGCAATAGTTGGAGACACTATAGAGAGATAATATTACAATATTTGGAGACACTATAAAGAGATAATATTACAATAGATGGAGACACTATAGAGAGATAATATTGCAATAGTTGGAGACACTATAGAGAGATAATATTGCAATAGTTGGAGACACTATAGAGAGATAATATTACAATAGGTGGAGACACTATAGAGAGATAATATTGCAATAGATGGAGACACTATAGAGAGATAATATTGCAATAGTTGGAGACACTATAGAGAGATAATATTACAATAGATGGAGACACTATAGAGAGATAATATTGCAATAGTTGGAGACACTATAGAGAGATAATATTACAATAGATGGAGACACTATAGAGAGATAATATTACAATACATGGAGACACTATAGAGAGATAATATTACAGTAGATGGAGACACTATAGAGAGACAATATTACAATAGGTGGAGACACTATAGAGAGATAATATTACAATAGATGGAGACACTATAGAGAGATAATATTACAGTAGATATAGACACTATAGAGAGACAATATTACAATAGGTGGAGACACTATAGAGAGATAATATTACAATAGATGGAGACACAATAGAGATACAATATTACAATAGATTGAGACACTATAGAGAGACAATATTACAATAGATGGAGACACTATAGAGAGATAATATTACAATAGATGGAGGCACTATAGAGAGACAATATTACAATAGATGGAGACACTATAGAGAGACAATATTACAATAGATGGTGACACTATAGAGAGATAATATTACAATAGATGGAGACACAATAGTGATACACTATTACAATAGATGGAGACACTATAGAGAGACAATATTACAATAGATGGTGACACTATAGAGAGATAATATTACAATAGATGGAGGCACTATAGAGAGACAATATTACAATAGATGGAGACACTATAGAGAGATAATATTACAATAGATGGAGACACTATAGAGAGATAATATTACAATAGATGGAGACACTATAGAGAGATAATATTACAATAGATGGAGGCACTATAGAGAGACAATATTACAATAGATGGAGACACTATAGAGAGATAATATCACAATAGATGGAGACACTATAGAGAGATAATATTACAATAGATGGAGACACTATAGAGAGATAATATTACAATAGATGGAGGCACTATAGAGAGACAATATTACAATAGATGGAGGCACTATAGAGAGATAATATTACAATAGATGGAGACACTATAGAGAGATAATATTACAATAGATGGAGGCACTATTGAGAGATAAAATTACAATAGATGGAGACACAATAGAGATACAATATTACAATAGATGGAAGGCACTATAGAGAGATAATATTACAATAGATGGAGACACTATAGAGAGATAATATTACAATAGATGGAGACACTATAGAGAGATAATATTACAATAGGTGGAGACACTATAGAGAGATAATATTGCAATAGGTGGAGATACTATTGATAGATAATATTGCAATAGGTTGTGATACTATTGGTAGATAATATTGCAATAGGTTGTGATACTATTGGTAGATAATATTGCAATAGGTGGAGACACTATAGAGAGATACTATTAAAATATTTGGAGACACTTTAGAGAGATAATATTACAATAGATGGAGACACTAAAGAGAGATAATATTGCAATAGGTGGAGACACTATAGAGAGATAATATTACAATAACTGGAGACACTATAGATAGATAATATTACAATAACTGGAGACACTATAGAGAGATAATGTTACAATAACTGGAGACACTATAGAGAGATAATATTACAATAAATGAAAACACTATAAATTATATGCTACAGATACGTCCTATACGTCTTCTATCTTCATCATAGGAGATGTTATGAGGTTTGTCAAAGGACCAGGCAGTAAATGACTCCTCCTGGACTCCTGGTGACCATCAAAAAGAAAGGCAAGACCGGGTGATCCGGTCACATATCATGTTCGAGGCGCCTGGCAATAGTGATCTTTCAAGAAAGATGTTCAGGAAATCGATGAATGATCGAAATAACATGAAAGACATCATCATCATCATCAAGTACCGGACCTGCTGGCGTAGGTGATCATGTCTCTCCACAACTTTCGATCTCGACAGTTCTTTATCATTTCTGTTGTTCACCTTCTACCATATTAGGCAGAATCATTCTGGAGAGACTAAAAGAGGCTATAGAGAAACACTTGAGAGATGAACAAGCAGGTTTTAGGAAGAACAGATCATGTGTTGATCAAATAACTACTCTACGTATAATAGTTGAACAAAGTTTAGAACTAAAATCCCCACTTTATATTGGATTCATAGATTACGAAAAGGCATTTGATAGTTTAGACAGAAGAATGCTTTGGAAGTTGCTGAGTCATTATGGAATCCCCATAAAGTTTATTAACCTGATAAAAACAATGTATGAAGGAACAAAATGTAGTGTGGTGCATGAAGGACAGCTTACAGAAGCATTTGAAATAAGAACAGGAGTAAGGCAAGGATGCCTTCTGCCTCCATTTCTCTTTCTACTGGCCATAGATTGGATTATGAAAATAACTCAAATTTTCAACTCCAATGTTAAGTCGGTTCTATTATATGGCTGTGAAACATGGAGAATAACAAAATTGACAATCACGAAGGTACAGACTTTCATTAATGGATGCTTGCGCAGAATAAAGGGATGGAAATGGCAGGACAAAGTCACTAACGTGGAATTATGGAAATGTACCGGTCAAATACCAGTGGATAGAGAAATACAGCGAAGACGATGGCGATGGATAGGACACACACTACGGAAACCAACTGAGAGTATTACACAACAGGCCCTTTTTGGATTCCCCAGGGGAAAAGACAAAGAGGAAGACCAAGGAATTCTTGGAGAAGACAGATTGAAGCAGAGATGAAGATGATGGGGAAGACATGGAATGATCTTAAAAGAATTGCAAAAAACAGAACGACTTGGAAAGTGTTTGTTGAAGACCTATGCTCCACTGGGAGCTAAAAGGTAGAAGAAGAAGACCTTCTGCCAAGCCATTTCCTTAAGCTGTCTGGTATTTTTTTCTTTTTGCGTCCCTCTATCTCTTCTTCCCTCAATTTTCCCAGTTGTTACAATAAATACCAGCTGTTCTCTTCTCATTACATGGCCAAAAAATTATGAATGTTTCTTCCTAATATTGGAAATTATCTCTCTTTTTGCTTTGACCTCTTTCAGAACATTTTCATTACTCTTCTTAGCTGTCCATGGTATTCTCAACATTCTTCTGTAAAACATTTCTACAGACTCCAGCGATTTTCTTGTCTGTTGTCCTATTGTACATGATTCACATCCATATGTTAAGACTGGCTCTACATAACATTTAAGAACTCTCTTTCTTGTTTCTATTGACAAAAATGGATTGCATAGTATCTTCCTCATTTTTTTGAAAAGCTGCCTTTGTCTGAGCCATTCTGCATCTCACCTCTTTTGCACATCTTCCATTTGAGGTTAACAAAGTTCCCAAATATTTAAATTCATTTACCTGTTTTAATATTGTTCCACTTGTCTTTATTTTGCACTGAGGTGATGTCTTTTTCTTTGTTGTTACCATTACCTCTGTCTTTTTGCTATTAAGGCTGAGTCCTTTATTTTTGCTTTCTTTCACTATAATGTCCATTATTTCTTGTAACTCATTTTCACTCTTAGAAATTAAGACTCTATCATCAGCATACCTTAGATTATTTTATTCTGTGCGTCTATACAAGACAATTTTTCTTCTATGGGAGGGGGAAATCAAGAATCACATGGACACGTAGTGTCAGAAATACATGTTTAGCAAATGCTGCTTCCCACAACGCTTCACATCATAGAAAAGACAAAACTCTAAATTATTATTATTTTGTTTTTATAAATTAGCGGTTTAAACATAAACAGCTTTTGATGGTATTACAATTAAAATGTTTACCGAATTGTTTAAATTAAATGAAATGATCTGTCAGCTGTTTAAAAAGAGCAGATAGAATTATAATCGCACTTGAGATTAAAGAAACATATTCGTCATTTATAGTTTCTATCCTTGATTTAAAAAAAAAATACGCAGAAATGGAATTGTAAAAATAGAAAAAAGGTATAGGTCTCATTGTCTGGTTACATTTTTCTTTTGTCCGTCTGATATTGACTTGAAGAATCGCAGGAGAAAAGAGAAATCTATTATATAACCTGATGACCATTGAGGTTATATTGCTTATCTCTTGTGACTCTCTGTTTGACCACTTCCCTTTTAGATGTAGTGTTGTTCATGTGTGTGTTTGAGCGATGTGATAGAAATGTTTCTATTCTTGCATGTGTTTTTTTTTAATAAAAAATTTACGTTCATCTTTCCATCTTTTCCTTGATGTTCCTCTTGACCTCTGCCCTGATGTTTTGAGGTAGATAACTTTTGATTCTGCTCTGATTTCATTCTTATCAAGTGTCCGAACCATTTCATTTGATTAAATCATCAACTATTGCGAATCTATTTAAAAAATGAACTAAACAATTAATTAAAAAAAAATATAATCTCCCTTTCACCAGTTTTACTACATCGCTGCTGTTGTGCCTAATCTCAATACTAAAATAACAAATGACAACATTCATAGTTTTAATGACACACATTTAGTAATAAACTTAAAACTATAACATTTTTCCCCCTCCTTAATTAAGTAAAAAGTTTAGTAAGAAATGGAGCCAAAATTATTATTGATATTTCACACATACTTGTAAATTACTCCTAATGCCAATATTAAAATAACTAATAACTATTCACTCATCGTTTTAATAACAGTCTTCAGTAATTAGCATAAAAAATATAACATTTTTAAAGTATTTTTTTTTTGGCTAAGAATTAAGTAAAAAGTTAAGTAATTAATACATGGAAATTAAGATTTAAATTCACTCACATTTATAATTAATTTAAGTATCTTCAGCTTATTGGGAATTTAAAAAAAATACAATAAAAACAACAATACTGAAGTACTGTCTAAAACAAATCCGACGCTCACAAGAACAAGTTGTAACGGTCGATCTTGTACATCCAAGTATGGCGGGTAATGAAAAGGCACGGATGAGAGAAGAATGCGGACTCTATTGTCGCCTCGGGTAATGCGAGCAGTATCATTTGGCTTCTTGCGTGTGTCGAGAGTTGCTCTATTAGAACGTCGATCCCCACCAAAATGCCACCGGGTGGTCGTGGTGGCTTTTATGGTCACGTGTTCTGTTTCCACACATCAGACATGGAAAAAAAAAAAAAACAACTGTGGGAGATGATAGTGTGTGTGTGTGTGTGTGTGTGTGTGTGTGTGTGGTGTGTGTGTGTGTGGGAGGGGGAGTGTGATTAGGTTGTGGGAGTGGGGAAGAAAAGGAGGATAGAAGGCGAGCAGATGAAAGAAAGAGAGAGAGAGAGAGAAAGAGAGAGAGGATATATAGAGAGAGTGGCAGAGTGATGTCTTATTAAGTTAGTGAAATAAAAAGCAATTTTTATCTTGTTAAATTAAAAAGAAACAAATATCAAAATAGACTGAGAGAGAGAGAGAGAGAGAGAGAGAGAGAGACAGAGACAGATAGAGAAAATGAAAGAGTGATGTCTTATTAAGTTAGTGAAACAAAAAACAATTTTTATCTTGTTAAATTAAAAGAAACCAATATCAAGATTGAATAAAAAGAGGGGGGGGGGGGGGGGAGAGAGAGAGAGAGAGAGTGGGTAGAGGGAGGAGAACGGGAAAGGTAAATGGAAGAGCCAAGTCTTAAGTTGGCTTTAAAAATCATTCAATTTTTATCTTGTTAATAAGTTAAACGGAAAAGTACAGAGAGAGATAGAGGGAGAGAGAGAGAGAGAGAGAGAGAGAGAGACAGAGAGAGAGAGAGAGAGAAATGGAAGACTGAAGTCTTAAGTTAGTGAAACAAAACGCATGCAGTTTTTATCTTACGTAAAAAAAAAAACGCACACAAGGGTTGGGGGAGGGGGGGGGGAGAGAGAGAGAGAAGCAGAAAGAAAGTTATAAATGAAGATGTGGAAGGAAAGATGGAATCAGGAGATATTACTTTTAATGTAAAAGTCGATAGTCCTTCCTTTTACTCTCTTGCACTAGGAGAGCGAGAGTGAGAGAGAGAGAGAGAGAGAAAAAAAAAGCAAGAGAGGTACATTGTCCACTAAATGAATGGTTATTTTATTTATTTATTTATTTATTTATTTATTTAGGAAGGAATGAAGGAAGGAAGGAAGGAAGGAAGTAGGAAGGAAGGAAGGAAGGAAGGAAGTAGGAAGGAAGGAAGGAAGGAAGGAAGAAGATGAAAAAAAATTGAGCGAGAGGGAGATATCGATGAAAAAGAGAAATAGGAAACTGAGAGAGAGGAAAATATAGAAAGATATGAAAAGAAAGAGAGAGAGAGAGATATATAAGAAAAAGAAGAATATGATATATATTTAAAAAAAGAAAGAAAGAAAGATAAAAGATAATAGAAAAAGAAAGAGGGGAGCAAGAGAGCTAAAATGGGTACAAGATAATGAAAAGAAAAGATGAAAGGATAAGAGAAAAGGAAAGAAAAAAAAGGAAACAAATATAAGAAATATGAAAAGAAAAGAGAGTAGGAAAATAACAGAAAAAAAAATTAAATTGAAAAGATAATGGAAAAGAAAGGGAGAAAGATAAGAGAATAAGAAAGATGAAAAAGTGTGATAAAAGAGAAGAGAGAAAGATAAAAGATGAGGAAATATGAATATATTAAAAAAAACGGAAATCTGAGAAACCGAAAAAAAGGTAAGAATAAAAGAGAAAACAAAAGATGAAAAATAAGAGAAACATATGGAACATAAGTGAAAAGGAGAATGGAAAAAATAGACAAGGGAATATGAAAAGCTAAAAAAATAAATAAAAGAAATATGGAAAAATAAGATAGTAAGAAAGATAACAGAGAAAACATTTTAAGTGCGATGTAAAAGAAATACAAACAGAGAATAATAGGGGAAAAAACAAGAAGAGAAAAGAAGGGAGAAAAAAATGTAAAAGGAAGAAAATTATAAAGATAAGAAAAACTGAGAAGGAACAATTAATGAAGAAAGAAAGAAAAAGGGACAGAAATAAAGAATAAAAGAAAAAAAGGAAAGAAAGAAAAAAAGGAAAGAAAGAAAAAAAGGAAAGAAAGAAAGAAAAAAAATTAAAGGTATAGAAGAAAAGTAAAGATGCGACTTTTTTTTAAAGGATGTGTGTGCATGAATGAGAGAAGAGAGAGAGAGAGAGAGAGAGAGAGAGAGAGAGAGAGAGAGAGAGAGAGAGAGAGAGAGAGAGAATAAATTGTGAACTAGCGTTGTGGATGGAAGTATTTGGCCCTGGGATGGGTGTCAATGAACAATATTCTTAAAGGGCAACATTACCACAAAAACACCAGTAAAATAGTTGAACAGGGCGTGGCAGATGGCATCTCGTAGCTATCCGCAGCCATAGAATGGGTTCTCTCCCCCCGTCCGCCCTTCCAAAGAGTAATTAATTGAATAAGTTAGATTTGTCTGACTTGTTAATTGTCGCCATCAACATTTACTCACACCCGGACCTCGATCAATAGAAGCCAGAGACAGCTCCATTCTGATTTGCGGACACTGAAGCGCGTGGAGACGTCACCAGCGCTGCGATTGGTCAGACGGGCAACGGCAGCGAAAGCCAGGACTAGCGGTGACGCGGAGTAGAAATGGGCAGATTTCCTCACAAAATGGCGGGAAGTTGATGGGATTATTCCGTTCATTTCGCGCCTGACACCAGTCGGCGTCTGTTGCCACAACCAGGAGATTTGGGTCACGTGACCCCGCCAGATCGATTTTTGGGAGGAGTTTTGTGGCGGAAGTTGATTGGGAAGAGCACGGGCTGTGAATACAAAAGAAGCAGAGGTTTGAATTACAAGGAACCAAAAGTGCGAGTCCATTGTTTGCTTAGCTTAGTGTTTTTAGCTTTTCCCCCTCATCGCTGTTATTCTCACAGTTAGTACCTCCATGAATAAAAATAAAAATGTTCTGTGCAGTGGCGTTGACAGAGAACAGAGAAATTAACCCCCACCCCCATCCCCGCATCTCTCTCTCTCTCTCTTTTCTCAGGTTTGCTGGGAAAGTAGTACTTTTGGTAAATTACGAGTTTAGTGTCTCAAAATAGTTATGCTAAACGAGTGATCTCCTTTCACTAACCGGACATACAAGAATTGTCAAATGTTTATAGTTTTCGATCATTTAATTTGATTTAAAAAAAAAAAAACAAGGCTTGGGTTTTATAGTTAGTTGTAGACTATTCTAAACACTGAACCTAACCGAGGGTTCTTCTAATGACAGATTCAAGAGCCACCGAATTAAGGGCAAGGGGACGTTACTCCGAGCAGAAATAATTTGGGACACTAAACTCGTAAATTACCATTTTGGTACATTTTTCTTTCCCAAATGGTGATATTAAAAAAGGAAGGAAGTAAGACAAAATAAACGGTAGAAGGCAGGCACAGCTGTTTATCACTGATATTTTAATTGTCTTGTTCGTTTGCTCTTATCAGAAAAAAACCCTGTATATTATCATTAAGGATATAGTGGAGTATCGACCTCAGGGCCAAGTTTGGAATCTATGAGGATAAGTTATTCGAAATTTTAAGATCCCCCGTATAAAAAAAAAAATAACAGCAGAAAGTCTCTGTTATAGATAACAATGTCAACAAAGTTGACCCCAGAGGTGTCGCAGATTCGGTCTGAGCCTTCGAATTTAATTCGTTAAAGAAGGCGGTCCGAGCTGTCAATTGTTCGAAGTCCGAAAAGATTTTTCACATTAGAAATAGCGCAGAGTGAATTAATCCGTTCCCATGAACCAAACAGTCATATTTTTATAAACTTCAACCACAAATACACGTAACGTAAGGTAGTAATAACATAATTTAATGCCCTCAGTAATAAATGAAAACATGATAACAATAAATACAATGCGAGAATACAGTATAATAAGATGAAAATTGCATTTACTGTAACTTAGTGAAGAGTATTGCTACTTCATAACACCAGGGCTAAAACTAAGAATAGCAAAATGTTACATCTTCTTAATATTCCTGTATGGTGCAGAAACGTGGACATTAGACAAGAAAACAGAACAGAGAATTGAAGCCTTTGAAATGTGGATATATAGAAGAATAGGTAGAATTGGATGGAAAGAAAAGAAAACAAACGATGAAGTTTTAAAACAACTAAAAATGAAAAGAGAACTACTAAACACAATTAGAACAAGACAAATGAGATTTTGGGGCATGTTAAAGACACAACAGCCTAATAAAAGTAAATTGGAAGGGTACAAGGTAAAAGAGGCAGAGGCCGACGAAGACTAACATGGACGTAACATCTAAGATGGAGTCACCTGTGACAACCTACCATCAGCAAGAGACAGAGTGGAAGGGCGCTCATGGTAGCAACCTTCGTTGTGGAGATGGCACTCAGTGATGATGATGATTACTCCGCGTGGCTGGTGGACAGGAATACATGAGTTACTGTTTGGCAAGGAAGTCTCTTCCATTAATACAAAAAATAAAACTATCTTAACGGCATTACCTTTATTACTAGGGGGTGGAGGCTTATAGAGCCGGAGAATAAAGGCCGCTTGTCCATAGCAGTCGCCACGAGATGCTTGGGTCGGAGTTTTTATTTCACCCGGAGAGAAAAAAAAACAAAAAAAACTTTCGACTCTACTTTCGGATTTAAACCCACGCTTCCTTGTTTGGAGCCCGGTAAGTTATCGATTCAGTCACTCGCTCTCTATAAACACACCAAATAACTGTACTTTTTGTGCGCTTTCTCTCCCCCCCCCCCCCCCCCCCCCAATGCTTGTTAACACTCAGTTGCGGGTTTTAGTTCACTTTTCTTCTTTTCTAGACTCGCCACACGTGCATCCACCTTCATGCCTCATCTGTTATCTGCCGCTGCGGCGAGGGGCCCCTGTGCACACGGCTGCCAGGGAAAAATGGATTCATCATCATCATCGAGTGCCATCTCCGCAACGAAGGTTGGCTACCATGGAGCACCATTCCACTCTGTCTCTTTCTTTGATGGTGCAGATTGTCATAGGCTGATTTGTCCATCTTTTGATGTTACTCGTCCATGTTAGTCTTGGTCAGCCTCTGCCTCTTTTACCTTGTATTTTCCCCTCCAGGATTACTTTTAGTAGGCTGTTGTGTCTTTTAACATGGCCCAAAAATCCCATTTGTCTTGTTTGAATTGTATTTAGTAGTTCTCTTATCATTTTTAGTTGTTTTAAGACTTCATCGTTTGTTTTCTTTTCTTTCATCCAATTCTACCTATTCTTCTATATATCCACATTTCAAAGGCTTCAATTCTCTGTTCTGTTTTCTTGTCTAATGTCCGTGTTTCTGCACCATACAGGAATATTCAGAAGATGTAACATTTTGCTATTCTTAGTTTTAGCCCTGGTGTTATTTGTTTTGATGTTAGTATGTTCTTCATGACATTAAAATTCCTTCTTGCCGTTCCTATTCTTTTGTTTATTCTTAAAACAAGGTTTATGTTGTGGAAACATGGATTAACACGCAAAATTCAGTTCCTAGTCTCTAGGGACTTCGTCAGAGGTCAAAGCTGACGAACGAAAAAAAAAAAAAATTGCCCCATGAAAATCTCCTTCTTCACGTCAATTATCGGTACTTCACCCTTCTTCGAACATGTTGCTGCTTCCACACCATTCTTGGATGTTATAATGTATACAATAAAACAAAAGAACAGGAATGGCAAAAAGTAATGTTAATGTCATGAAAGATATATTAACATCAAAACAAATAACACCATGGCTAAAATTAAGAATGGCAAAATGTTATATCTTTTCAACATTTTTGTATGGTGCAGAAACATGAACATAAGACAAGAAAAAAGAACAACAACAAAAATGAAACTTTTGAAATGTGGATTTATAGAAGAATAGGAAGAATTGGATGGAAAGAAAATAAAAGAAACGATGAAATCTTAAACCAACTAAAAATGAAAAAAAGAACAACTAAACGGAATTCAAACAAGATAAATTAGATTTTTTGGGCATGTTAAAAGGCACATCAGCCTTATTAAAAGCAATATTGGAATGGAAAATACAAGGTAAAAGAGGCAGCGGCAGAGCAAGGCTAACGTGAACGAGTAACATCAAAAGAAGGACAAACCAGCTTATGACAATCTGGAATAGCAAATCAAGAGAGAGAGTGGAATGGCGCTCTATGGTAGCCGCCAACCTTCGAAATTGAGACGGCACTCAATTAATTTGATGATAACATATACATTTACGAGAACCAAGTACATATGACAAATAAAAGTACAAAAAGCGCTAGAAACACGATACAGGTTTTCACCACAAGGAAGCATCGTTCGAACTCCGGATCAAATTTCTCAGCGTTCGAACTCCGAAACGTTCGAAATTAGGGTCATTAGAAGTAGGAAGTTCAATTACTGTTGGCACATTTCTAGAATTGTAACTGAAGACCATTTACAGTAACTGGCACGTGTTTGATGTGGAAATAGGGGCAATAATAAACTGGTTATATCCTGCTAGAACAACAGTTGAATATTCCCGGTTAGAACAACAGTTGGACATTCCTGGCTAGAACAACAGTTGAACATTCCCGGCTTTTATCAAGTTTTAGTTAGCTGAGTGGCAGTGTTCCCTAGAGTTTGGCTTTTCGTGGCAAGGCGCTGTGCCACTGAGTACGGGTTCGATCTTGGTCCATATTTGTTTCTGTTGTTGATTATTTGTCATTTTTTCCGAGTGCTGTAAACATACCTCTTCCTATGAATTGATTCATCAAATTTTAAACCTCGTGGATAATTGGCTAGTACCCTCGCTACGGATCAAAAGGATCCAGATCTAATTATCAGTTGTAACGAAACATTTGATGAACCCAAATCTATTATAAAAGACCAGTATCTTGAAAAATGGAAACAAGAGAGGGAACAAGTCATCATACTTCGTCCATACGTACTGGCCACAAGAGAATGAGAGAAAAACATGTTCACCAAACTCAAAATAAGAACTACCAGCCAAAGCCACTGTGCTGATAACATGACAACAAAAAAACGTTATACAGGATTGTACCCAGTACATAGGCCTGAGGAGGACAATGTGGCCCACATCCATCTCCCTGAAAGAGAAACTGTACGGGGTAATCAAATTTCTAAACAGACAGCTGCCTTCATAAGAGCGTCCGCAGTCTTAGTCAGAATGAGCCATGATCATAGAAGAAGAAGTAGAAGTTTCCAAATATCAAAGGGACACCATCGATACCTATAGGCGTTAACAAGAGGGCTGAAAGAGAAACCTCAAAACACCCTTACTTTCGTGACGTTTGCAGCCATAGGAGAGATATAAACAGCTTCGCCATGATGGTAAAGGTAAAGGTAAAGGTAAAGGTAAATGGTAAAGGTAAAGGTAAAGGTAAAGGTATAGGTAAAGGTAAAGGTAAAGGTATAGGTAAAGGTAAAGGTAAAGGTAAAGGTAAAGGTAAAGGTAAAGTACGAGACATTTATCGGCGTCTTAGTACGCGAGTTTTAACCCTTATGTACTCGGCTGCCAATCAAGAAATATTAAGAGACTTATGGATAGTGTCGCTTCAAGCATCGAAACTCACGATGCTAGGCGGCATTCCTCACCTTCCCAGAGTATTATCCTGGTACCCATTTCTGCCAGCGGCTGTGTCGACCGCGGGGATATATTTATTTTTTTCCAACCACGAGCACAACTTGGGAGCCGCGATAGCTCAGTGGTTAGTGAACTGGACTACAATGGACAAGGGGTAGGGTTCGATCCCAACCGACGGGCCTGGTTCACCCAGCCTTAAATGGGTACCGGATTTTTTTCTGGGAAAGTAAAGCAGCACGGGCGTAATACCGACCACATTACCCCAAAAATCATGTGCTGAAGGTCTGTAAAATATAGGGTCACTAACACCATATTTCCCTTTACACCACTTGGCGTGAACGGGGGTACTTTACTTTTTCTTTTACGAGCACAACTCACACTGCTTCCAGCGGGAATCGAACACGGGTTGTCCGAACATCGGTAGCTCAGTCGGGTAGTTTTACCAACTAGGCCAGCTTCGTCATTCAACCCACTACCACCCCTGTTCGCGTAGCTGAAGTCGTTTCTCTAGTTGAGGATATTCGGGGTTTCCCTTTCAGTCCTCAGGCTTACCTCTATAGATGGCAATGGCTACATCGTTTGAGATACCGAGACCCAATAAGTCTTACCTGGCCGTTTTCTTCTTCTTCTTCTTCTTCTTCTTCTCTCTTTTCCTCATTTATCTTTCAGCGTCGGGAAGAGATATAATTTGCAGTCATTTGCTTTTCTAATGGTCTCTGCTGCTGTTATGTTTTCTAGTGTTTCTAATATTCCATCAATCCATCTTTTTCGTGGTCGGCCCATGGGTATGGTGTTCTCGCAACGTTTAGTGTAGGCTCGTTGTGTTGAGTTTTGTTCTTTCTATTTTATCAAGTGCCCAAACAATTTTATCGGTTGTTCCTTTATGAATTCTATGGCGGAAATTATTCTTAGCTTTTTTCTCACTTCTTCATGTCTGATCTTATATCTCAGGCTGTTTCCTGTCATTGGCAAAACAATTTTCATCTTGGTAGTGGTTATTATTCTCATTGTTTATGATTCCAGGTCTGGCATTGGCAGCACAACGTTGGATTGTAAAGATTGTATTGTAGAGTGTCCGTTTTGCCTCTAGTGTTGTTTCCTTGTTGGACAACAGTGATGACAGCTGTCCGAAGATTTACACGCTATGTTGAATCTTGAGTCTGTTTCTGCTGCTTGTGATGTGACTAGACTTCAGAAGATATTTAAGTTCCTCCACTTGTTTTAGTTGTCTGATGTGTATCGTTAAGTTTATGTTACGTTTATATTGTACGATACTCATGACTTCTTTTCATTTTTAAAAATTGATGTTAACATTCCTGTTGTATTGATTGCCTTTGCTGTTAAGCGAAAGAGTCCCACAAATTTAGTTTGACAAAAGTTTAATAATTTGCCTCGACTAGAACGTGTCTAGAATAGTCTATGCTGCAATGCAGACGAGTAACCACTACACTGTTCCCCCGCTAAAAGTGAAAAAAAGAAGTTTCTTCTTCTTCTTCTTTCCTTCCTCATCTGCCTTTCAGCGTCGGTGGGGGGTGGGGGGGGGGTTATAATTTGCGGTCTTTTGCTCTTAAAAAAACGTTTGAATGAAAGAAATCTCTCTCTCTCTGCGATCAGGACCCAATCAGAGTAGGATTCCAGCTCCTCACATGCATTCAGCTGTCAGGTTAGGTGTGTTACAAACAGAACATCACAATTAGAGTCTGCCAGATCCACTCTGATTGAACACCCGTTAAAAACGTTGCACTGTGTTCTGCGCCAGTGGCCCAGTGCATCCGATTTCAGCCAGCATTTTATTCAGGTTTCAGGAATGAAAGAAATAAGTGTCGCCAAAGAAACAATTTATCTTTTTTCTTTACCTGAAGTTACCTTCGCCAAACGACTACTTCTATTGGTCGCACTTTCATAAAATGGCGTTAAATAGGTGCAGTGGGTTGTATATAAATAATGATGACGATGAGTGCAGGTCTGTGATGTTGATCAGATATGAAGGCCTGCGGTTCGCTAATGTGCAGGTCTTCATTAATTGTGTGGGTGACTGCCTTGATCATGAATTTGGTGAGGGGACTACAAAGAACATATGAGCTGGTTTCATATGGTGGTGACCAGGAACAGTGATAAAATATATCATCATCAAGTTGCGTGAACATTCTTTTAACGTTGCATTCATCACAGCTAAGTATTTAGCTAGATCTCCAACTTCTTACTACAAAGGACAAGGGGTAGGGTTCGATCCCAATCGACGGCTTCCGGGTTCACCCAGCCTTAAATGGGTACCGGATTTTTTTCTGGGAAAGTAAAGCAGCACGGGCGTAATACCGACCACATTACCCCAAAAATCATGTGCTGAAGGTCTGTAAAATATAGAGTCACTAACACCATATTTCCCTATACGCCACTTGGCGTGACGGGGGTACTTTACTTTACTTTTCCAACTTCTTATGTTGTCAAGTTCAAGGCTTTCTTTGATGTCTTGAAACCACCTTCTTCTTGGTCTGCATCTTTTTCGTCTTCCTGAAATCGTGCCTTCCATTATTGTTCTTTCAAGTCCTTCCTCTGTGCTTTTAATGTGACCATAGTATTTTAATTTCTTTTTAAAGATGATGTTTATAAGCTAATTCTTTTCAATTTTTAGGTCTTTGAATATGTCATCATTGCTTTTTTTTATTATCCATGATATCCTTTAGATTTTGTTTGTAGTATTTTCTTTCAAGTAAACCAATTGTTTGTTTATTGTTCTTTGCGAGATTGTCCATGATTCACAACCGTGTGTTGTATCTGGAAGATACATATCATCAGTAGTTCTTATTTTCCTGCCTTGTTGGTTTTGTGCCACATGTTCTTCATGGTATTTAATTGTGTTGTTATTGCCAATATTCTGTTGATCTCTTTCTGGCAGTCTCCATTGTCAGTTGCTACAGATGCCAGATATCCATAGCTTGTTATAATTTCCAGTTCCTCGTTGTTGATTATGGACTGGCTTTTTGCTTTGCCGAAGTACATTATCTTAGTTTTCTGTACACTTACTTATGGGTTTTGTATCTTGATGGGAGACCTAAATGCTAAAGTAGGATCAGACAACAGAGGCTTCGAAGAGATTATGGGAAAACATGGACTTGGAGATATAAACGAGAATGGAGAGATATTTGTGAATTTCTGCGCCCTTAATCAATTGGTCCTAGGAGGAACAATATTCCAACATAAAAGAATACACAAAGCTACATGGGTGTCACCAGATCATAGAACGGAAAATCAAATTGATCACATATGTATTAATAAGTTTAAGTCATCCTTACAGGATGTAAAAGTATATAGAGGGGCAGATGTAGCTTTGGATCATCATCTTCTGATAGCCAAACTTAAAATTAAACTAAAACGGTATACTACAGCGAATAAGGGTAGAAAGTATTTCAATGTAGGATTTCTTAAAGAACAAGGAATTAAAGATAAATTCGCAGTCACAATATCAAACAAATACCAAGTCCTCCAACAACTAGAAAATACAATAAATATAGAAGATCATTGGAAACAGATAAAAGATATATGGAAAGAGACATGCGAAGAAACACTAGGGAAAAGAGAACGCCAGAATAAGGTATGGATGACAGCAGAGACCCTGGACAAAATTAAAGAAAGAAAGAACAAGAAAGCAGATATAAATAAAAGCAAAACGAGAAATAATAAAGCCACGACACATGAAGCTTACACAGAGGTGAACAAAGAAAAGAGAAGATGCGTTAAAAGGGATAAGAGGAAATATATAGATGAACTAACTAAAGAGGCAGATGTAGCAGCAAATAAAGGGAATATGAAAGAACTGTACAACAGCACAAAGAAATGAAGTGGAAAATACAAACAGATCACTGCCTTTATTAAAGATAAGGAAGGAAATCTGCTTAGTAATATAAGGGAACAAATGGAGAGATGGAAAGAGCACTTTGAAGAACTTTTGAATAGACTCGGCTCAAATAATCCTCCAGATATGCTACCAGCAGAAGAAGAGTTACACGTTAACTGTGGAAAACCAAGCAAAGAAGAAATAATGAAAGCCATCAAACTATTAAAAAATGGTAAAGCCACAGGACCAGATGAAATTCCTTCGGAATCCATCAAAGCAGATATTTACACCTCTACCAAGATGCTACATAATCTATTAGATAAAATTTGGGAGAGGGAAGAAATACATAAAGACTGGAAAGAAGGTTATATGATCAAACTACCAAAGAAAGGCAGTTTACAGGAGTGCACAAATTATAGGGGAATTATGCTACTATCAGTGCCAGGAAAAATATTAAGCAGAATCATTCTGGAGAGACTAAAAGAGGCCATAGAGAAACATTTGAGAGATGAACAAGCAGGTTTTAGGAAGAACAGATCATGTGCTGATCAAATAACTACTCTACGTATAATAGTTGAACAAAGTTTAGAACTAAAATCCCCACTTTATATTGGATTCATAGATTACGAAAAGGCATTTGATAGTTTAAACAGAAGAATGCTTTGGAAGTTGCTGAGTCATTACGGAATCCCCATAAAGTTTATTAACCTGATAAAAACAATGTATGAAGGAACTAAATGTAGAGTGGTGCATGAAGGACAACTTACAGAAGCATTTGAAATAAGAACAGGAGTAAGGCAGGGATGCCTTCTGTCTCCATTTCTCTTTCTACTGGCCATAGATTGGATTATGAAAATAACTCAAAACAATAGAAATGGAATCCAGTGGTCACTGACCAAATAACTTGATGATTTAGACTTTGCTGATGACATAGCTCTCCTATCACACAACCATCAACAGATGCAGGATAAAATGAGCATACTTGATGAGAGATCACAACAGCTAGGACTGAAGATTAATAGAGATAAGACCAAAATTATGAGAATTAATACAGTTGGCAATAACCAAATAAAACTAGGAGAAATACCTCTATTAGATGTACAATCTTACATATATCTGGGCAGTAATATAGATAAAGAGGGAGGAACAGAAAATGATACCAAAATAAGGATATCAAAAGCAAGAGGAGCTTTCATTGCACTGGGAAACATATGGAAATGCAAAGAAATTAGGTTAAATACAAAATAAAAATGTTCAACTCAAATGTTAAGGCGGTCCTATTATATGGCTGTGAAACATGGAGAACAACAAAATTGACAATCACGAAGATACAGACTTTCATTAATGGATGCTTACTCAGAATAAAAGGATGGAAATGACAGGACAAAATCACTACCATAGAATTATGGAAATGTACCAGTCAAACACCAGTGGTTAAAGAGATACAGCGAAGACGATGGCGCTAGAAAGGACACACACTACGGAAGCCTACTGAGAGTATTACACAACAGGCCCTTTTTTGGAATCCCCAGGGGAAAAGACAAAGAGGAAGACCAAGGAATTCTTGGAGAAGACAGATAGAAGCAGAGATGAAGATGATGGGGAAGACATGGAATGATCTTAAAAGAATGGCAAAAAAACAGAACGACTTGGAAAGTGTTTGTTAAAGACCTATGCTCCACTGGGAGCTAAAAAGGTAGAAGAAGAAGACTTATAGGTTTTATTCTTCACTGTGTTTTAATCAACTCAACTGATTTCCGGTCAATATGGCAGGTAGGCGGCAAGAACCGTTGAGACGCTGTCTAAATAGTGTTCCTTGATGCAGTTTCCTCCTATTTCAAGTCCGGCTTGCTGTCGGAGCTACTGAGTTTAGTGCTGTGTGAACACCGCGAGCTGTGTTTTTCACCCGGGTCGTGTTTCGATATTCCGATTACTGACTATGAATGATGATATAGTATGACGAAGAACAGTTCAATTGCGTTCACTTTCGGTGCCGCTTGGCCTTATGTTTTTGACGCGTGCTATGTTGGGGACTACAGCTTCCTTTCTTTGTTTGGATCCTTCAATGAGATGAGATGTTAATTCGGATGATTCCATTGGCACTGATGGTTGAGCAGTTCATCATCATCATCGAGTGCCTGGGAAAAAAGAATATTTCACACCAGAACATGTTGAATTTATCATTAATAAAATATCTCTAACTCTAAACTATCATCATCGAGTGCTGTCTCCGCATCGAAGGTTGGCTACCATGGAGCACCATTCCATTCCGTCTCTTGCTTAATAAATGCCCATCTTGCCCATAAATTATTTGTTTCTCATTTGCAACAATCGAATGCCCAATGTCAAAATCAGAGAACAGATTGGATTTAAACCGTGTTTGAAATATACATCATCATCATCATCAATTACAAAGCCTGCTGATGTAGGTCATCATTTTACTCCACAACTTTCGATCTTGACAGTTATTTATCATTTCTCTTGTTGACCTTCTGTAAGCCATTCTCTTAACCTGGCTGGTATCTTTTCTATCTCATCATCATTATCATCGGGTGCCGTCTCCGCAACGAAATTTGGGTACCATGGATCGCCATTCCACTCTATTTCTTGCTTTGATGGTGCAGGTTGTCATAGATTGACTTGTTCATCTTTTGATGTTACCCGTCCATGTTAGTCTTGGTCTGCCTCTGCTCTTTTACCTTGTATTTTCCCTTCTAATATTATTTTAATAAGGCTATTGTGTCTTTTAACGTGCACCAAAAATTTCATTTGTCTTGTCTTAATTGTGTTTAGTAGTTCTCTTTTTATTTTTAGTTGTTTTAAAACTTCATCGTTTGTTTTCTTTTCTTTCCATCCAATTCTACCTATTCTTCTATAAATCCACACTTCAAAGGCTTCAATTTTCTGTTCTGTTTTCTTGTCAAATGTCCATGTTTCTGCACCATACAGGAATATTCAGAAGATGTAACATTTTGCCATTCTTAGTTTCAGCCCTGTTGATATTTGTTTTGTTGTTAGTATATTGAGCAGTTATGAATTTTAATTCGTTTTCAATGATACCGGGGCCATCGATTAACTATAACCAACTCAACTGTCTCTTTTAGCCAGTTTATACTGTTTGAGAAGAGGACTGTGTCATCTGTGTACTTGAGTTCTGGAATTATGTTGCCATTTATTTTAAAAGGGCCGAACTTCACAAATCTGCCCATTGTTTCTGACGTTTCTCATGATGTTCTCAACATCGATGTTGAACAGGTACGGAGAGAAGATGCTGCCTCACACACATTTCAACTTCAAACCAATTTGATTTTTCCCCAGCAATTCTGATAGCTGCTTGCTGTTCGTGATGTAATGATTCGATACGTAGTATTAGGTGTGATGGAAAGTCCATATCCTTCATGATGTATGCAGTTGTATATTGCATTCTTACATTTCTCAAGGTTGTTTCTCGTTTTAAAGATATGATCCCGGCTATCCACTGCATCTAAAGCTGTCCCGAACAATATAAAATTCCTGAAATTTTTAATTTTTTGTTCTTTCTCTTACATGATGATCTGTAAGAGTATTTTACTGGCATGACATAAGATATAGTTAACATTCTGTAGTTGGTATAAAACATCATATTTCCTTTCTTTGCAATAAGGATGCAATTATATATATATATATATATATATATATATATATATATATATATGTATATGTGTGTGTGTGTGTGTGTGTGTGTGTGTGTGTGAGCGTGGTGTTTTGTTATGGTTAGTCGAAGGCCCCGGTATAACCGCAAATGAAATAAAATCCATAATTGCTCAACCGCCCGTTGCATTGGAATTATCCGAATTAAAACTCGTCTCACCGAAAGTTCCAAACAAACAAAGGCAGCTGCAGTCCCCATCATAGCAGCTATAGCACACGCCAAAAGGCATAAGTCCAAGCAGTACCAAAGGTGAACGCAACTGAACTGTCCTTCGTCGTACAATATCATCATTCATCTAAGCAGTCGGAACACGATTCGGATGAAATGCACAGGTCACATGTGAGCACAGAGCACTAAACTCAGTAGCTCCGGCAGCAGACCGAGCTTGGAATATGAGGAAACTGCAACAAGGAACACTTTTCAGACAGAGCCTGAATGTTTCTTGCAGCCTATCCGCCATATTGACCCGAAGGATCAGAGCGACGAGGATGGGATATGTGTGATGTGTGTGTATGTATGTTTGTATATATATATATATATATATATATATATATATATATATATATATATATATATGTGTGTGTATGTATGTTTGTATATATATATATATGTATGTGTGTGTGTATGTATGTTTGTATATATATATATATGTATGTGTGTGTGTATGTATGTTTGTATATATATATATATGTATGTGTGTGTGTATGTATGTTTGTATATATATATATATATATGTATGTGTGTGTGTATGTATGTTTGTATATATATATATATATATATATATATATATATATATATATATATATCGAATAGATAGATATGGATATCAAGTGGAGTCAATGACTGCAAATGAATTTGAAAATGCAAACTCAATTGACTTTGCAAATATGAGTTGATACACATTGAACTATCTACCAGCAAGTTTATAAACTCTACTCACAACTGTCTATCTCTCTATCTCTCTCTCTCTCTCTCTCTCTCTCTCTAATGTCATCTTCGTCTCTCTCTCTAAATAGTCAATATATACTAGTATGTTACCGACCACTTTAAATCATACAGGTCTTAAATGTGGCAGATAATTTAATACCCAAATAGGACATTGCACTCATCCTCGCAAAAGATCGACTCTCTCTCTCTCTCTCTCTCTATATATATATATATATATATATATATATATATATACACATATATATAAAGTAAAGTATATATATATATATATATATATATATATATATATATATATATATAGTATATACATATGAAGTAAAGTAACCCCGTCACGCCAAGTGGCGTATAGGGAATATGGTGTTAGTGACCATACATTTTACAGACCTTCAGCACATGATTTTTGGGGTAATGTGGTCGGTATTACGCCCGTGCCACTTTACTTTCCCAGAAAAACTCCGGTATGAATCGAACCCTACCTCTTGTCCTTTGTAGTCCAGTTCATTAACCACTGAGCTATCGCGGCTCCCTATATATATATAATTCGTGTTCGTATTTGTGCATGTGTGTGTATGTGTGTACTCTACGTGAGCTCATACCTTACTTTTAAAAATAAAAGTAAACCTTTAAACCTTTATGTGTTTCATCGTGAAATAGTTTAGAGCTCAAATCTATGGATCAATTTATGTTTTTCCTTTACTTTCTTCACTCCCAGCCATAAATATTATTTTCATATCACACTTCATTATATGATCTTTTCCCCACGTGCATATTTAAACGTTTGTCCTATCCGAACATTATTCCTTTTTCTATGGCGCTCACAGCGTTTATTCTATTATGTTAACGCTCTCTAGTTTTGATTGGACGGCCCTAAAAATAACTCACAAATAAACAACCAATGAATGACAACTAGGGAAAGTTAAGTTCATATAAGCACGACCTGGCTTCCCCAAATGAGTCCATAATGAAAATGGGTTTAATAATGATACCCCAACAAATTACACGAGTGTGGCGCGTGCTTGATGCTATTAGTCCCAGCGCTTAAGTGTTGAAATAGAGCTAATGATAAGTGCACAGCCATTATATGTGCCTGTGTTTTAATCAAGGGCGTCGGCGTATTTGTATTTATTTTTAGAAGCTGGTTTTATACTGAACATGCAGTTATTTATTTCTGCTTTGTGTTATATATTTTCTGCTAATTATGAGCGTTCATAGGTCTTTGTTTTCCTGATAGTCCTGCTATATGGTATATAACTACTATCAAGTGTCGTGTAATTCGGTTTTGACCATTAAACTCTCTCATTTTTTTGTCGTTTGCCGTATCTGTCATGTCTAAAAAAAAAAAAAAAAAAGTAAAGAGCCCCCGTCACGCCAAGTGGCGTATAGGGAATATGGTGTTAGTGACCAAAAATTTTACAGACCTTCGGCACATGATTTTTGGCGCAATGTGGTCGGTATTACGCTTTACTTTCGCAGACAAAAAAAACCGGTACCCATTAAAGGCTGGGTGAAACTGGAAGCTTTCGGTTGGGATCCAGCCCTACCTCTTGTCCTTTGTAGTCCGGTCCACTAACCACTGAGCTATCGCGGCTCCACTGTCATGTCTAACCCACGAATTAATTATCCCCCGTTATGAAAAAAAAATGCAAATGCCTATTACCGTTTTCCTTGACTTTTGTTCCCTTCTGTAGGCTGACTAACTCTAGGTCCATCTACTTCTTGATATCGCCATGACGGTTCAAATCCCGGTGTATTTTATGTTAGCCTCTGTCCGTCTTGAAGAAAGTGGTTTAGGAGCGCTGCAATCTGAGCTTCGTTTCTTCACGGTGATGGTGATGTTGCCATAATGGCCCCACTATTTTTGTATTCTGAGTTTGAGCACTCAATTGGCAATCAATCCAGGGCGGCAATATAAAAGAGACCCAAAGCTCACTGTTCTGCTGGTGAGCACTGCCGGTCTAAGTATATAGATGGTTTGCCGGCTAAAGAAGAGGAAAAACGAGAACAAGATAACATGGGTTAGGGGTAAGGCATAAAAATGCGAAGCTGCAGTAAAGCTGAATATAAGGAAAAATAAAAAAATAAAAAAATGGTATGTAAAAAGCTTTACGTGACAAGTGGACGACACAGACTAAACAACGTTTCGGCTCAATAAGCCTTCATCAGGAACAAACAAAAAAAACACACACACAAAACTGATAACGAAACAACCAAAACAAAAACAATCGAAATGTGTTCAAGTAAAAGGATAAAACTAAGATATAAATACTAAAGTAAACACTAAGGACGAAATACAAACATTAAGTAGCAGCTGTATTGTACTAGTAAAGGGTTAAGGCATAAAAATGCGAAGCTGCAGTAAAGCTGAATATAAGGAAAAATTAAAAAATAAAAAATGGTATGTAAAAAGCTTTACGTGACAAGTGGACGACACAGACTAAACAACGTTTCGGCTCAATAAGCCTTCATCAGGAACAAAAAAAAAAAACACACACACAAAACTGATAACGAAACAACCAAAACAAAAACAATCGAAATGTGTTCAAGTAAAAGGATAAAACTAAGATATAAATACTAAAGTAAACACTAAGGACGAAATACAAACATTAAGTAGCAGCTGTATTGTACTAGTAAAGGGTTAAGGCAAAAAAATGCGAAGCTGCAGTAAAGCTGAATATAAGGAAAAATTAAAAAATAAAAAAATGGTATGTAAAAAGCTTTACGTGACAAGTGGACGACACAGACTAAACAACGTTTCGGCTCAATAAGCCTTCATCAGGAACAAACAAAAAAAAACACACACACAAAACTGATAACGAAACAACCAAAACAAAAACAATCGAAATGTGTTCAAGTAAAAGGATAAAACTAAGGTATAAATACTAAAGTAAACACTAAGGACGAAATACAAACATTAAGTAGCAGCTGTATTGTACTAGTAAAGGGTTAAGGCATAAAAATGCGAAGCTGCAGTAAAGCTGAATATAAGGAAAAATTAAAAAATAAAAAAATGGTATGTAAAAAGCTGTACGTGACAAGTGGACGACACATACATTTCGTCCTTAGTGTTTACTTTAGTATTTATATCTTAGTTTTATCCTTTTACTTGAACACATTTCGATTGTTTTTGTTTTGGTTGTTTCGTTATCAGTTTTGTGTGTGTGTTTTTTTTGTTTGTTCCTGATGAAGGCCTATTGAGCCGAAACGTTGTTTAGTCTGTGTCGTCCACTTGTCACGTAAAGCTTTTTACATACTATTTTTTATTTTTTTTTATTTTTCCTAACATGGGTTAGATATGTGCATGATCTCGTGGTCTCATCCCATTGTCAATGTCCGTATTTTTCGTTGCAGTTTGGTTGTTAAGGTTAATTTTTTTTGGTTATGCGTTTGATCGTTTTATTAGTTCTTCTTTCCTTCCTCACTTGCCTTTCAGCGTCGAGGAGTGATATAATTTACGGTCGTTTGCTTTTATGTTGGCTGCTCCAGCAGTTATGTTTCCTAGTGTTTCTAATATTCCGTCAATCCATCTTTTTCGTGGTCGAACTTTGGGTCTGGTGTTCTCACAACATTTATTGAAGGTTCGTTGTGTTTGTATTTTGATCATTATGCCCTATTACGTGGTCGAACCATTTTATTGGTTGTTTTTTTACGTACTCAAAAACGGGAATTATTCAGAGCTTTTTTTCTCAATTGTTCATTTCTGATTTTATTGGTTACGTAGTCTAAACAGGGTTATTCAGGATCGTGCGTTATTATCTCATGTAACTTTCTAGTATTTTTCTAAGTAGTTGTTAGAGCATCGTTAGTATTTCTAAGTTTCGAAGTCCAGCATCGGCACCAACGTTTTATCATTTGTCCGTGTTGTGGTCTCTGAAATGTTAGGGTAGATCACTTCATAACCGGAAGCCACCCGGCTGAGTGACCTTTATATCAGAGTAGGTGAAGTCGCATTTCTAGTCTTGTCCAAGACAAGCGACACAAAGAGCTCCGTAATTAATTCTTCTTCTTCTTCATTCCTTCCTCTATTGCCGTTGGCGTCGAGGGGAAATACAATCTGCGATTCTTTGCTCTTCTGGTGTTATCCCTCCTAGTGACTCTAGCATTCCCTTTATCCATCTTTTTTCGGTCTTCCTCTTAATCTGGCGTTTTCGTAGCGTTTGTTTAGGCTCTTTGAGTCATTGTTAGTTGTTTCTGTCTTGTTATGTGGCCGAACCAGTTTTTCTGTTGTTTCTTTATGTATTCAATGGCTGGTTCAATTTCGAGTTTCTTCCTCAGGGTAATTAATTATAGCAAGGAAAAACAACCATTGGCTGATGCAAGTTTAATAGTAGGCTTTATGCCGCTGCCTGGGTTAAGTTTTTCGATAAAAAGTGAAGGTTATACCACCTTTCGCAATAATGAACAAGCTTTCTGAAATTGCGAGGCTCCTCGTCGGTGGAATGAAGTTCGTACTCTGTGCTGATATCTCGTGTTATCAGGAAAGTGATCCGATCGCTCATGGACATTGATCGTACATAGTGGTTGTGGTCATTGCAGACAGGCGGAAACATGACCAACTTGAGAGAGGTAAGTTCCATCAGGTATCTGCCTCCAAGACTCATTCATTAAATTATTCTGATTTTCTCTTTCTTCTTCTGCTGCTGCTGCGATCATGAATCATTAAATTTGGATTCTGGATTCTCTTATAAAGTGTGCTCTTTGTTACATGTATCATCATCATCAACATCATCATCTTCATTACTATTAAGTACCATAACTGTTGGCGTAAGTGATCATGTCTCTCCACAACTTTCGATCTCGACAGTTGTTTATAATTTCTGTTGTTGACCTTCTACTAAGCCATTCTCATAAGCTCACTTTGTTTCAGGTATATGGTTGCATTATAAAGTTTCCCTTCCAAGATGGTGGGCGTGGGCCACATTTTCCTTTTTCAAGTTTGTGTACAGGGGAAGACTTGTAGAATGTGCTTTTCTGTCAGACCTGCCAGAGTGCAGTGGCACATACTGGTTGTTCCTATCTTAAGTTTGAAGTTCAAGTGATGCCTCATTCCTCAGCGGCCTGTTAAGATGTAGAGAATGATAAGTGTACCTCTCATTGAGAGTCGATATGATTTTTCTGCTTTATTGTACTTCTGTGTTCTTGTTTCTATATTTCATAGTGTTGCCCCTTAATGCTGGATTTAACTTCCTCATAGCTGACTAAGGAGCCACGATAGCTCAGTGATTAGTGAATTGGACTACAAAGTCCAAAGGGGTAGGGTTCGATCCCAACCGACGGCTTCCGGGTTCACCCAGCCTTAAATGGGTACCGGATATTTTCTGGGAAAGTAAAGCAGCTCGGGCGTAATACCGACCATATTACCCGAAAATCATGTGCTGAAGGTCTGTAAAATATAGGGTCACTAACACCATTTTTCCCTATACGCCACTTGGCGTGACGGGCGTACTTTACTTACTACTTATAGCTGATTATATAGTCTTCTTGTGTTAATTTCATTCCTTAAGTAAAGAATCAAGATGCAACAAAGCTTGTCAAATCATTGGACAGTCATCACCACTATTGTCCAACAAGGAAATAACTCAAAACGAGCAAGTTAGGCAAAACGAGCACTATACAATACAATCTTCATCCCAACGTCATCCCTACAATGACAGACCCGGACCCTAAATGCAAGAACAATAAGAAAAATAACCTCTACTGAGATGAAATGTGTTAGACGAATGACAGGAAACAGCCTGAGAGATAAGATCAGAATGAAGAACTGAGAAAAAAGCTAGAATAGCCCCCGCCATAGAATATATAAAGAAACAACAGATAAAATGATTTGGCCACTGGACAAGGCAGAAAGATCAAAACACAAACCAACGAGCCTTCAACAAACGTGAAAATGCGAAACCCAAGGGTCGACCACGAAAAATATGGATGGATGGAATATTAGAAGCACTAGGAAACATAACAGCAGCAGAGGCGAAGAGACCGCAAAATATATCTTCCCTCGACACTGGAATGCAAATGAGGAAATAAAGAAGAAGAAGAAGTAAAGACATCGATTTATTCTATTTGTAGAGGCAAATAACCTGACAGAAAAGAGCTGGAAGCTGATGGTTAGCGCCAGGATCGGTGAACCATCCAGACCATACTCCACCTCTTCAGGGTGCCTCTAGAAACAGACTACCTTCTTTTTCTGTGCACATTTTCAGATGTCCAATTCAACTAGTTCAAAGAAAGTATTGGCCACCTCAAGGTTGGCGACATTTCCATACAGCTTGTCCATAGATAGCACCGGAGATGCTACAGGAACTCTCTCTGTTCTTTAAACGGTGGACACATTTACAGCAAACGTTTGGTAGTCACTTTGTCTGTGACACTGTCACATTCATCATACTTTGGGCACTTTTGTGGCAGACAATCGGTAGCCTCTTTTGTCTGTGTTGAATCACAGCTCAGGTTTAGAGGAAAAAAAGGACACTTACGCTTATATGAATACTGACCATGCAAACAGCTCATCGTGTATCATGATGAAGTTAACCATTAATCATGAAACAGGACAGTCAAGTTTGCATGATCACAAGACTTGAACACTGAAGAAGAAGAACTAAAGATCGTTCATAAGGCAGAAATTCAAGATTACACCAAGGCATTTGACAAAGTAAAGCACCAAGAAATAATCAAAGTTTTAGAAAGCATAAACGTAGACAGCAAAGATCTCTCTCTCTCTCTCTCTCTCTCTGCGATCAGGACTCAGTCAGAGTAGGATTCCAGACTCTCACATGAAGTCAGTTGTCAGGTTAAGTGTGTTGATCGCCCCCACAGACAGAACATCACAATTAGAGTCTGTCAGATCTGACCCGTTAATACGTTGCACTGTGTTC
Organism: Megaustenia siamemsis; assembly: GCA_032433765.1. Lineage (NCBI taxonomy): Eukaryota > Metazoa > Mollusca > Gastropoda > Stylommatophora > Ariophantidae > Megaustenia > Megaustenia siamemsis. The sequence goes on from JAVIAB010000108.1 coordinate 57,449,537, forward strand.
TGCGCCAGTGGCCCAGCGCATCCGATTTCAGCCAGCATTTTATTCAGGTTTGCGTTCCTTAGCCTTTGATTGTCCCCAATCTTCCTGCATGGAAGCAGATTGTCTTTTCTGTAGGGGGATTCTGCCCTTAGATGGTCGGCCCTCCCAGGTTTACGAGCACCATCTGCCCGAGTCACTAGAGGTGACTAACACAGACATGCACACAGCGATACGAGGCATGTCTAACACTGACACACATAATTGCTAAGAATAATAAAGAACATGTACTGGCAACAAACAGCGGCCATAAGATCTGGAAACCAATTGGGAATGTTTCAACAAATAAAACAGGGTGTTAAACAAGGTTGTGTGCTGTCACCAGATTTCTTTAATATTTATAGTGAGATTATTTTAGGATCCATAAGGGACATGCCTGGAATAACAATCGGAGGTCATAATATAAATAATCTAAGGTATGCTGATGATACAGTCTTAATCGCTAAAAGTGAAAATGAGTTACAAGAAATGTTTGACATTATAGTGAAAGAAAGCAAAAATAAAGGACCCAGCCTTAATAGCAAAAAGACAGATGTAATGGTAACAACAAAGAAAAGGACATCACCTCAGTGCAAAATAAAGACAAGTGGAATGATATTAAAATAGGTAAAAGAATTTAAATATTTGGGAACTTTGTTAACCTCAGACGGAAGATGCACAAAAGAGGTGAGATGCAGAATGGTTCAGGCAAAAGCAGATTAAAAAAAAATGAGGAAGATACTATGCAATCAATTTTTGACAATAGAAACAAGAAAAAGAGTTCTTAAATGCTACGTAGAGCCAGTCTTAACATATGGATGCAAATCATGGACAATAGGACAACAGACAAGAAAATCACTGGAGTCTGTAGAAATGTGGTTTTACAGAAGAATATGGAGAGAGTACCATGGACAGCTGAGAAGAGTAATGAAGATGTTCTGAGAGAGGTCAAAGCAAAAAGAGAGCTAATTTCCAATATTAGGAAGAAACAATCATCATTTTTTGGCCATGTAATGAGAAGAGAACAACTGGAATATATTGTAACAGCTGGAAAATTAGAGGGACGAAGAGATAGAGGGGAGCAAAGAGAAAAGATACTAGACAGTTTAAGAGAATGGCTTGGCAGAAGGTCAACAACAGAAATTATAAATAGCTGCCGAGATAGAAAAGTTGTGGAGAGACATGATCACCTACACCAGTAGGCCCGGTACTTGATGATGATGACCAGTTCTATAGAAAAATTATGCATACTACCAGTTCTTCTGAAAAATTATGCATACTACCAGTTCTTCAGAAAAATTATGCATACTACCAGTTCTTCAGAAAAATTATGCATACTACCAGTTCTTCAGAAAAATTATGCATACTACCAGTTCTTCAGAAAAATTATGCTTACTACCAGTTCTACAGAAAAAAAAATATGCATATTACCAGTTCTACAGAAAAATTATGCTTACTACCAGTTCTACAGAAAATAATACTTACTACCAGTTCTACAGTAAAATTATGCTTACTACCAGTTCTACAGAAAAAAAAATTATGCATACTACCAGTTCTACAGAAAAATTATGCTTACTACCAGTTCTACAGAAAAATTATGCATACTACCAGTTCTACAGAAAAATTATGCTTACTACCAGTTCTACAGAAAAAAATTATGCATACTACCAGTTCTACAGAAAAATTATGCATACTATTGGTCGTTTCAAATCTAAATGTTCACGATTAACATGAAATATCTCCTCTTTCCCTGCACTTACAAACTTGATTTTTTGCATCTGGCCTTGTTTTTCCAAGGTCCCACCGATTTCACAAAATTTAATGATGTAGGAAGTATGCTTCATCATGAAGCAGCACTTTCCTTTGATCTCAGTGAATTTACGGATCTTTTTGCTCCTGGAGAAAATAATTTACCGTACATTAATGGAAATCAGCTTCTCGACATAGGCGTCTCTACACAACTTGAAAGTTGGAGGCGTTTATCAACTGTTTACTTTCTATTGTTTACTTTCTTTAAAATACTATGAGAATGTCAATGTTATAGCCTTTACAGACGGTCTAAAACAAATCAGCGTATAAACAGTTCCATTAATGAAAACTATTTAAACAATATACAACAAAGAATACATTTAAAAAAATTAATTATCCGTTGCGAGCGATAACAAGCATGACATATCAAGCAAAGTTATTGTTTATGGGTACGCATGTGACTAAAGAGTCCGATATAAGCACGGGATCCTCTTCACTGTAAATAGCTACATTGTTCGTTTTATGTCTTTCCATGTGACTTTCATTATTTTACGTAAACAAGACATATGAAAGTGATTTAGTTTCTTTGCATGCCTGCAGTACACATATCAAGAATCTTTACATTTTCAAAACGTTATCAACTTTAGCTAAAGATTGATCATGCGGACATATAAAAACGTCCATTATTATTTCATTTATTCTGAATCAGAGGAGTCTAACATATTGATTACTAATCTGGGCTGAACGAACGATAGTCCATCTTTTTTCCAATAGTCATTTTCTTCTTTTAAGACATGATCTTCACATTTGCACAAAAATCTTTGTCAATCTGTGATAGAGCAGCATATGTCAGTCCTTTTATATCGCATAGTTTAAAACTTGTATTCTCAGCTGCCACCTGCCCTTTAATTTTTGCCCAAACGAGTTCAATGGGGTTTAATTGTGGATGATAAGGGGCAGTCTCAAGCACGTATGACCATGCTGTTGAATGATTTTGTCTATTTGGAATACTTTGGTCTTTTGCGATTTCTTAACAAGTGACAGTAATTCAGGTTTCAAAAATCCCTCGTTAAATGGAATTCCTTCCTTTCTTAGCCAAATCTTTATAACATCTTTTGTACTGGTAGATGTAGGAATTTTGTCTTCTTCTGCCACAGCGTTGTGGTACGACGCGTTGTCCATTACCAGACAGGATGGTCTGTCTAGAATTGAAGAAGAGTATTTTCAATCCACTCTCTAAATATATGGCCATTCATCTC
>JAVIAB010000108.1:57460059-57677559 GCA_032433765.1 Megaustenia siamemsis
ACGGTAGGGGAATAAAGTTAAAATCTTTACGGTAGGGGAATAAAGTTAACTATCTTTACGGTAGGGGAATAAAGTTAACTATCTTACGATAGGGGAATAAAGTTAAGTGTCTTTAAGGTAGGGAATAAAGGTAGCTATCTTTACTGTAGGGAAATAAAGTTAACTATCTTTACGGTAGGGGAATCAAGTTACCTATCTTTACGGTAGGGGAATAAAGTTAAAATCTTTACGGTAGGGGAATAAAGTTAAAATCTTTACGATAGGGGAATAAAGTTAAGTGTCTTTACGGTAGGGAATAAAGGTAGCTATCTTTACGGTAGGGAAATAAAGTTAATTATCTTTACGGTAGGGGAATAAACTTGGCTATCTTTACAGTAGAAGAATAAAGTTAAAATCTTTACGGTAGGAGAATAAAGTTAACTATCATTACGGTAGGGGAAGAAAGTTAAGTGTCTTTACGGTAGGGAATAAAGGTAGCTATCTTTACGGTAGGGAAATAAAGTTAACTATCTTTACGGTAGGGGAAGAAAGTTGACTATCTTTACGGTAGGGGAATAAAGTTGACTATCTTTACGGTAGGGGAATAAAGTTAACTATCTCACGGCAGGGGAATAAAGTTAACTATCTTTACGGTAGGGGAATAAACTTGGCTATCTTTACAGTAGGAGAATAAAGTTAAAATCATTACGGTAGTGGAATAAAGTCAACTATCATACGGTAGGGGAAGAAAGTTGACTATCTTTACGGTAGGGGAATAAAGTTAACTATCTTACGGTAGGGGAATAAAGTTAACTATCTTACGGTAGGGGAATAAAGTTAACTATCTTACGGTAGGGGAATAAAGATAACTATCTTACGGTAAGGGAATAAAGATAACTATCTTACGGTAGGGGAATAAAGATAACTATCTTACGGTAGGGGAATAAAGATAACTATCTTACGGTCGGTAGGGGAATAAAGATAACTATCTTACGGTAGGGGAATAAAGTTAACTATCTTACGGTAGGGGAAGAAAGTTGGCTATCTTTACGGTAGGGAAATAAAGTTAGCTATCTTTACGGTATGGGAATAAAGTTGACTATCTTTACGGTAGGGGAATAAAGTTAACTATCTTACGGTAGGGGAATAAAGTTAACTATCATACGGTAGGGAAGAAAGTTGGCTATCTTTACGGTATGGGAATAAAGTTGACTATCTTTACGGTAGGGGAATAAAGATAACTATCTTACGGTAGGGGAATAAAGTTAACTATCATACGGTAGGGAAGAAAGTTGGCTATCTTTACGGTAGGGAAATAAAGTTAGCTATCTTTACGGTATGGGAATAAAGTTGACTATCTTTACGGTAGGGGAATAAAGTTAACTATCTTACGGTAGGGGAATAAAGTTAACTATCTTTACGGTAGGGGAATAAACTTGGCTATCTTTACAGTAGGAGAATAAAGTTAAAATCTTTACGGTAGGGGAAGAAAGTTAGTGTCTTTACAGTAGGGAATAAAGGTAGCTATCTTTACAGTAGGGGAATAAAGTTAACCATCTTACGGTAGGGGAATACAGTTTATCTTTACGGTAGGGGAATAAAGTTGACTATCTTTACGATAGGGGAATAAAGTTAGCTATATTACGGTAGGGGAATAAAGTTAGAAACACTAGGAAACCTAACAGCAACAGAGGCGAACAGAAGAACAAAAGACCGCAAATTATATCTCCCCTCGACGCGGAAAGGCAAATAAGGAAGAAAAGAAGATGAGGAAGAACAGAAAAATAAATTCTCTTATAAAGTCTTAATTCTCAAATAACCTGGCTAAAATGAAGCAATACTGGCATAAACTCAGTTGTTAAACACAGGACACTACACATACAGAGTGTCTAGCTCGCTACATCATCATCGAGTGCCGTCTCCGCAACGAAGGTTGGCTACCATGGAGCGTCATTCTGCTCTGTCTCTTGCTTTGATGGTGCAGGTTGTCATAGGCTGGTTTGTCTATCTTTTGATGTTACCCATGTTAGTCTTGGTCTGTCTTTTTAACCTTGTATTTTCCCATCCAGGATTACTTTTAGTAGGTTGTTGTGTCTTTTAGCATGGCCCAAAAATCTCATTTGTATTGTTTGAATTGTGTTTAGTAATTCTCTTTTCATTTTTAGTTGTTTTAAGACTTCATCGCTTGTTTTCTTTTCCTTCCATACAATTCTACCTATTCTTCTATATATCCACATTTCGAAGGCTTCAATTCTTTGTTCTGTTTTCTTGTCTAATGTCCATGTTTCTGCACCGTATAGGGATGTAGAGAAGACATAACATTTTGCTATTCTTTGTTTTAGCCCTGATGTTATTTGTTTTGATGTTAGTATATTTTTCATGACATTAAAATTACATTTTGCCATTCCTATTCTTTTGTGACGTGCGCGTGGTCGTGCGGCTAAAACCACTGTTTCGCTGGCCGAAAAAGCTGACGTACGGTGTTCGAAGCCCGCGGTAGACAGGAAGAATTTTTTTTCGGGGTGAAATAAAAATCCTGAGTCGCACACGTCGTGGCGACTGCTTGACCAAGCGGCCTTTATCCCTCTGGTTCTATCGTCCCCCCCCCCCCCCCCCCCCCCGACATACATCAGCAATGGTGCTATGTGTTGTAAAGATAGTTATTCTTTTGTTTATTTTAGATGTACATTTTCCATCACTGGTTATAGAATGTCTAAGGCAATTGTAGTTCTGAACTGTCTCCAGGTCTATATAGGATATATATATATATACATACTTATATATAAGTAGAGTCCCTCTGAAGTCGGATCTGTATGGTGAGGGACACCAGAGCACACATCTGCCGATGTGAAATAGGAAAAAGTGACATGCGCATTTTATGGTAAAATCAATACAGAAATATTTACGTTGATGTAACAAGGCAAAGCAAAAATTGGGACAGCTATCTTCTATATTTAAAGCATTATCACTATGAAAACATCTTATAGTTACTATTATATTCATTCCCACATTGTGCTAGCCCACTAGAATCAGTACATAAATTTACATATCTTGGATCCACAGTTACGCAAACCATCTCTCTTGATGAAGAAATAAACTGTCGAATTAGTAAGGCAGCTACGACCTTCGGCAAACTCACAAAAAGGGTATGGAACAACACGAAACTAACTCGAAAGACTAAACTCCTAATATATCAAACATGTGTGCTTAGCACACTACTATATGGATCCGAAACCTGGACAACATACTCAAACCAGGAAAAAAGACTAAATGTCTTCCACATGCGATGTCTCCGCAAAATAATGCACATCAAATGGCAGGACAAAATAACCAACTTAACTGTCCTGCAACGTGCTAAGACCCTAACAATCATGTCGATGCTCAGAAGTCGAAGGCTAAGATGGCTGGGGCATGTCCAACGGATGGAAGAAAAACGCATTCCTAGGCAAATACTATATGGCGAGCTAAAACACGGAAAACGACAAATCGGCAGACCTAAACTACGATATAGAGATATCTGCAAATCATCTCTGAAAGACTTCTCCATCTGTGAAAACGACTGGCAACATCTGGCAAGTGATCGCACATCATGGAGAGCACGTATAAGGAACGGTATAACAACATTTGAGACTGTGCTAAGACAGGACTTAGAAGAGAAGAGACTCATGAAAAAGGATGGTAAACCCTGTGGACCAGCGAGCCTGACCTGTTCATTATGTGACCGCGTGTGTTTGTCAAACATTGGTAGAATTAGCCACGAGAGAAGCTGTTCGGCAAAAACAATACCTCAAAAAAATACGCAATAGCCTCCATTAGACCGTCTGACAAGACGAAAAGGGCCATATATATATATATATATATATATATATATATACATTGTGCTACCAATGCCAAACATGGACACTTGCGACTAAATATAAAGAAAGGTTGTCACCACAAAGATGAAATGTCTGAGAAAAATACTTGGCGTGATCAGAAAAGACAGAATAAGAAAAGACATTATAAGAGAAATAGAAGGCATTGGACCAATCGTAACCTACAAACAGGAACAACAAATAAACTGGTTTGCCCATCTACAAAGAATCCCATGCAATTTCTTACCATACAAAGCATATATAAAGGAGGAGAAGGGCGAAGAACAAGAGGCAGACCCAGATTAAGATGGACAGACAACATCAAAGAAACGCTACAACTTCAACTGACAATGAGTGAAGCCTCCAAAAGAGTGAGAACCAGAACTTCTCTGAACACACAAACTAGTAGAAGAGGAAATGAAGTCAGAAAGAAAGATATGCATGCACAATTCTGTCTTCGGGACTTCGTTAGAGGTCAGAACTGGCTCAGAACATGTCGATTATTGTAAGAAGCCTGAAGTTCATGTGTGATGTAATCATCGCCATCACCATTGTTACAGACTGTGTTACTGAAGGAGTCTTATTGTCTTAATTAGTCTCTCTCTATTCAGAATAAATTTAATACTGAATTAGATGAGCAGCAATTTGGAATCCAGTACTCATCATGTGCTATACCGGTCGGCGTAGGTGATCATGTCCCTCCACAATCTTCTATCTACAGTGCATCGTATCAGTTCTATTGTTGACTGTTTTCCATGCCATGACACCAAGCTATCCAGCATTTTCTCTCTTCGTCGTCCGCGTTCCTGTACTACTAGCAGAAAATCTTAAAGATCTACAACAATTACTTAATGTAATAAACATGACAAGCAAAATATATGGACTAGATATGAATATCAAAAAGACTAAAACCATGATCACAAACAAAGAAAATTCTCAAGACCTACAATTAAATATCAAAGTTGAGGGAATACATCTGAAGACAGTCCAGAGCTACAACTACCTGGGCATACTATAACCAATGATGGAAAATGTACAATTGAAATAAACAAAAGAATAGGTATGGCAAAAAGTAATTTTAATGCCATGAAAAATATACTAACATCAAAACAAATAACACCAGGGCTAAAACCAAGAATAGCAAAATGTTACATCTTCTCAATGGACAAGTAACATCAAAAGATAGACAAGTCAACCTATGACAATCTGCATCATCAAAGCAAGAGACAGAGTAGAATGGCGCTCCATGGTAGCCAACCTTCGATGCGGAGACGGCACTTAATGATGATGATGATGAGTCTCTCTCTCACAGTTTACATCCAAGTGGCGATGCTAGCACTTACAACATTCAAATTCGTTACATTATTTCTTGGAACTGGGTTTGCCTTCTTGCTGTGGAGTACTGGTAAAAGATAAAGAACTAAAAAAAAACCTAATTCAAGAGGGCAGAACTATAGCAGGGACAGGTGGGGATGATAGAATAAGCTTGAGACTTTGGATGTCAAAGAAAAGCAAACCGTGGCGACTACGGACGAACAGAAAAGATCTAAACAAACGTCACAATCTCATATTTACAGCAACTCATAATCTCAAAGTTACAGACATTTAATGTTGTTATCTATGTGAAATTACAGTGTCCACATAACATCGGTATTACACAACAAACGCATTGACATATTATTCATTCGCCACACTGGCTACATGACAGATATTGGTTGCTTCCGTTTGACTTAAATCAGGGTGGACAATTTTAAAATTCATTGTCAATTTAATGAAGAACATAATAAAGCACACTGAAGACACATACACAAATGATCAATAATATCCTCATCATAACACACATACACACTATATAATATGTACATTTTAAACACAGTTTATATTGAGCTACTGAGTGATTTGTGGGTCATCATTATTGCACTCCGAACATGTCCTTGGGTGCTCAGATCCCCTCCTCAGCAAGTCTCACAGTGTCCAGCGACTGACAACACAGTTCTGTGTTATTTATATTATTACAGTTTATATTATTTTTATTTAACCAAATTGCTTGATAGGACACACACTGCGGAAGCCAGCTGAGAGTATTACACAACAGGCCCTTTTTTGGAATCCACAGGGAAAAAGACAAAGAGGAGGAACAAGGAATTCTTGGAGAAGACAGATAGAAGCAGAGATGAAGATGATGGGGAAGACATGGAACGATCGTAAAAGAATGGCAAGAAACAGAATGGCTTGGAAAGTGTTTGTTGAAGACATATGCTCCACAGGGAGCTGAAAGGTAGAAGAAGAAGAAAAAAAGAAGAAGAAGATTAGAGGGGACATTTTTCTTGCCTTGGGTTGGACAGATGAACAATTGGTAGAACTTTAATTTTTGTAACTTGATCAGGTAATAATCATAAACTTCCAGAAAAATTGAACAAATTTTAGTTATGGTGGGTCGGAGAAGTTCGATTACAGAATAGTTTGCAGACCAACTGATTAGGAAAATATAATATAAATAATCTGAGGTATGCTGATGATACAGTTGTAATCACTAAGAGTGAAAATGAGTAACAAGAAATGTTAGATATTATAGTGAAGGAAAGCAAAAAATAAAGGAATCAGCCTTAATAGCAAAAAGACAGAAGTAATGGTAGCAGCAAAGAAAAAGATATCGCTGCAAAGCGCAATAAAGACAAGTGGAACAATGTTAAAACACGTAAATGAATTTAAATATCTGGGAACAGTGTTAACCTCAGACAGAAGACATACAACAGAGGCGAGATGCAGAATGGCTCAGGCAAAAGCAGCTTTCCAAAAAATGAGGAAGATACTGTGCAATCCATGTTTGACAACAGAAACAAGATGCTATGTAGAGCCAGTATTAACATATGGGTGTGAATTATGGACAATAGGACAACAGACAAGAAAATCACTGGAGGCTGTAGAAATATGGTTTTACAGAAGAATATTAAGAAAACCATGGACAGCTAAGAAGAGTAATGAAAACGTTCTGAAAGAGGCCAAAGCAAAAAGAGAGCTAATATCCAATATTAGGAAGAAACAATCACCATTTTTTAGTCATGCAATAAGAAGGGAACACCTGGAATATATTGTGACAACTAGGAGAAATGAGGGATGAAAAGATAGAGGGAAGCAAAGAGAAAAGATACCAGACAGTTTAAGAGAATGGCTTGGCAGAAGGTCAACAGCAGAAATGATAAATAACTGTCGAGATCGAAAGTGGTGAAGAGACATGATCTACGCCAGCAGGCATGGTACCTAATGATGTTTACGGGGAAAAAGACATTTACCAAACACATACACACAAAACAGAAAAAGATGTGACATATGAAACACATTAACAGTATTTTGTTTATATTCTTCATATCATAAACAGAAGTCTATTATTTCACCTGTCAAACCATTTTCATTAGCTCCTAGGGGAAAACACCCTAAACTCTAAATTAATGGAAAGTCACTTTCGCTTTTTCTATTGGAGAAACAATTCTCATTGGTTAGTGGAAGAAACATTTTCATTGGGCCACTGGGAAACACAGACTTCATTCAGCATTTTCATTGGGTGAAATTTCACATGGTTGATTATTTAAATTATCATTATAAGGTTAATGTTGAACATAAATTTCATTAGGTTAATGAGCAGAACATCTTCAGTGGGTCAAGTGAGAACATAAACTTCATTTGGTTAATGGGCAAAACCATATTCACTCCATAATCCACAACATAAAAACCATTTGATAAACTGAGAACATAAATTTCATTGGGTCAAATGAAAAAATAAATTTCATTGAATCAACTGAGAACATAAATTTCATTTGTTCAAATGAAAACATAAATTTTATTGGGTAAACTGAAAACATAAATCTCATTGGGTAAACTGAGAACATACATTTCATTGGGTCAACTGAGAACATAAATTTCATTGGGTCAACTGAGAACATTAATTTCATTGGGTTAACCGAGAAGATATATTTAATTTGATTAATTGGTAATTTAGGCTATTCAAATCAAATGTACTATCAACCCTTACGTATGCTGTGAAAGCTGGAAAACAACAAGAGATATAGAAACAAAGTTGAACGCATTCGAAAATAAATGTCTAAGGAAAATACTTGGTATAGAATGGAACGAATTCAAAACAAACGAGGAAATTAGAGAAATCGCCAATCAACCACTAATATCTTCAGTAATAAAGAAAAGACGATGGTCATACGTTGGACATGTGATGAGAAGAGATAATAATCGAATAGCAAAGCAAGCCCTCATATGGGAAACAACAGGTAAAAGAAAAAGAGGAAGACCCAGGGAGACACTGAGAAGAACATTGATGAGAGAGGCAAGAGCAGCAGGAATCGGCTCCCTCAATGAGATAGAACTGCTTGCACAGAACAGAGACAGATGGAGATTTGATAAAATATCTTTAAAGAAAACTGCTAGAACAAAATTCATATAGGAGAAGGTGTATCTTGGTCTACGCCCTATGGGCCGGTTACGGCTCGAAAGGTCAATAGATAGATAGAATTGGTAAACCATCTCCAATGGGTCACTGAGAACCTAAATTTTAATTTAAAGAATGAGTAAAATATCCTTAATGGATCAAGCAAGAATACACATTTCGTCTGGCTAATGAGTCAACCATTGCGTCAATATAAAAAAAAATATTTGCAATATGTTAACCTGGCCAAATAGGACACAAATGGCAACAAGAATACTATCCATCTAGTACAATGTGAACGGTGAAGACAATTGAAAGTTTACTGGTTTGCTATTGGTGCTGACATATACGGTTATGTTGCTGTGCTGTTGGAGTTGAGTTGCGGATTTAATGCTCACTCAGGATTGGAGTCTACAATCCAATCATTATTTTGGGAGCTTGGGCCCTACAAGATACTAATAGGATAATTAATAAATTGTGCTGAAGAAAAAATAATGTGTGGAAAAGTTAGATTAATTTCACTGATCTTAGAGATTTCTTTATACAGTTTTAGCATCTTATCTCATTATATGATGATATCCACTCAAACACTAACACAGAAGGCAACTTTTTTCACTTTCAGCTTTCTGTCTTTTGGTATGATATTTTAGCATCGGCAGACCTGAACTACGATATAGAGATATCTGTATATCATCTCTGAATGACTTCTCCATCTGTGAAAATGACTGGGAACATCTGGCAAGTTATCACACATCATGAAGAGCATGTATAAGGAATGGCATAACATCATTTGAGGCTGTGCTATGGCAAAACATGGAAGAGAAAAGACTCATGAAAAAGGATGGAAAACCCTGTGGATCAGTGGGCCTGACTTGTTAATTCTGTGGCCGTGTGTGTTTGTCAAACATTGGTAGAATTAGCCACGAGAGAAGCTGTTCGAAAAAAACAAAACCTAAAAAAAATACTCAATAGCCTCCACTAAACCGTTTGATCAGATGAAAAGGGCCATATATATATTTTAGTAGCTAATTTTTCTATCTATTGTCCTTTCGAGCCGAAGACGGCACATAGGGCAGAACCACAATCTCAAAAACAGAAACCTTGCGTGTCAAAATGGCATATAATGCGGAGATCACAGCTTCTAAATATATGGCTCTGTTTCCATAACAATGCTTTTTACAATGACAGCTTGTCAAGCATCGATCAACCTCCTTAGTCACCTCTTACAACATGCCTGGAAGGTCACAGTGTCACTTTTCTTTACTTCCCTCATAATGAAGGTAACACACGGGAATGTTTTTAGTTGCTAATGTTGGCAACTAAAAAATTGGTATATCTGAGAGTTTGTGGGCGGGGGGGGGGGGGGGGGGGGGGGGGGGAAGATGCAATATTCAATCTTAAAAAAAAAAGAATTGACATATTTTGAGACACAATCACTTCTTCTAATCACTTTGAATGTAAAATAAAAGAAGCATGTGTAGTTTAACTTCCTGGGAGGATCAAAATGGGCCAGTCAACTAAAGTATCAGGTATCAGTGACAGACAAATGTGCAAGCAGCATGGTTTCAGACGGGTGGATCCACCAATAATAAAAAAGGACAGAAATAATGGCCGTCAAAGTTGTAAACAATCACCATCAAGGGCGTTCTTCTCGAGAATGCATAGAAAAAGACCAAGAGGAAGACCCAGATGAAGATGGATAGATGCAGTGACTGAGACATGTAACAACAAAGGAAAATGACTAATTCAGACAGTTCGAGCAGCTCAAGAACGACAAATGATATAAACCACAACACCTTTAAGTATCAGAGAAAAGAAGAAGAAGAAAGATGTAAACACAGACGACTGCAGTAAAACAGGAAACTAGAGACTTATCATATGGACTCACCATGTAGACTCATCATATAGACTCATCTCATATAGACTCATCATATAGACTCATCATACATGGAGGCAGAGGATGGGTCTGGTTTTGCAGCTGACAATTCTTGATGTTCGATAAGGTATAAGTTTCTTGATATATGAGACAGTAAAATGTTCTATATGAAACATTTAGTTTATATATTAGATATGAGAAGTTTAATTTGTGTAAAAGTAAAATTACAAAGTTGTATTTATACGTATGGAAAGGTCTAGATTATCATTTGAAAAGATACTTAAAATTTATTTTTAAAAAATAGTCTTGTATTTCCCATGCCATGTACATATACACAGAGGTGAGAGGCAACAATACCATGCATCAGTTTTCTTGTTGTGATTGAGCAACTCACCCAGGACAGAGAAGTGTGGATGATACAAAGAGGTCTGGTGCAAGGTCAGATACTTGATAACAAAGATCACCTGACATTGATATTCTAGAATTTCTGTCCTACTTGCCATCTGAAGCTTAAAAGGACAATCGATTGATACATATATTTTTATATGTGGAGAGGTCTTGATTTACTTATGAAAAAGTATACTTATTTCTTTAAAAGAAATTATTTTACTTACGAAGAGGTATAGTTTTTAAATAAGAAAAAGACATGTTTTCCACTCGAGAGAGAAACAAATTTAACAGACAAGCATAATAATAATAATTGAAGTCTTCATTACGAACCGGACAAAAAAAAAACAAACAAAAAAAACCAACATTAACCTGAATATTCATATATGAGCCAAAACACACATTTCAAGAGTATGTCAAGAAATGGTTTTCATATCACATAAGTGGCCACAGAAAGAATACAAAATAAATGACTCCTTCAGAGGCCCTTAGTATAAGACAATAAGGAATGTCTTTAGTTATGAGCTCATTAAACTTTAAGACACAAAACAATGCTTTAAAAGGGATAATCATTCATACAAAACTGCTCCGTATTTATATTATAAATGAAATACTTGAAGGCTTTCCACTAGTAATAGTTTAGACAGTGGGGAGAAATGGCTTTACATATTGCAGGATTGAATACATTGTGATAGCATTCATTAGAAGAACTGTGAAAATTAGAAGTAAATTAGAGAAACTAAAGAACTTTAGGAACTGAATTTTGCGTGTTAATCCGTTTATCCCTGACAGTTGTGTGCATTGTCTCTCATAGCACAGGAAATAGCTCTGTCTTCAGAGGTACTCATATTTTTCCCCGTCGATGAATAATTGACATTTGAAGCTGGGTCTCGTTGGTGAGATCAAGGGTGGTTGCAGCAGAGAGAAATCACAAATAAAAATCTCAACTGGTGCAGCCGGGATTTGAACTCACAATCTCTCTGTCTCAAGACTGGCATCATGCCGTGAGACCAACCAGTCCCCTCACACAAAAACTAAAAAAAGTCTAAAAGTTTCATTACAAAAACAATACAAAACTGAGATGTTTCAGACCACATACAGCCTTCATCAGAAAACAACAAACTGAAGGACCACACAAGAGAAATGTAATAGAATCTAAAACTATATAATTTGAGGTAACTAAAACTAGCGAAAATAAAGTATAAAATATAATTGGAAAAAAAAAGATGTCACTGTGTGTCTAGGTTCTGAGGTCCTCACTATATGAATGTGAGACAAAGAAGACCACAATTTAAGAGACAAGGAAAAAGAGGAGAGTAGTGAAGTTGGGAGTCACATTGATCGAGAAGGGGATACAAGCAAAGAAATTAGAATCAGACTGGCTAAAGCAGCAATGTCTTTCAGAAGCCTTGAAAAGTTGTGGAAATCAAAACTATCAGCACTAACACAAAACTTAGACTATTCAAATCAAATGTACTATCAACCCTTACGTATGCGTGTGAAAGCTGGAAAACAAGAGACATAGAAACAAAGTTGAATGCATTTGAAAATAAATGTCTAAGGAAAATACTTGGTATAGCGTGGAACGAATTCAAAGCAATGAAGAAATTAGAGAAATCGCCAATCAACCACTAATATCTTCAGTAATAAAGAAAAGACGATGGTCATATGTTGGACATGTGATGAGAAGAGATAATAACCAAATAGCAAAGCAAGCCCTCATGTGGGAAACAACAGGCAAGAGGAAAAGAAGAAGACCCAGAGAGACACTGAGAAGAAACATTGATGAGAGAGGCAAGAGCAGCAGGAATCAGCTCCCTCAATGAGAGCTGCTGCTTGCACAGAACCGAGACAAATGGCGAGATTTGATAAAATATCTTTAAAAGAATTGAAAACTGCTAGAACAAAAATTTAGATAAGAGAAGGAGTATCTTAGTCTACGCCCCTATGGGCCGGCTACGGCACGAAAGGTCAATAGATAGATAGTGAAAGTTAATTCACCCACCCGCTATTAAAACCAAAGGCTAAGAGGGGTTGTGGGTAGGAGGATTCACGTGTATATGGTGAAACAACCTAGTACTTATCAAGACTTTACGTCATCTCTTTATGGCAATATTCATAGACAGTTCCTGTTCTTTCTTTCTTTTTTTTTTTTTTTTAAAACTGATATCCAAATTTGTCTTTCAGTGAATTTGGCCATCTTTAACATCTCATGTATGAGGGTCATTTTGTGTTTACTGTAGCCCAATTTAGCCAGTGGTCATCTTTCAACGCAAGAAAAATTTGGAAGTCCAGTAGACTGACAAATGTTGTCAGTATTGTTAGAACCCCAGCAGTCCTTGGATCTGTTGATAGAGAAGACTAAACATTGCACTCTCAGGCTTCAAATTCTCCAGCAGTTGTTGGATCTATTGATAGAGAAGACTAAACATTGCACTCTAAGGCTTCAACTTCTCCAGCAGTTGTTGGATCTATTGATAGAGAAGACTAAACATTGCACTCTCAGGCTTCAACTTCTCCAGCGTTGTCGGATCTATTGATAGAGAAGACTAAACATTGCACTCTAAGGCTTCAACTTCTCCAGCAGTTGTCGGATCTATTGATAGAGAAGACTAAACATTGCACTCTCATGCTTCAACTTCTCCAGCAGTTGTTGGATCTGTTGATAGAAAAGACTAACATTGCACTCTCATGCTTCAACTTCTCCAGCAGTTGTTGGATCTATTGATAGAGAAGACTAAACATTGCAATTTCAGGCTTCGACTTCTCCAGCAGTTGTTGGATCTATTGATAGAGAAGACTAAACATTGCAATTTCAGACTTCAACTTCTCCAGCAGTTGTTGGATCTATTGATAGAGAAGACTAAACATTGCAATTTCAGGCTTCAACTTCTCCAGCAGTTGTCGGATCTATTGATAGAGAAGACTAAACATTGCACTCTCAGGCTCCAGCAGTTGTAGAATCTATTGACAGAGAAGACTAAACATTGCACTCTCAGGCTCCAACAGTTGTAGAATCTATTGACAGAGAAGACTAAACATTGCACTCTCAGGCTCCAACAGTTGTAGAATCTATTGATAGAGAAGACTAAACATTGCACTCTCAGGCTTCAACAGTTGTAGGATCTATTGACAGAGAAGACTAAACATTGCACTCTCATGCTTTAACTTCTCCAGCAGTTGTTGGATCTGTTGATAGAGAAGACTAACATTGCACTCTCAGGCTCTAACAGTTGTTGAATCTGTTTGATAGAGAAGACTAAACAGTGCACTCTCAGGCTCTAACAGTTGTTGAATCTGTTGATAGAGAAGACTAAACAGTGCACTCTCAGGCTCTAACAGTTGTTGAATCTGTTGATAGAGAAGAAAAACAGTGCACTCTCAGGCTCTAACAGTTGTTGAATCTATTGATAGAGAAGACTAAACATTGCACTCTCAGGTTCCAACTCTCCAGCAGAACTGGGAAACAAAAATAAAGCCATTTCACCTTGCCCACAACCATTTCTCATTGATACTTTAAAATCAATTTGCTCATTTGTGCCTTTCTGTGAAGATCAAATACACATGCCTCTTTTACCGTACATTCAAACTGATTAAAAGACGCAGCATTTTAAATTTTAAAACTTTTGAGGTTAAACTTTTAATATTGCATCCCCCGAAACTCTCAAAATTGTCAATCTTTGATGCTTTTGTTATAAAATTAACTAAAATGACATTTATAGAAAAATAATTGCTTTAAGTATCAATTTTAAATTGTGTGTGCAGTGTCACAAATTGAAATTATCTATCTATTGTCCTTTCGAGCTGAAGATGGCACATAGGGCAGAACCACAATCTCAAAAACAGAAACCTTGCGTGCCAAAATGGCACATATTGCAGAGATCACTGCTAAAATCTATGGTCTGTTTCCATAACATGCTTTTTACAATGACAGCTTGTCAAGCCATCGATCAACCTCCTTAGTCGCCTCTTACGACATGCCTGGAAGGTCACAGTGTCACTATTCTTTACATCCACATAATGAGGCCCGGTAACACATGGAGAATTGAAACTACTTCTATTAAAATCACTTATTAAAAGTGAGTGGAATGTACTAGGGCTTAGGACATCTTCATCCATAAACACGGAAAAAGACAAATCGGCAGACCAAAATTACGATATAGAGATCTATAAATCATCTCTGAATGACTTATCCATCTGTGAAAATGACTGGGAACATCTGCAAGTGATCGTACATCATGGAGAACATGTGTAAGGAATGGTATAAACGTCATTTGAGACTGTGCTAAGGCAAAACTTAGAAGAGAAAAGACTCATGAAAAAAAGATAGAAAACCCTGTGGATCAGTGGGCCTGACTTGTTCATTCTGTGGCCATGTATGTTTTATCAAACATTGATAGAATTAGCCACGAGAGAAGCTGTTCGACAAAAACAAAACCTACAAAAAATACACAATAGCTTCCACTAGACCATCTGACAAGACGAAAAGGACCATATATATCCATAAACACTGCTAAGGTTAGAACTAAAATGTTGTTATGAGATGAAAACAACAGCTGTGTACCATATCAACAACTGAGAAAAATTGGTTATTGGTTATGGAAGGCCTCGGTATCACTGCAACGCGAATTAAAATCCATAATTGCTCAACCGCCCGTGCCAGTGGAATCATCCGAATTACTAACACATCTCCCAAACAAAGAAAGGTAACTGTAGTCCCCATCGTAGCAGTCTCAGCACACGCAAAAGACATTAGGCGAAACCGCGCAGAAAGTGAACACAGCCAATTGTTCTCTGTCATACGATATCATCATTCTGAGAAAAATGTGTGCAACCAATGCCACTAACTCACTCAATAAGGGCAGACAATAAATAATTTAGTGTCTACTGATGGGAAGATAATGTTAAATAATAGACAGGCCTCAATTTGCAGTCCCAAAGAATGACTTAAGATAAGAGAGAATTAGAGAAAATTGACAGTGGTGCATGTGGGACGGATGTGTTGTTTTACTAACTTATGGCAAACTGTGATATTTGTGTCTTTCATCTTGACACATCCGCCTTCAGCACAGGTAGATTACTAACTTACAACAACTGTGACACATTCGCCTTCAGCGCAGGTAGATTACTAACTTACAACAAACTGTGACACATCCGCCTTCAGCGCAGGTAGATTACTAACTTATGACAAACTGTGATATTTGCATCTTTCATCTTTACACATCCGCCTTCAGCACAGGTAGATTACTAACTTATGACAAACTGTGATATTTGCATCTTTCATCTTTACACATCCGCCTTCAGCACAGTAGATTACTAACTTACGACAACTGTGATATTTGCATCTTTCATCTTTACACATCCGCCTTCAGCGCAGGTAGATTACTAACTTATGACAAACTCTGATATTTGCATCTTTCATCTTTACACATCCGCCTTCAGCACAGGTAGATTACTAACTTATGACAAACTGTGATATTTGCATCTTTCATCTTTACACATCCGCCTTCAGCGCGGTAGATTTACTAACTTATGACAAACTGTGATATTTGCATCTTTCATCTTACACATCCGCCTTCAGCACAGATAGATTACTACTTATGACAAACTGTGATATTTGCATCTTTCATCTTTACACATCCGCCTTCAGCACAGGTAGATTACTAACTTACGACAAACTGTGATATTTGCACCTTTCATCTTTACACATCCGCCTTCAGCAACAGGTAGATTACTAACTTACAACAAACTGTGATATTTGTGTCTTTCATCTTGACACATCCGCCTTCAGCACAGGTAGATTACTAACTTACGACAAACTGTGATATTTGCATCTTTCATCTTGACACATCCGCCTTCAGCACAGGTAGATTACTAACTTACGACAAACTGTGATATTTGCATCTTTCATCTTTACACATCCGCCTTCAGCACAGGTAGATTACTAACTTACGACAAACTGTGATATTTGCATCTTCCATCTTGACACATCCGCCTTCAGCACAAGTAGATTACTTAACAATTTTGTCAGGGCATGACCATTTTGAAACCTATTCTTTTCATTTTGAAACTGTTAAGGGTTCTTTGACATGTGCAAAGCGCACACACGGCCTCTTGTTTTATTAGTGGTGGCTGGATATCAATCTCACTCCCAAAACTGGGGGAAGGTAAAGTTCTGAATAAACCACCACCACCACACTGTAAAATTCTCTTGCCTAAGGCAGGATTAAAACTGGAACCTTCTTTGTCCAGAGGTCGATGTCTTGCCACTAGAACCACTCCCCAGTCCCTGTGACTAAATTTCACTCAGGACTAAAGAAGCTGTACATTTTACATCTACTGCTGATAACTCAAAGAAAAGCAAAATGATCGTTCAAACAACACAAGTTTCATTAAAACATTTACAATAAGATATTAGACTTTCCCATACCAGGTCTTATCATTTAAAGGTGAGCAGACAGCATAGGTCCCTCGCTATTTACTCTCCCTGACCTATATTTTTAAGCATGGGTGAGCAGACATCATCAACCTTCATTTATTTGATCATACAACTGCTCTGAATTGGCGGTACCTCTAAAAGTAACTTGAGTCATGTAGCAGATGTTATTGGGTAATGAAGTGTTGGTGACTTCGGGAGTGGGCAAATAAATGCAGAGCTGCGGTAAAGCTGGTAGCAGTGAGCCAGTAGTGGGTCTAACGTACACTCCTACAAGGTATGGTGACAGCTTTACATAAAAGGAACACAACAAAAGACTGACATTTTGGCCAACATTAGGCCTTCTTTAGAAAACGATAACAACAACAACAAACAATGGGAAACAAATATTCCTACATCTACGATGATAGGGACAGGCAGGTCAAGAAAATAGCAGAGGCAAACATGAAATAATGAAACAAGAGGGGAATGTGCTACATGATGAGGATAGGTCAAAGGTAGAATAGAGTAAATGTATGTATAGAGATAACAGTATATAACAATTGAGACTTATCTGTGGTAGGAATGAATCCGCCCGCTTACAATGAGAGAAAGCTGGTCGGATGCCAGTAGGAGGTCCAACTTAGTCACTTCACTGTAGTAAGTCTCAGATTCATCATGAGGTAGGGTGACTAGTTCCTGTCCTCACAGCCATTGCTTCTCAGAGATTGTCTCTGGTATACATTTAGAGCCTATTGTTAGGTTAGGAAACATATTTGCCTCAACTGGCATTTTAACTTGGATCATCAAGCTGGCAGGAGAGTGCAGTAACCCCAAGGACACTAGGTTCTAAAGATACATATTAGATGAAATATTAATCCTACATTACGATACCATTGTCAAAATTACCACCTCAAAATACAAATTCCTGAAATTTGACAGCTTGCTGTGGGTAAACCAGCACCCTATAAGTTTCTACTTACTACTTCCGGTGACCCCTGAGTGTTGAACTTGTTTCTTTTGATGTTGGATTAAACACAATCATGAGCACCGTAAAAAGTAGTATGCTTTCGTACAAAAGGTGCTGTTTTTTTTTTATTTTGCTAATTTTCAATAAATCCGTTTTTTTTTGTTATTATAACAGGGGAAATCTCCTACACTAACTCCTTGCTTTGCTTCTGGTAGCAGGCTAACCAGCAGTGTTAGCGACTTCACTATACAAGCCTCTCAGCTTCATGAAGTGGGGTGGCAAGGATTAAAATCAATTTCTTAATGTCTTGAGGTGAGAATGGAACTCCTACACAACTTTAACACTGAAATGAAGATGATTATTTACGGTCATGGTTCTAATATAAGACCTGAACAGCTCACCGACAACTGCTCAGGACAAGCACCCTTTGTTCTTTGGTCCTATACATCCCTTTAGCATACAGTAATGGGAAAATGCCATAAAGATATGGTACTATAAATCAAGAAGTCGGAAGTGAATTAGCCATCTGTCAAACAAGCCTAGGCACTAATGAAAGATCCACAAAATGAAACCAATTCTGGTTTCAAATGCCTAATTCACTCAAAGTTTTTGTGCTAGAAATAACAAAAATAACACTTCTTATAAAAAATGATGAATGGCAACTTGAGATATGTAATTTGAGGATGTCAACAAACAACAGATTCACAAATAATGCAAGAAAATAATAAACATTTTGATAAGCACAAGAATCACATATACACCCCAAACAACAAAAAAGAAAGAGAACAAGGAGCATACTGGGCATGAATTCAGAGAAACATTTGAAGAGACTTCTATGGCATAGTGGCTAATACATCAGCTTACTGGTCATGTGATTCAATGTTCAATTCCCAAGGTGGGAATTTATTGATTTTGCTGTTGTTTATTCTCTCTACCCCACAGCAACATCCATGATAAGCCTCAGAAGTGAGATACTTGCAATAATAAATAGTTAACCTTTAATTTCTATGGAAATTATCATGTATCATTCAACCTGAATAAAGATGGCAATACATTGTGAATGGGGAATCTCAGTGGCTGTGTATTTCGTGTGCTTGCTTCATAATCAGAAGAATCTAGGTTTGATTCCCATAAGAGGCAGTGTTTATTTTATTTTATTTTTTTATTTTTTTTTTTGCACTGACAAGGCCACTGGGGGTTTACCCAGCTTTTAAAAATGGGCACCAGAGATTTTTCTTGGAAGTAAAGGTTGCCTGGCCCATTATACTGGGCACATCACCCAAAATTGGGCTGTTGTCATGGAAAGATATGGTCAATAACACCATATTCCCCAAATGCCTAGTCAGACCTAGAGGGAACGCTTTTTTTTTTTTTCACCTTGTGAAAACTAGTACAGTGTAACAAGGAAATAAAATTGAGAACTCCAAGAAGGAGTGTGACACTTGGTGTTATTAGATACTTTTGATCATCAGCACATTTCTTTAGAGAATGTGATTAGCATTATGTCTATACCACTTTTTCCAGTACCCATTTATGGTTGAGTGAATTTATAGAAATTGCTGATTTGGACCACTTTTTCCAGTACCCATTTATGGATGGGTGAATTTATAGAAATTGCTGATTTGGACTGAACACTTTATCAACTGTCCTCAGCAGACCAGTTTAGTGTGTAACAGTTATAGCCGAAATATTTTATAATTGGGTCAAAGGGCATTAGGCCGAAATATTTTATAATTGGGCCAAAGAGCATCAGCTCACAGGCAGCTGCATCCATAACAACATATGACTACAATCATGATCAGAATAATGGCTTTCTCAACCAGGTAAAGGAAAAACATATCAAACGTTCAGCAGTTTAAAGATTCTTCTGAATACAGAACTATCTTCATTGTACTTATAGACTATCCATAGCACTTATCTCTTCATCTGATTACACAGATCTCAGCAAAGTTTACAAAATCAACAGCATTAGTGAAAGCTCTAAAGTTTTCAACAATCGCTCCCAACACACTATGCTCAGTGTTAGAGATTATATCACAACACTTTAGACAAACCCATAGGTGTTCAGCCAATTTCAGTAAATGATGAAGCACAGACTGATGTCAAAATGCAAAATACCACAGACATACCTCAACTTATAACCATTCAAGTTATGATTTTTCAGTATTAGAATATGAGTGCTTGCAAAGGGAAACGTATTGCGATTTTCAAAATACTATGATGTTATTTTCTACATTTAGCATGTTTGTCTAGTTAAATCAAATCAGAAAACAGAACCAAAACACAAATGGATTATAAATTGTATGGTTTTTCAGAAATGTGAACCAAAATTGACCAGGATCGTAACAACGAAAGCTAATTTCGGACTATGAAATTTCCAATAAATTTTCCTCAACGTAACCCATCGTAAATCAAGGTATGTCTGTATAAGCAGCATTTGTTGATTAACTTTGAGAAATCAGTTTTACTGCAGTCCACTTTTACTTAAATCCATTTATTACCAACATATAGTAGATCAAATTGCAACATAGAGAAGAGCAAGCTTAATACAAATAAGAGCTTACAACAAGCAAATTTAGTGCAGCTATAAATACAAATTTACTTTAAACTACACAAGATGTAAAAAATATCTAATGAACACACATTCACAAAATAAAGATGAAAAAAAAATTATATAAAATAGATGCAATTAGTTTCTCATTATCTTGTTTTGACAGTAAAGGCAATTTCCACAGCATGTGTAGGCTGCAGTTAAGGAATGAAGTGTTTTTGTCCCAAAGAACTAATCTTAGTATTTGGTTGGCAGGAGGTGTTTGTCATAGATTTGTGAGAGAAGAAATTATTCTTACATCTGGGTTCACAACAGTATGTCTAGCATGAAATGAACCCACAAATTTTGATCTATAAATGCTACAGAGAAACCACACCTTTCTTTCTTTTCACTTTCTCTTTTACCCTTTCGGGTGTTGAGGGAGATACAAAGCTCTAGTTCTGAACCTTCTGGCTGTTTCAACCATTGTCAATTA
Organism: Megaustenia siamemsis; assembly: GCA_032433765.1. NCBI lineage: Eukaryota > Metazoa > Mollusca > Gastropoda > Stylommatophora > Ariophantidae > Megaustenia > Megaustenia siamemsis. Next base: position 57,481,002 of record JAVIAB010000108.1, read on the forward strand.
TGTTGTAGTGATGATGACTTAGATATTGTCAGTCCATCTTACTCTGGGTCTAGCAAGGGTTCGTCTTCCATCCCCTCTTATGATATATGTTTTGATTGGCATAGAATCTCTTGACATTCTTTCCACATGAGCAAACCAGTTCATCTGTTGTCCCTGTATATAGTTTAGAAATGATTTAATGCCAAATCTTTTTCTTATGATATCATTTCTAATTCTGTCTCTTCTAGTCACTCCATGCACTTCTCTCAAAAATCTCCGTGGTGACACTACTTCCTTTTATATTTTCCTTTGTGAGTGACCATGTTTGGCACTGTTAACACACTCCGTTACATCCAAGACAACAACAGCCCTATGGACTACAGAGTATATTATCATACTGTTGTTACATACTAACCTGACAACACTTAAATCATAACATTTCAAGGTGAGTAGACTAATACAATTTCTCTGTGTTATTGCCTTCCAATGTGAGGAAAAAGTAGATAACACCTCATTAATTAAATCAGGTAAAACTCAAGGAGTAACTTCCCCTAACATAACTAGCTCTTCACCTCCATTAAGCAGCTCTGATCAGCCAGGTCCCTGGAACATTCTGCTGAATGAAATCACTTCAGAAACTTTCCAGCAAAACTGGAAAAAGCTTTACGGAGATAAAGACCTAAACAGAGCATATGTGCACAACAAAAACAATTGTTTCTGTACACAAGAAAACAAAATGTACGTAAATAAACAAAAATAACTTGTAAACAAATAATGAAACAAAATCATACCTGTACACATTTAAAAAGTCCTGTACAAAAATATTCATGTTCACTTAATGTACACAAAAAAAAGATAATCTCTACTACTCAAATCACCACTTGCTGACTGGACTTACAATCTAAGTCTATCTTGCGCTCTCTCTCTCTCTCTCTCTCTTACACATACACAACAATGTGATTGCAAAAAAAAATTATTTGTACACAATCAAACAAAATCACTTATGTACACATCTCATTTGTAAAAAAAAAAATGATAACTTACTGTACACGCAGTCAGAATAGTAATCCTTAACGTAAACCTAACACATGTCAGCTGCCTCTCACAAATCACTAATTCAACAAATCAAATCAGCTATTTCTTTAGTTCGTGAGATCACATATATGAAATAAAACATGTAACCTAAAGAAACAATAATCACAACTATTTAAATAATATTTGCCAAAAATGACTGATAATTATGGCCAAACAAAAAAAAAAATAATACAGTCACTCAAATGCCCTCATAAGGACAGATGATGAATAAGATTTGTCACTGGTGAATAAAGAAGATGGCTTAAAAATATAAATATATAGATCCAACTGAGAGCAGCTCAAGATATGCAATCATAAATATATCCAGTCAAGAAGTGCAATTAAAAAGATATACAAATGAGAACAGCACAAGATGTGCAAATGAAAAGATATCCAAATGAGAACAGCTCAAAATATGCAATCAAAAAATTATCCAACTGAGAACAGCACAAGATATGCAACCAAAAAGATATCCAACTAAGAATAGCTCAAGATATGCAAGAAAAAATAACGTAAAAAACTGACAAATGGAGACCAACAAACAAAAGAAAATAAACTCCATGCAGTGAGCTCTGGGTAGAAAGAGGCGGCTGACCAAGGATAATGAAGCTGAGAACAATAAAAACTGAAACGAACAGTATGGGTAGACTTGATGTACCTTCTAAAGGATAGCCACTCACTGCAAAATGAAGAAGTGTCAAACAAAACATCACAAGGTATGCTGAAGATTGTTTTGTTTGTGTGTGGTTAAGGAAAAAGCAGGACATGTGGCAGGCACTAATATATGACAGTGTAAACTGATTACTGGCTGAAAGAAGTGACTGCAGTGTACTTAAGGCAGACTCAAAGGTGCTTATAACTTCGTAACAGATAATGCAAAGTAACAGAGTTATTAAAATAAATAAATAAAAATGAGCCATACTTAGGTGAAATTCCACTCCAGAACATAAGACTTTTTCTTCTATGGTCTTTGTCATCTTCACAGACATGGCTTGTAAAGCAATTGTGATTTGTCAGTAGTTTGGTAATACAGTCGAACCTGGTCTTAGGACCACCTGTTTAAAGCGTTTCCCTGGTTATAGGACCGGGTCTACAATTTCCCCGAGTTTTTTACTATATGCTAACACTGATTACGGCGCTCACCGTATGACGCGACCAGAGACCAGGCTAATTAACCGCCGCCAATGTTATTTATCCCGTTTACGACACGCGGGTTAATCCGAGATACACTGACCAGCCAGTCCTCCGTCTCGCTGGGAGCCATAAACGATCGACACAGGTGTCTACAGGTGTCGAAGTTTTCCCGTATTTAGTGAGTCCCAGATTTCAGTGGGACGTGTTACGTTTATCAGTCAATACTGGTGTGAGAAACACGGCAGACACAGATCTATGATTCGTGAAGTGACATCACTTCGCGGTTCCGTCTAGACCAGAGTAGACCATTGCGTGGCCCGTATAAATTACAGGAATTAACTAAAGAATTAGTCATTGCCCGCTTAGAGTGTATTCACGTACATGTACAGTATCTCAGTGAATTATTTTTGTGGATTTTAAAAGTGTTACACACAATATAGGAAATGGCCAGTGTCAAAAGTGTAAAACCAAAAGCATTAACGCTGGAAGAACGAATACCAGTGATTCGACAAAATATTTTTGTGTGTTTAACTATCGTGTTTTATGAAAAGTGTCCAACCAGTGGCTATTGTAGACCGACATGTGCACTATGTTCTACTCATGGATTACGCTGATTTGCAGGTTAGTTTTCATAGTGCTTAGGATAAAATTTTTTTTATCGCTCTATTTATTATGTGAAACCTGTGAGGCAGGACCACCTGTCCTATGGGACCAGTTTTTGAAAGTCCCGTGAATGGTCGCCTTAGACAGGTTCGACTGTATATTAGTGTCTTATGCTGGATTTGTTTGATTGAGCTGCCTCTCTTGTGACTGAATCTGTCAGGATTGGATAGACAGATCTGACTACAGAATGAACAAGATGTATTTGTGCTGCCTGGTCCTTATTTCATTTCTCTTGTCTCCTGATTTAACACCATCACTTCCTAGAACTATTGTCTGTCAAAATTAAATTTGTGTTTGTGCGTGTGTTTGCTGAACTCTCATGCAGAAATGTGAATTTGATAGGTACACATTTTTAATATAGTCTCGCAGCTGTCATGAAGCTGTGTGTTTTCTGTTACACCTTCTCCACACAGCTGTTTGACACTAGTATTTTAATTGAACTGTTATATTTTTATTTCACATTTATAATGTAACTGCTATATGATTGTTCCAAGTAGAGGCTCAGATGTTAGTAATTTATAGGGGAGATATTGTTTGTTCTATACAAGAACAAACTGGGCAATATTTTAACGTATTTTCTCAAGGGCACTAATCTATTAAAATAGTGTACACTGCAATGAGATGGCCGGATAGATGGCTGGCAGCCCTGGCACTAAGTGGGGCCTTACTCTGGACAAAGAGGAAATGGCCAAGATTGTTCTTCATTCCTTAAGAGAAGTGGAGGAGAATTGGTGGGACAATGAAGCATAATTTGAGAGACTGATAAGTCTAAAGGTGGGACAATGATGCATAATTTGAGAGACTGATGAGTCTAAAGGTTGGACAATGATGCATAATTTGAGAGACTGATGAGTCTAAAGGTTGGACAATGATGCATAATTTGAGAGACTGATGAGTCTAAAGGTTGGACAATGATGCATAATTTGAGAGACTGATGAGTCTAAAGGTGGAAAAGGGGTCTGATCAATCTGTAGTGCTTAGCAGGGAAAAGCAGATGTCTCTACAAACAACTTACAGGAACAATCAGTCTATATACACTTTGAGAATGCTGGGAAAGGTAGTGGAGTGGGTATGGGGATGTCCCAACTGCAATGAAATTGATTACATGAACAGAATCATCATCATCATCATCAAGTACCATGCCTGCTGGTGTAGGTGATCATGTCTCTCCACAACTTTTGATCTCGACAGTTATTTATCATTTCCTTTGCTGACCTTCTGCCAAGCCATTCTCTCAAGATGTCTGGTATCTTTTCTCTTTCTTCCCTCGATTTTTCCAGTTGCTACAAAATATTCCAGCTGTGTCCCTTCTCATCACATGGCCAAAACATGATGATTGTTTATTCCAAATATTGGAAATTAGCTCTCTTTTTGCTTTGGCCTCTTTCAGAACATTTTCAGAACGCAAAAAAAGAATAAAATAATAACAAAATATTGCATTATTCTTTTAAGTCTCATTTTTTTTTTCAACGACACATTTATTTATTTAAATTGATGTAAATACGGGGTGCAGCACATCTTTGCCTAGGACTCACAAAAAACCTGAATTTGGAACAAGACAGGGTATTTCATTTCATCAAATATGTTTAAATTATAAGTGTTAAACAGTGGTATCAACAGCAGTAGAAGGTGAAAGGAGATGATGTTAGGACCCTGTGAGCCAGGCAAGCATTTTATGGCTGGGGTGCCTAGATGGAATAGTGATGGTGACTCTTCAACAAATTTTGTGGGGTAGCACTGTAATTAACAAACACTATCTCATCACACAAAGAACAAAATCACATACACTTATCTCACAAGAAAAAAAAAACATCACATACATCCATCACACAAGAAACAAATCACTTACATCCATCACACAAAAACAAAATCACTTACATCCATCACACAAAAACAAAATCACTTACATCCATCACACAAAAACAAAATCACTTACATCCATCACACAAAAACAAAATCACATATATCCATCACACAAGAACAAAATCACTTACATCCATCACACAAAACAAAATCACTTACATCCATCACACAAAAACAAAATCACATATATCCATCACACAAGAAACAAAATCACATATATCCATCACACAAAAACAAAATCACTTACATCCATCACACAAGAAACAAAATCACATATATCCATCACACAAGAAACACAATCACATATATCCATCACACAAAAACAAAATCACTTACACCCATCACACAGAAACAAAATCACATATATCCATCACACAAGAAACAAAATCACATATACCCATCACACAAGAAACAAAATCACATATACCCATCATACATACCCAAAAAAAAAAAAATCATAATTTCCCCCCATGTACCCTATGATATATGTATTTAAACCAATAAAGTAAAGACTACATGACACATAACACTGAAAATAATTTTTTTTAAATATTAGAAAATCAGACATAACAGAAGATGATTCAAATGGTCCCATAAAGAAATGTACTACAATTTATTGTCTCCACCTGATTAGGTCTGGCACAATTAGTGTGATCAATAGACACATGAATTAATACTGTGCAAAATACACACCACACAACATAAAAGACAGGACTTGTAAAAGTCCAGTTCTAAGAAATAAACTTAAGAATCCTATTCCAGGAAATAAACTATCTTTAATACTGTTTGGTGTGTATTTTTCTAAGCAACATTAACTCATTGGCCACAATGCCTAAATGAAGAAAAAAAAAAAAAAAAAAAAAAACAACAATTTTACATGTGTACCGTGATCCACCGAGCAGCAATGGCTCAGTGGTTAGTGAACTGTACTAAAAAGGACAAGAGGTAGGGTTCGATCCCAACCGACGGCTTCCAGGTTCACCCAGCCTTTAATGGGCACCGGATTTTTCTGGGAAAGTAAAGCGGCACAGGCGTAATACCAACCACATTATCCCAAAAATCATGTGCTGAAGGTCTGCAAAATTTATGGTCACTAACACCATATTCCCTGTACGCCACTTAGCGTGACGGGGGTACTTTACTTTTTTTTTTTACCGTGATCCACTGAGAGCATCAATTTAATTAATGTGGGTTCAAACTGGCCACATGCTGTTCCTAAATTCAGTTGTTAATTGAGAGGGAGAAAATAGAAAAGAGATCAGAATCAGATAAGCAAAGGTGGCTTTAGGTTTTAGAAAATCTTGAAGAAATATAGCGATCAAAGATACTCAGCACGAAAACAAAATATTCATCAGGCTCTAAGACAAAAATACTAAGCAGGAAAACTAAACTTAGAATAATCAACGGAAATGTATTATCCACTCTCACTAATGCACGTGAAAGCTGAAAAATGACAAAGGAGAGTGAGAACAAAAAAATCAACTAATGACAAAATAAGAGAAATGCTTGTGCAACCATTTATCTCATCTACTATTAAAAAAATGAAGATGAAATACACTTGGCATGCATTTGAAGAAATAACTAGTAGGTTCTCAAATTGGGAAACATCAGGTCATAGGAAAAGAGGACGGCCTCGAGAAACACTGAAAAGAACTCTTAAAAAAAGAGGCAAGGATGGCAGGCACAGATTCACTCTCTATAATAAAACAGCTCACCCAGAATAGAGACAAATGTCGGGAGACTACGGCACTGGAAGGTTCAAGAACCAAGAAGTTAATTAATGAGTTAAAATACATGTGTCTGTTTGGTACTTATGTTTGCCACTTTCTCACGATTTTTAACTGTTTAATGAAAAACATAAAAGACAATATGCAACTTAAAAATCAAACAATAGTTTACTGGCTTAATAACCAACATACAAACTATTCAAGAATAAAAATCAAGAGTACTATCTGGTTCAGCTACATGTGTTCCGTCATCATCATCTTTAGCTGGATCGTCATCCCCAAAGCTGTTGTGTGGACCAGAGAAACTGGAACCAAAGTGGACTGTCAGCGATTCATAATCACAAGGAGAGCACCTGTCTTCGTTATCATAGTCATTAACATTATCATTAGTTTTGTCATCACATTTCTGCCCTGAGGTGACTGGCGGCTGGAACAACACCACAGCCATTGAGTTGTTGATGCCACTACCCCATGATTGTTGTTGTTGCCGCTGGTAATGAATGCATTTGAAGAAGATGATGATGCTACCCCAGAGTCCACAAGTCCATCATCAAAATATGGTAACGTCTGTGGAGGTGTGAAGTCAACTGCTGTGCCTGCATATTAAAAGATTTGTACAAATGTAGTAATTACAATTTATAAAATGTAAGACAGTTACACATGTAATACAGCTAAACCTGTAGATAAAGGAGCCTGTTCAAATGTAGTAGTAGTAGTAGTAGAAGCCTCCGTCAGTCATAGTTGACTGGATTTTTCAGCACCCCTACAAATGTTATTTTTTCTTTTCTTTCGCAGTGTATTCTCTTTTTCTATGAATCTTCAAATGTAATAGTATAATTGATAAAACAGAAAACAGTTTTCAAAATACAAATGGTACAACAACAAACACAAATTTCTATCAAGCAAGATGCATTTGAAAACAAACACCAGAGGAAAATATTTTTTTATGTAATGGACCAATTTCAAGACAATCTATAATGGACCAATTTCAAGACAATCTATAATGGACCAATTTCAAGACAATCTATAATGGACCAATTTCAAGACAATCTATAATGGACCAATTTCAAGACAATCAATCTAATGTTCTTTTGAGCCAAAGATTGCACATAAAGCAGAAATTCTAGACTCAATGTATGACAATCTTTGGTATCAAGTGTCAGACCTTGCACAGAGCCCACATTGTATCTCGCCACACATTCCTGTTCTGAGAAAGTCTTTCAGCATCAACAATGAGAGTTGATACCAGTAGATGTGGCTTCTCACCTCAGTGTTATTTTCAACATATCCACAGTTGGGCCCCTTTTTCTCTTACCCTCCGGCTCCCATTTGAGTGCTGGCTTTGAGATTCTTGTCTCTTCTCATCACATGGTCAACATATGTCCACTTTCTTCTCCCAATAATATATATTTCTGGATGCTTTATTATATCAAGGTTATTATAGAAAATTGATAACCACAGATGGTAGATGTACAACAGAGGTGAGATGAAGAATGGCTCAGACAAAAGCAGCTTTCCAAAAAATGAAGAAGACACTGTGCAATCCATCTTGACAATAGAAACAAGAAAATGAGTTCTTAATGTTATGTACGGCCAGTCTTAACATATGGATGTGAATCATGGACAATGGGACAACAGACAAGAAAATCACTGGAGGCTGTAGAAATGTGGTTTTACAGAAGAATGTTGAGAATACCATGGACAGCTAAGAAGAGTAATGAAAATGTTCTGAAAGAGGCCAAGGGAAGGAGAGAGCTAATTTCCAATACTAGGAAGAAACAATATCATTTTTTCGCCATTTAATGAGAAGGGAACAGCTGGAATATATTGTAGCACCTGGAAAAATCGAGGGAAGCAAGAGAAAAGATACCAGACAACTTGAGAGAATGGCTTGGCAGAAGGTCGACAAAGTACTGTCGAGATCAAAAGTTGTGGAGAGACATGATCACCTACGCCAGCTGGCATGGTACTTGATGATGATTATAGAAATAAGCGAAATGGTCATGCAACAATCAATATCATATACAATAGAGAAAATTAGGTGGTGATAAGAAATAATCAGAAAATCACAGATCAAGCACTCGAAATAAAAGAAAAAAGAGGCCAATCTTGAAAGACACCAAAAAGAACAATGATAAGAGAGGCAAAGACAGCAGGCACAGACTACCTTACTGATATTGACAAGCACACCTTTTTAGGGATTTATGGTGAGGAAACACAGATGATGATGGAAAACGTAACAATAAAAGAACACACGGTCAGTGTTCTTGAGTATATCTAATTTTTTCCCCCCACTGTTCGACAAGAGATAATAATAAAGAATATAAAGAATAATAAAGGCATCGAATGGATACAAGGAGACCATTTGGAGGACCTGGACTTTGCTGATGACATAGTTCTCATCAGCAATCAGATAAAAACGATGCAGGAAAACACAAATGAACTATCATCAATAGCCAGCAAAATTGGGCTTGAGGTCAATCATGAAAAGACTAAAGTCATGAAAAGTTTAATTCCAACAAGTGACAAAATATACATGGAAAACAAACCAGTAGAAGAGATCGATCACTTCATCTATCTTGGAAGTCACATTGATCGAGAAGGGGATACGAGCAAAGAAATTAGAATCAGACTGGCTAAAGCAGCAATGTCTTTCAGAAGCCTTGAAAAGTTGTGGAAATCAAAACTCATTAGCACAAACACAAAACTTAGGCTATTCAAATCAAATGTACTATCAACCCTTACGTATGCGTGTGAAAGCTGGAAAACAACAAGAGATATAGAAACAAAGTTGAACGCATTCGAAAATAAATGTCTAAGGAAAATACTTGGTATAGAATGGAACGAATTCAAAACAAACGAGGAAATTAGAGAAATCGCCAATCAACCACTAATATCTTCAGTAATAAAGAAAAGACGATGGTCATACGTTGGACATGTGATGAGAAGAGATAATAATCGAATAGCAAAGCAAGCCCTCATATGGGAAACAACAGGTAAAAGAAAAAGAGGAAGACCCAGGGAGACACTGAGAAGAACATTGATGAGAGAGGCAAGAGCAGCAGGAATCGGCTCCCTCAATGAGATAGAACTGCTTGCACAGAACAGAGACAGATGGCGAGATTTGATAAAATATCTTTAAAAGAAAACTGCTAGAACAAAAATTCATATAGGAGAAGGTGTATCTTGGTCTACGCCCTATGGGCCGGTTACGGCTCGAAAGGTCAATAGATAGATAGATAGACTGTTCGACAGATGCTCTTTACAGCCCATGCCACTCATACGAAGGTGCACATTATCTTCAATTGCTGTGCTGGTGAGATGTATTGTCAATGCTATCACGGGTGGGGACAGATGGACGGTTAACTGTATAGTAACAGGCAATCTAACATTTTCATATGATGGCTGCAAAAGCCCGCAATTTGATTCAAGGTTAGATTTGAACATCTTACACACATCCTTTCTCCTAGCTGATAGAAAATAACATGCCATTTGAAATGAATACTTTTCTTTATAGTCGTGGTCAATGGTCTCAGCTGAGATAACACCGAAGAGAAAGATGCGGTCATCTATACAGATGGATCTGTAATACGACACCAAAGGAGTGCATGGGCATTTAAAGCACATTTGGCAGGCTGAATATTCAAGAAGGACAGTGGGCCATATGTTATGACCACGAGTAGCAAGACGGTGGAGATGATGGCAGTGACCAAGGCATTCATCTGGTTAGAGTCAGATGATTATGCCCACGCTTGTATACCGAGCTATTCGATGAGCATGATAAGAAAAGTGGAGGCGGGCTCTGTATGTATGCAATGGGTGTAGTCATTGCAAAAGCCAAAAAATACGTAAGGTCACCTTTGTCTACGTCACAGGACATGCGGGAGTACGAGGCAATGAAAGAGTGGACAGGCTGGCTAGCTGTGTCTATTATTGAGGACGGTCAACAAATGGATCGAGCGGACATCATCGATGTCTTCTGGGAAGTGGGAAGGACACAGGACTTCGACAACCATGAGTCCAGGTCACTCCGGATGAAAGAGATGAGAGTTAAGATGGGCACAGCCAGAGACGAGAAACTTAGTGGGCGTGTAAGAAAACTGATCAACCAACACAGAACTGGAGTCGTCAGTCGCTGGACACTATGAAACTTGCTGAGCATCTATAGACGTGTTCAGAGCTGATGATGACCCGCTAATAACTCAATAGCTTTTCTTTATACGTACTTCTCCTCACACTCTTTTCCCCACCAAAATTTTTAAACATATTTGCCAGTTGCAATTCATTTCTGACAGTTTGTCATAAATAACATCTTCAAGCAATAAAGCTGCAGTGTTTCCTAGTCTACCAAGAAATTCTCACACATTTTACTTATTGAAAGGAGCAACAGTTATCTGTGGACTTTTTTTTGATAGCTGCTGAAAGAATTTATTAAGGAATGGAAAGGATTAAACAATAGATTACTGATGTTGACTGTTTTCTATGTTATGACACCAAGCTATCTAGTATCTTCACTCTTTGTCATCCGCTATTTCTCTTTCCATGTATTTTGCCAGTTGTAACCAACTATTCCAATTTTCCTCTTCTCAAGATGTGCCAGAAAAATGTTGATTGTTTCTTTCTGATGTTTTTTAAGAGCTCCCTTTTTGTGTTGGCCTCTTTGATAATGTCCTCATTGGTCTTTTTAGCTGTCCAGGAAACTTTCAATATTCTTTTGAGAAATCCCATCTCTGTGGCATCTAATCGTCTTTTCATTTGTTTGTCTACTGTCCATAATTTGCTTCCATAGGTCAGAATTGGCTCTATATAGCACTGATGAACGCTCTTTCTCACTTCTATTGACATAGACCTGTTGCATAGGATGTTTTTTTATTTTCTAAAATGCTATTTTGGCCTGAGGTATTCTGCTTTTTATTTCTGTGGTGCATCTTCCATCTGATGTTATTATTGTGCCCAGTATTTGACACGTTGCACTTGTTTCAGATTTATCCTGTTTATTTTTATGCTGCATGGTGGTGATGAAGGAGGCCGTGATAGCTCAGTGGTTAGTGAACTTGACTACAAAGGACAAGAAGTAGGGTTCGATCCCAACCGACGGCTTCCGGGTTCACCCAGCCTTTAATGGGTAGCAGATTTTTTTCTGGGAAAGTAAAGCGGCACGGGCGTAATAATGACCACATTACCCAAAAATCATGTGCTGAAGGTCTGTAAATTTTATGGTCACTAACACCATATTCCCTATACACCACTTGGTGTGGCAGGGGTACTCTACTTTTTTTAATGTTTTTTTTTTATGGCGGTGATGATTGTTTCTTCGATATAACCATTACTTCTGTTTTCTTACTATTCAGACTGAGATCTTTCTTGTTGCTTTCTTTTACTATTATGTCTATCATTTCTTGTAGTTCATTCTCTAGTATTAACTTAAATAACACTTGTCACTCATTTTTAATTTGAATAATTAAAAACATAAATAAATGATTAACCTAAAGATATTATTGAGGATTAGCAGTAATGGGAAGCATCAACTTCAAAGGAAAACTAAACCAGGATAAAATTAATACTTATTAGCCAAACAAATAATTAATACTTATTAGCCAAACAAATAATTAACACTTATTAGCCACACAAATAATTGTTAAACTAGACAGATGTTAACAGAAATAAGTTAAATTGATTTATACTATAAATAAGCAAGTTTGAGTTAAATAAAGAATTAGCAGTTAGTTAATTCAACTCAGTGGGTAAAACAAAGCTATAAACTGGTGTTCAACACAGATCCAAACAGGATAGCCAATTAGTGCCATGTTGAAAGTGAATAGCGAACATGATTCTCCATTTCTCTCTATCAAATGTTTAGCCTAATTAGGTCTACGATCTTTTGTTCATTGTGTCTTGGTGATAATTTGAATACTTCTCTCTTGGTCTTCCTCTACTTCTAATAAATCACGTCTTGTGTATTTTAATGTTTCATGGGTAACACCAATTTTTATTGTTAATTCACATTAGTTTTGCAGGCAAATGTTAAACAAAGAGAAACCATTTCATTTCAATTTTGAGTGCCTTTAAAACCTCAACAAATTGAACAGAAAAAACAAAAAAACTTATATCATTTGACCATCACCTATTAAGTCATGAGTCATTTTTAAGATCGGAGACGTGTGTGTATACCTGTAGACAAAGATTCAAAATAAATGACTATGACAATGAACAGCATTCACTGAAAAGTCTTTGAAATAATTAATGCCAATGAAGAGGGCACAAATTTATTAAAGAGTGCATGACAGAATGAAATTAAAATGAATAGACCCAATAAGTAATATTGAAAGTAATAAATGTGATAAAGTTTGAGAAAACTGTCTTGATGAATCAAATTTTTGCTTTTAAAGCTGTGGTTTTGCAATAAGTCCTTAGAATAGGCTCTGAAGACCACTAAATTTTCTTTATCACATAATTGCTGAGCTATAACGATGTATGGTGTGTGATCCAGGAGGTCAGTGAAAGGACTTCAAGAAAGGATTAATTGCACACTGGTGTTACAATCAAGACCCCACCTTATGGGCAGGACCCAAAGCATAACCAGAGTAAGATGAAGTACATGTGTGACACAATTGAGGCACTCATGTTATATTTAGCCATTGCCAGCTTAGGTTACAGAATCTAGAAAAATCCCCCAGGACTCAGTGTTTCTAACCTGCATCCTGCATTTATGACAGCCTTCTATCAAGTGCGCTTTCATGAACTTTTCCAGGGGTTTATCATTAGATATTTTTGTCGTTATCAAACAAAAGAATTCCTGTTTTTCTGATGGACAAATCTTAACAAATAGATAAATGCTTCATTCATATTTAGCTACAATCTAATGTTGTGTTTCTGACACGGTTGTTTTAGTTCATAGCGCATATTTGCTAAAATAACAATGAATATATTTAGCTAGCTAGGGCAGTATTATGCATTTTAGAAACCTAGAATTCATGTAATTTAACCCGAAGATGCTGCTTTATATTTGACAATATATCCTATATCTCTCTATTTTTTTCACCTTGGTGACAAAAACAATAAAGAAACATAAATGGTCTGACCATGTGATAAAACCGAAAGACAAAAACAACAAAGAAACATAAAATGGTCTGACCATGTGATAAAACCGAAAGACAAAACAACAAAGAAACATAAAATGGTCTGACCATGTGATAAAACAGAAAGACAAAAACAATAAAGAAACATAAAATGGTCTGACCATGTGATAAAACAGAAAGACAAAAACAACAAAGAAACATAAAATGGTCTGACCATGTGATAAAACAGAAAGACAAAAACAATAAAGAAACATAAAATGGTGTGACCATGTGATAAAACAGAAAGACAAAAACAATAAAGAAACATAAAATGGTGTGACCATGTGATAAAACAGAAAGACAAAAACAATAAAGAAACATAAAATGGTGTGACCATGTGATAAACAGAAAGACAAAAAACAAAACATGGAAGACTTTCAATTATTCAATGTTATGCGCCTACTAACGAAGCTGATGATGAAGTTAAGGATGATTTTTATAACCAACTGCAACAACTTATAAACAAAATACCAAAACACGATCTTTTAATTGTAATGGGAGACTTCAACGCCAAAGTAGGACAAGATAACGCAGGAGTGGAACATGTGATGGGGAGAGAAGGCTGTAATACAACAAGTCAGAATGGAGAAAGATTAATAGAATTATGTTTAATAGAAAATTTAGTTATAGGTGGGACATTATTTCCACATAAAAATATCCACAAAACAACATGGATATCTCCTGATGATAGAACATCAAATCAAATTGACCACCTATGTATTAAACAACAATTCAGATCATCATTAATAGATGTAAGAGCATACAGAGGTGCTGATGTTAATAGTGACCACAACCTGTGCATTGGGAAAATAAGATTAAAATTTAGAAACCAACAGAAGAGGTCAATTACACATAAAATTGATAGTCATAAACTGAAAGATGAAGCAATAAAGGAAAAGTTTAACATAGAGCTAAGTAATTGTTATTCAGCACTTGGTGAAATAGACTTAGATATCAATGAAATGTGGGACTCACAGAGCAAAATACTAATGACAGTAGCAGAAGCAAGTGCTGGACTGAAGAAAATGGAAAAACGAGCTTGGATCTCAGACACCACATGGAAATACATCAAAGAAAGAAGAGAAGCGAAGAGAGCCATGACTAATGTAAAGACAGATCTTGGAAAGGTTCTGGCAAAAGCAACATACAAAGAATTAGACAACAAAGTGAAAAGTTCGGCAAGAAGAGATACAAGAGCTTATATAGACAACTTGGCAGAGAAAGCAGAGACAGCTGCAATTACAGGAGACAGCAGAACTCTTTATACTGTACAAAAGATGCTGACAAACACCTATACATCCAGTGGAACACCAATTCTAGACAAATCTGGATTAATGCTAACAACAAGCGCAGACATAAAAGCCCGTTGGGCGGAACACTTCAAAGAAATTCTTAACCGTCCACTACCTCACAGTTTAATAGATTTTGAAGCTGAAACACCAGCAGCAGAATTAGATGTAAATTTAGATGACTTCACCTTGAGTGAAATAGAAACCACCTTAAAGCTAATGACCAATAACAAGGCTGCTGGAGAGGATAAGTTAACAGCTGAGATCCTCAAGGCAATTGATAGCCATAATTTAATACATCTCCAAAAAATGTTCAACATCATTTGGAAAACAGAGAAGACGCCTCATAAATGGAAAAAAGGAATCATTGTTAAGATCCCAAAAAAGGGCAATCTTAGAGATTGTAACAATTGGAGAGGCGTGACACTTTTGTCAGTTGCCTCAAAATTATTCTGTAAAATCATCCTAAATAGAATAAAGGATTCAATAGATACAGTAATGCGTGAAGAACAGGCTGGGTTTAGAAAAGGGAGAAGCTGTCTTGACCACATTTTCACTCTACGACTTATATTGGAGGAACACATTGAAAAGCAAAAACCTTTTGTACTTAACTTCATCGACTTCAAAAAAGCATTTGATAGTATTCATAGAGATTCTTTGTGGAAAATTCTGAAGCAATATGGCTTACCATCAAAAATCATAAATATTATCAAAGACATGTATGATGGTTACACATGTGCAGTTCGAACAGAGGAAGGACTGAGCGAATGTTTCCCAATAGAAACTGGGGTTAAACAAGGATGTATTTTATCGCCCTTGTTATTTGGAATTGTTATGGACTTCATAATGAAGAAATGCTGCACTGGTAATAAAGGCATCGAATGGATACAAGGAGACCATTTGGAGGACCTCGACTTTGCTGATGACATAGTTCTCATCAGCAGTCAGATAAAAACGATGCAGGAAAACACAAATGAACTATCATCAATAGCCAGCAAAATTGGGCTTGAGGTCAATCATGAAAAGACTAAAGTCATGAAAAGTTTAATTCCAACAAGTGACAAAATATACATGGAAAACAAACCAGTAGAAGAGATCGATCACTTTATCTATCTTGGAAGTCACATTGATCGAGAAGGGGATACGAGCAAAGAAATTAGAATCAGACTGGCTAAAGCAGCAATGTCTTTCAGAAGCCTTGAAAAGTTGTGGAAATCAAAACTCATTAGCACAAACACAAAACTTAGGCTATTCAAATCAAATGTACTATCAACCCTTACGTATGCGTGTGAAAGCTGGAAAACAACAAGAGATATAGAAACAAAGTTGAACGCATTCGAAAATAAATGTCTAAGGAAAATACTTGGTATAGAATGGAACGAATTCAAAACAAACGAGGAAATTAGAGAAATCGCCAATCAACCACTAATATCTTCAGTAATAAAGAAAAGACGATGGTCATACGTTGGACATGTGATGAGAAGAGATAATAATCGAATAGCAAAGCAAGCCCTCATATGGGAAACAACAGGTAAAAGAAAAAGAGGAAGACCCAGGGAGACACTGAGAAGAACATTGATGAGAGAGGCAAGAGCAGCAGGAATCGGCTCCCTCAATGAGATAGAACTGCTTGCACAGAACAGAGACAGATGGCGAGATTTGATAAAATATCTTTAAAAGAAAACTGCTAGAACAAAAATTCATATAGGAGAAGGTGTATCTTGGTCTACGCCCTATGGGCCGGTTACGGCTCGAAAGGTCAATAGATAGATAGATAGATGTGATAAAACAGAAAGACAAAAACAATAAAGAAACATAAAATGGTGTGACCATGTGATAAAACAGAAAGACAAAACAATAAAGAAACATAAAATGGTGTGACCATGTGATAAAACAGAAAGACAAAACAATAAAGAAACATAAAATGGTGTGACCATGTGATAAAACAGAAAGACAAAAACAATAAAGAAACATAAAATGGTGTGACCATGTGATAAAACAGAAAGACAAAACAATAAAGAAACATAAAATGGTCTGATCATGTGATAAAACAGAAAGACAAAAACACAGCTTAGTCTCTTATTAATAAACATTATGAGAACCCAGATTCAAGGGTTGGCCACAAAAAAGATGAAATGATGGAATATTAGAAACACCAGGAAACAAATGCAAAGGCCACAAATTATATGTCCCCTCGATGCTGAAAGGTAAATGAGGAAGGAATGAAACAGAAGAGATATACATACATACATATATATATATATATATATATACATACATGCATATAAAACAAGAATATCGCACAAATCAAAATGCTAAAAAAAATTTATGACTTACTCTTTCTTTTACTCACAAAGTTATTACAGAAACTATTAAATTGTTTTGTTGTATTAACAAATATTGTCCTGAAAGGCAGATGAGGAAGGAAAGAAGAAGACGAACAAATATTGTTGTTCTATGGTAATATGAGAGATTAAATGTCATGAAATATTCAGATCGTAAAATATTATACCACCAATGATCACTGGCATGACAAGCACAAAAATATAGATACTTCAAGTACAATTTTCACAAAATTAAAGTGCTAAAAAAATGTGTCACTGTTACTGAAATGATTAAATTGTATTGTTATAGAAACAAATATTGTTGTTCAATGTTAATATGAGAGATAAACACCATGAATTATGTGGGTTGTATTATAACTCCCGTGTGTTACCGGGGCCTCATTATGTGGGAAGTAAAGAATAGTGACACTGTGACCTTCCATGCATGTCGTAAGAGGCGACTAAGGAGGTTGATCGATGGCTTGACAAGCTGTCATTGTAAAAAGTATTGTTATGGAAACAGTGTAATATATTTTAGAGCAGTGATCTCTGCAATATGTGCTACTTTGGCACGCAGGGTTTCTGTTTTTGAGATTGTGGTTCTGCCCTATGTGCCGTCTTCGGCTCGAAAGGACAATAGATAGATAGATAGATTATAAATTATATAACCTCAGCACAATTTATCCAGGCACGACAAAAATTTAGGTCAGACTTTGAGGAAAGGAATTTGTACTTGACGCCACGACTGCCTTAAACTTAGTTAACGTTTTAATGAGGCTGCCAGAGACGTTGCATCTCCTTTGACTCCCAAGGCAGAACATGATGAAATGAAGAGGAAAAAGCAGCTTACCGTGTCTCTGATAATACAAGACATATCCACTGGTGAATTCACTCTCTGAGGGGGCTTGTGCACCAACTGTCTCATCATTGTAGTAGTACCACTGGGATGTCAGTGGATGTTTGGAATAACACGTGTAGTGGCCAGCACTGGCACCACCAAAATGACACACGATGCTGTAGAGATCATAGACCAAGCCATGGGAACTTGGGCCTGATAGAAACCCTCGTACATCCATGCCGGTCTGCGGGAAAATGACCTTTGTATCAACCTTGGTACTGGAGAGGTCTTGATATACGAACCTGGAAAATAACAAATGTTATACTAGTCCCAGCTTCAGTAAGTTCTATAAGAATTAAGTTATTTAAAGTTGCTAAAAATAGAATAAGTGTTCAGAATTTTCTCCAAAATCATAAAAAAGGCACAATTCTAGACTATCCATGTTTGACTACCTTTGCTATTAAGTGACGGATTTTGTACAGAGCTTGTATCCTGCCACTCATTCCTGTTCTGAGCGAGACTTTCAAACCTCGACCTTGTGACTCATGAAAGTGAATCATGGATGGTAAACAAACAAATGAAAGACGATTAGAGGCCAAAGAGATGGAATTTCTTAGAAGAATGTTGAAAGTTCCCTGGACAGCTAAAAAGACCAATGAGGAAATTCTCAAAGAGGCCAAGAAAAAAAGGGAGTTCCTAAAAAACATCAGAAAGAAACAATCAAAATTTGTTTGACACATCATGAAAAGAGGAAAGTTTACACCAGAATAAATGAGAGTTGATATCAGAAACAGGAATAAATTCAATCAAATGTCAGAAATACCAGAAATAATGAGAGTTGATGTTAGAGATAATAGAGGGCTCATGTAAGAAACATCATCATCAAGTACCATGCCTGCTGACGTAGGTGATCATGTCTCTGCACAACTTTCTATCTCGACAGTTATTTATTATGTCTGTTGTTGACCTTCTGCCAAGCCATTCTCTTAAGCTGACACCTGCTGACAACTTTTGGCCAATCTCAGTTAGATCTTGATTAGAATTTACAATCTGCATCTAAGAGTCAAGACTTCTGTTTCAATAACATGTATGTTTCACAAGGATGGCTTGTTAGGCCATCAATCAACCATCCACAGCAAGAAGAAAAAACATATGTTGTTAATAGTTTTTGAAAATAAAATAAGTCCTGATAAATTTCTCCATAAGCATTAAGCAGACAAAACTAATATGAAAAAATGTCTCATTTAAGTGCAGGGCAAATAAATACTGGAAACCAATAAAATTAATATACAATTTTAAATTATATAATAGGCAAGTTTCAATTTTAGAGCAGAAACTGTGAAATCAAGAAAGTCATTGCAGTTTGTCATATCCATTGGCTCTAAGAGCTGATGAACCAATTGGTATTAAACTCAATTTATTTATATAAAAAATATAATTTACACACAATTTAATTATTATTAAAAAATATAAAGAAGATGGTACTTATTTTTGTTGAAATTTTAACTAATGATATTGTTAATCAACAAATCTGAAACAAGTGCAATGCGTCAAATACTTGGGCACAATAATAACATCAGATGGAAGATGCACCACAGAATTAAAAAGCAATAAATAGCTCAAGCCAATATAGCATTTCAGAAATGAAAAACGCCATATGGAACAAATCTGAGTGAATAGAAGTGAAAAATAGAATTCATCGGTACTATATAGAGCCAATTGTGACTTATGAAAGCGAATCATAGTTGGTAAACAAACAAATTAAAAGACAATTAGAGGCCACAGAGATGGAATTTCTTTGAAGAATGTTGAAAGTTCCCTGGACAGATAAAAAGACCAATGAGGAAATTCTCAAAGAGGCCAAGAAAAAAAGAGAATTCCTAAAAATACATCAGAAAGAAACAATCAAAATTTTTTTAGGAACATCATAAAAAGAGGAAACTTAGAATACTTGGTCACAACTAACAGAATTAAGGGAAAGAGAGATCGTTGACGACAAAGAAAGAAAATACTGGATAGCTTGGTGTCATGGCATGGTAAACAGTCAACAACAGAATTGATACAATGCACTATAGATAAAAGATTGTGGAAGGACATGATCACCTACACCAATCGGTATGGCACATGATGAGGACTGTTAACCAGAGCTAGACTACATTAAGGAACAACAACATAATACAAGACTTCCGTTTCCAAGATGATGGTGGAACTAATTCACATTCTCTCGATCGCTGCAGAAGTTGCATTCGGGGTCTGATTAACTCTTTCCGTCCGATCCGCCGTATGGTGCGCCAAATCCATTTCAATTGCGTACGATCAGCCGTATAGTGCGCCAAACATAATTTGTTTCGTGTAAACCGTCAACAAACTGTATTCCTATATTTTAGATTGACTATTTTATATAGATTCCTTCACTGAAGAGTTCCTTCCTTCTTCCCCACGAGGTTCAAGTGGAAAGACGTAGTCTAACGTGTGATTTTTTCATTTGGAATTAGTGTTTATCGTAAAAAAAATTGTAAACAAAAATCAGCTGATCGAAATGGCATCCAGTAGCAGTGATTGTAATGCTAAAAGTCAGTTGATGACGGCTGATGAAGCTTGTCAATTAATTTTTCTTGATGATTCTGATGATAGTTCAGACACTGTAAGTGTTGATAATAACAATGGTGATGACAGTGATCCTGATATTATCGATTTTTCAGTAGAGGAAAATGAAAGTCTCATTTTGAATATTGACAGTGATGAGGAATACATTCCTTCAGAACCAAAAAAACCAAAAGCAGCTGCAGGTAGAGGTAGGGGCAGAGGAAGTGATAAAACTACCAAGAAAGCCACATCTAACCCAACTGCCAGGCCTAGCTCATCTAGACCTATCATCCCAGCTGAGTCTGAGTGGTCAGAAATTACAACTGGCAGCACTGAAAATAACTTTCGCTTTCATCCACTGCGAAAGCCAGGAGTTAGTCTTGAGCACCTCACAGATTCTTCCTCTGCATTGGATTTTTTTGGGTCATTGTTTGATGATGAAGTTTGTGAAACTTTGTTATCTAGCATCAATTCTTATGCAAAGAAAAGAACTGATATCAACACTCCTGCACGCAAGCGCTCTGTGTTTGCAAGGTGGCAAGACATCACAAGACCTGAACTTGACAAGTTCTTGGCAGTGCTGATATATATGGGTTTGTTCAAAGCTTCCTCTATTGCTGACTATTGGTCACTATCAGCAGAATTGTATATTCCTTGGATCCACCATGCTTTCAATCGAGATAGATTCCAGGACATTTACCACCACAATGTTGCACTGTGGTGATGAGGCAGCGGAAAGCAAAGAAAAATAGAACCATTCATGAATCTTCTCCTTTGCAAGTTCCGAAAAGCCTTCTACCCTTTCAGGAACTTAGCATTGATGAGATGTCATAGGCTATAAGGGTAGATGGCAGTTCAATGCCTCGAAGCCAAGCAAGTACCCACATCAAGACCTTTGGTCTATGCGACGCTGCCACGTTATGTTGTCAACATTCTAACCTATTTTGGAAGAAACACTTCCTACAATCCTGAGGCTGATACAGATGGTGGAATGCTGTACAAGTTTTCGACACTTTATTGGAGCATGTTGGCACAGGACATAAAAATTTTGCTGATCGCTATTACACCACACGAAAAAATTGATTGATCACCTTCTTTGAAGAAGCAGTACTATACTGGGACTGTCAATGTTCGTCGTGTTGGCTTTCTGCAGGAAACCAAAAATTATCTGGAGCACAGAGCAATGAAATGGTACATGCATAATGATAAAACCAAGCTCTGTGTTGCATTCAGAGATAAGAAGGCAAAAAAAAATGTTGTGATGGTATCCTCTGATGCCAAGAGTGCAAACAAAAGCAGTAAAAGATGTAAACAAGCCAGAAATGATTTATTTCTACAAT
Organism: Megaustenia siamemsis; assembly: GCA_032433765.1. Classification (NCBI taxonomy): domain Eukaryota; kingdom Metazoa; phylum Mollusca; class Gastropoda; order Stylommatophora; family Ariophantidae; genus Megaustenia; species Megaustenia siamemsis. Next base: position 57,502,937 of record JAVIAB010000108.1, read on the forward strand.
AGAAATATGAAGGGGTGCGACAACTAGACCAGAAGGTGGCATATTACTGTGTCTTTGAACGCAAAACTGTTAAATGGTGGAAAAAAATTTTCTTCTGGCTGTTGGAAGTGTCGCAGGTAAATGCGTATATTTTATTTGTTTATGCCGAGCTACTGGCGACAAAAGAGTCTCTTAAAAGAGTATAGAAAAATGTTGAGGTCAATTGACAAACATGTTGTCATTCAACAAGAATGAAACTTCCAGGAAGGCAGCCAGAGGCAAGCTGTCTCGCAAAATCCAGAGGAAGCCGTCACATTGTGGATTATGCGCAAGAGACCGTGAATGCGTATATTGTTCAACTCCAACAAAGCGTGCACGGGACTCATTTTTTGTGTTCGGGATGTCAATTCAACCACATCTTCATCCAAATGCATGCTTCAAGGCATTTCATGGACAAATAAATGGAGAAAGTGTTTTTGTCTAATTGAAAAAAAAGTGTCAATATTGTGTATATAGTGATTGTGTGTGTGTAGTCAAACAAAGTGTCAATATTGTGTACATAGTGATTTTTTCCCAAAAAAGTTGAAATTTCATTTTCTCACTTGTTGTGATTGTGCATGACAAAATATCAGTTATTGTTATGCTACATCAACCAACTTTCATGGCTGCTTAGAGACATATTGATATTTGTTTTTTCACAAAATAATCATATGGATTACTATGACCAGATCTACATGATGGTAAGTAGTCAGTTGTGGTTTTAATTGATGTTTCAATTTTTTGTTGGTCGTTTATCTCCAATATTTCTTTTTACTGTTTTGTATCATCTTGGTATTGATGAAATCAGATTCCTTGTTCAATTATCTAAAAATTCATATATAATATGTTAAGTGTTAGATAAATATAAAACATGTAGATTGATGTTTTAGACCATAAGGTCCATCAAAATTTTGTCTCTGAAATCTCCTCCGTTGCATTGACAAAAGCCTTCCGTACTGAAAGAGTTAATTTCGGCTCTCCATTGCAATTTTCTGTGTTAAGTCAAAATGAGTTCTACTTAACACATCTACGCTGAGAAGTGGAGTAGTACACATGGCAATATTCCTTTTGACAAATCAAGTGTTGTGAAGCGGACCTTCCACTGTCTAGAGTTGATCTGCGGTTTACGTCAAAACTTGAGTACTGTCAATGACCATTGTTGGAATTGTTTGGCATAAGTCATTTACATGTTACAACTCATTAATGTAGATTGCTCCATCAAGTCAGCCGAAGTTTTATCTCTTAGGAATTTGCACCGTGTTTCGTTCGTTGTAGGCCTGAATTCACTAGAGTAATCAGGAATCTATGGGCGCAGCCATTGTTGGTGTGTACGTCATCATAATGGCTCATCGTTTATCCCTAGACCGGCCATAAGCTAATCTTACTGTCTATTGATGTGTGACGGGGATAATCCGCGACTGTGTTTTACATGTTCGGAATTGGAGTCAAAAAACGATCTCCTAACATCATCAAGTGCTATACATTTTAAAAAATATGATGCTCATCATTTTCAGGAGGATGTGAACTTCCGGTCAATATGGTGGATAGGTGGCATGAACCATTGAAGGCTATGTATGAAAGTGTTCCTTGTTGCAGTTTCCTCATATTCCATGCTGGCTTGTTGCAGGAGCTACTGAGTTAGGTGCTCTGTCCACACCATGAGCTGTGTGTTTCATCCGTTTTGACCATGTTTCGATACTCCAATTCTTTACGATGAATGATGATATCATATGGCAGGGAACAGTTGGCTGTGTTCACTTTCTGTGCGGTTTCGCCTTATGTCTTTTGGCATGTGCTGAGACTGCCATGATGGGGACTACAGCTACCTTTCTTAGTTTGGAGATGAGTTAGTAATTCGAAGATTCCACTGGCACGGCGGTTAGGCAATTATGGATTTTAATTCATTTGCAGTGATAACGGGGCCTTCCATAACCAAAGAACATATACAAACGTTTGGACACATACTTGATTCACAAAACACAATCCTCACAGAGCATCAATATCCATTAACACAAGGAAGAGGGCATATTGCAGACTCAGATGACAAGATTAATGAAACATTAGACACCTATAAGCACCATCGATAAGTCAAGTCACAGAGCAATGATCAGAACACTCAACTTTTCCACAGAGCTCTAAAAAACAATGCCTGTGGAGGAAAGTAGGGTCAGTAGGAATTAAATACCATGAAGAAAAAAAAAAAAGTGATGTCAGAAATAACAAGAATAAAAATGAAAGCTAATGACAAAAATACTAGAATTAGATGAAAGCTGATGTAAGAAATACCATAAAGAAATGAAAGCTGATGCTCACAAACACCAGAATAAATGAGAGTTGATATCAGAAACAGGAGTAAATTAAAACAAATATCAGAAATACCAGAAATAAATGAGAGTTGATGTCAGAGATAATAGAGAGCTCATGTAAGAAACACCATCATCACAGTACCATGCCTGCTGGCATAGGGATCATGTCTCTCCACAACTTTCTATCTCGACAGTTATTTATTATGTCTGTTGTTGACCTTCTGCAAGCCATTCTCTTAAGCTGTCTGGTATCCCTTCTCTTTGCTTCTCTCTATCTCTTCGGCCCTCAATTTCCTATTTTTATTGTAAGAAACACTAGAGATAATTGAGAGCACATGTCAGAAACACCAAAGATAATTGAGAGCTGATGCCAAGAACACCTGAGATAATTGAAAGTTGATGTCAGAAACACCAAAGATATTGAGCACTAATGTTAGAAACACCAGAGATATTTGACAGCTGATATCAGAAACACCAGATATTTGACAGAGGATGTCAGAAACACCAGAACTATTTGATAACTGATGTCAGAAACAGCAGAGATATTTGATAACTGATGTTAGAAACAGCAGAGATATTTGATAACTGATGTTAGAAACAGCAGAAATGTTTGATAACTGATGTCAGAAACAGGCGAGATAAATGTTGATGTTTAGATGACACTAAAAGATTGTTATACCTTTGAGGTGAATGATGAGGTTGTCAGGGTATCTCCAGACCGTCATCGTTTTCTTAGCACACTGTTTCTTCTTACACTGGGGGCAATACCATGGTTGTGCTCATCCAGGATTTCACTGTAGATTTCAATGAATACAAATGTAATGACTTTATTTGTTTCTATCAAGTATTAACATTATTTGTCAAACAATGCTAAATCTATTCATTGCTTCAAATTACTTATGAATATATTACTGAGTCAGTATTATATTATTTTTTTAATAAATCAATATCCACTCTCCAACTTCATCTATAAAAGTAAGTGAAGAGCCCCGTCACGCCAAGTGGCGTAAGTGCATCAGATCTTACTACCTAGAGACCAGAGGAGGGTGAAGTCAAGGATCAATCTATATTATTTATTATTCTAACCCCTGTAGCGGAAATCAAACCCAGGACCTTCTTGTTTAGAAGCTGATGTTGTACCTCTAGACCACCAGGTAGATATTAACAAAGAGGAGGCTCACTGCTTCCTCCCACCCCTAACCTTCAATGCTTTAACCTCAAAGGTCAGGTTTAACACTTTACTCTCTTAGATTCGAGATTAGAATCTTTGTTTCGGTGACCAACGTACACAACACATAATATCAACTTTTACAATTCTTGACATGGCTTCAGCTTTCAGTTTAATGTTTCACACTGTGGATCTTGTTGATCTAGCGCTTACGTTCTGTTTAATGTGCGAGGAGGAGAATCTGGTAGCTAACACTAACCTTTGATGTGCTAACACTGTAACATAGATACACATACAATGAAACCATAACTGGTGAAACCCGTCCAGACAGACTTCCAGTCAATATGGCAGATAGGCAACAGGGAACTGTTGAGGCACTGTCTGAAAAGTGTTTCTTATTGCAGTTTCTTCATATTCAAAGTCCGGTCTGTTGTTAGAGCTACTGAGTTTAGTGCTCTAAGCACACCTGTGGTTTTCAACCATATCACGTTTCTATATTAAAATTACTTATGGTGAATGATGATATAGTATGACGAAGGACAGTTCAGCTGAATTCACTTTCAGTGCAGCTTGGCCTTGTCTTTTGATGTGTGCTGTAGCTACTATGATGGGAACTACAGCTGCCTTTCTTTGATTGGATATTCGATGAGATATTAATTCTGATGATTCCACTGGCACAGGCGGTTAAGCAATTATGGATTTTTATTAGTTTGCAGTGATACCGGGGCCTTTGAATAACTATAACTATAACCCTTCCAGCCTAATAAAAAAGGATAATTGATTTATGTGGTTCACACAGAAGACAAGAAATTGTTTAAAGTAATACCTCGGGTAAAAGCTCCAAAACAATCCATGATAGTGGTTGGTTCTGATGACCTCAGCCCAGCCATGGATACGTCCTCATGAACAAACTGCATGTCGGTAACTTGTTCTGCCGATAGTGTATCACGGACATGAACTGTCAGGCAGTCTGAGGGCTGCAGCGTTATTTCTCCATCCCTAGAAATTTCACAACCAGTGCAGTGCCAGGAGTAAGTACACCTAGAGCATGTCAGACCCTGCAATATGGTTAAAAGTAGATTTGTACATTTGTACACACATTTTAACATACACTTTAAGCATATTAGACCCTTCAACATGGTTAATATGTTGAATTTGTAAATATTTTAATACACAGAAAAGGTGTCTAATATTTAAAAAAAAACGCTGTTTACTGTCAAGTGTTCTTTTAATTATATATTAAGTTGGGATGGCATGTCAAACTACTACTTTTAATTATATATTAAGTTGGGATTGGCAATGTCAAACTACTACTTTTAATTATATATTAAGTTGGGATTGGCAATGTCAAACTACTACTTTTAATTATATATTAAGTTGGGATTGGCAATGTCAAACTACTACTTTTAATTATATATCAAGTTGGGATTGGCAATGTCAAACTACTACTTTTAATTATATATTAAGTTGGGATTGGCAATGTCAAACTACTACTTTTAATTATATATTAAGTTGGGATTGGCAATGTCGAACTACTACTTTTAATTATATATTAAGTTGGGATTGGCAATGTCAAACTACTACTTTTAATTATATACTAAGTTGGGAATGGCAATGTCAAACTACTACTTTTAATTATATATTAAGTTGGGATTGGCAATGTCAAACTACTACTTTTAATTATATACTAAGTTGGGAATGGCAATGTCAAACTACTACTTTTAATTATATATTAAGTTGGGATTGGCAATGTCAAACTACTACTTTTAATTATATATTAAGTTGGGATTGGCAATGTCAAACTACTACTTTTAATTATATATATTAAGTTGGGATTGGCAATGTCAAACTACTACTTTTAATTATATATTAAGTTGGGATTGGCAATGTCGAACTACTACTTTTAATTATATATATTAAGTTGGGATTGGCAATGTCAAACTACTACTTTAATTATATATATTAAGTTGGGATTGGCAATGTCAAACTACTACTTTTAATTATATATCAAGTTGGGATTGGCAATGTCAAACTACTACTTTAATTATATATGAAGTTGGGATTGGCAATGTCAAACTACTACTTTTAATTATATATCAAGATGGGATTGGCAATGTCGAACTACTACTTTTAATTATATATCAAGATGGGATTGGCAATGTCGAACTACTACTATTATAGATATGCAAGCAGAACAACCTGTATCTTGTCCTTGCTGCTTTGTGGGGGATCTTCTGAGACGCAAACACTAAGGGTTTAAATCCCAAACAGAAAAAAATCCGATACTATGGGTTTAAACCCCAAACAAACAAAATCAGGAGTGAAGACTTTGAGTTGGTTACTGATCTGTTACAGATCCTTTCTGAAGGTTTATTTTGAATAAACCAATGAGACTAAAAGGGGATTATAAAGCAGCACAGAGTCTCCATGCACCTAGCCCCAGCTTGTGTTAGGAAGGTCTAAATTTTTGCTGCTGTGTTCATTCTTGAGTGACCTATTATGACACATCGATTTATCTTTCAAGATAGAAAGTGTATTATTATAATATGGAGAGTGAGTGTTAGTGAGCTAACTAGGCAGTGCAGTGTCAATCCCCAACTTGATGCTCTCAGTCAACTCGGCTGAAAAGAGAAAGGGTGTCTGGCTCACCAAGTTGGGGATGTTTATAACAGCAAGGAAAAGCATTTGCTCAATCACATTCAGACACTATGGATGTGTACACAAAATCTAAATAGCTCAACTCTCCAATTATATAACAAATGCTATGGGGCTCCCTTTACCTCATTTTATCATTTAGTTACTGAGCAAATGAAAATGGCATAACAAAAATCAAATGAAGAACTGAGAAAAAAAAGCTAGGAGTAATTTCCACCATTGATACATAAAGAAGCAACATACAAAATAGCCTGGCCACGTGATAAGACAGAAAGAATCAAAACACAACACAACAAGCTTTCAATAAACGTTGTGTGAACATCAGGCGCAAGTGTCAACCATGTTAAAGATGGATTGATGGAATATTAAAAACACTATAAAACAAAACAGCAGGAAAAGCCAACAGAAGAAGTAAAAGACCAAAAACTATATCTCCCCTTAATGCTGAAAGGCAAATGAGGAAGGATTGAAGAGAAGTAGTAGACGATACTTCCCTAGAGGAATACAATGAATTGTTAATAACATCACATTATCCACCCATTCTACATAAACACATTCAAGAGAAACAAACCGGCTACACATATGTAGTAAATTTTAAAAATAAATAGTGTTTCTGATGACCTCAGCCCGGCCATGGATACGTCCTGATGAACAAACTGCATGTCGGTAACTTGTTCTGCCGATAGTGTATCACAGACATGAACTGTCAGGCAGTCTGAGGGCTGCAGGGTTATGTATGTAGTAAATTTTTAAAAATAAATGGTAATTAAATAAAGATTCACAGTAAGCAGGTAACTCTATGGTGATTAAATAAAGATTCACAGTAAGCAGATTAACTCTATGGTGATTAAATAAAGATTCACAGTAAGCAGATTCACTCCATAGTGATTATATAAAGTGTTTTTGGTGAATAGATTAACCACCTGAAGATTAGATAGAGTTGTAGTGAATAGATTAACCCCACATATATTATACATTCACAGTAAACAGATTAACTCCAAGGTGATTATATAGAGTATTAGTGAATAGATCAACAAAACATGGTGATGATATTAAGAGTTACAGTGAACAGATTAACCTCCATGTTCTCAACTAGAGTCAAAGTAAATAGACTAACCCCTTGGTAATTATAAAAATAGAATAAACTAACCCCTTGGTAATTAAAAAAATAGAATAAACTAACCCCTTGGTAATGATAAAATTAGAATAAACTAACCCCTTAGTAATTATAAAAATAGAATAAACTAACCCCTTGGTAATTATAAAAATAGAATTAACTAACCCCGCAGTAATTATATAAAGGAGCCACAGTGGGACAGGGGTTTAACCCTCCTGTTATTAACTAGAGTCATAGTGAATAGATTAACCTCTTGGTGATAATATAAAGAGCCATAAGGAACAGCTAAACCTCCATGTTATAAAATAGAGTTATACTGAGATTAACAAAAAGGAGATTATCATCATCAAGTACCAGGCCTGCTGGCGTAGGTGATCATGTCTCTCCACAACTTTTTATCTCAGCGGTTATTTATCATTTCTGTTGTTGACCTTCTGCCGAGCTATTCTCTTAAACTGTCTGGTATCTTTTCTCTTTGCTTCCCTCTATATCTTCTTCCCTCAATTTTCTCAGTTGTTGCAATATATTCCAGCTGTTCTCTTCTCATTACATGGCCAAAAAGTTTTCTTCCTAATATTGGAAATTAACTCTGTTTTGCTTTGGCCTCTTTCAGATTGTTTTCATTACTCTTCTTAACTGTCCTTGGTATTCTCAACATTCTTCTGTAAAACCACATTTCTACAGACTCCAGTGATTTTCTTGTCTGTTGTCCTATTGTCCATGATTCACATTCATATGTTAAGATTGGCTCTACATAACATTTAAGAACTCTTCTTCTTGTTTCTATTGTCAAAATAAGGCAATTATACAGTCAAAAAAGATGTGACAAATATGTTTTATCCAAACTAATTGACTTATTCACACCTGTCCATCTGTCAACATAATGGAGTAGGAAGTCAGCAATGGACTGACCAGATGATCAATCACACCATACAGTGCATCTCCTGATATCACACTTGGCATGTGGATAATATTTGGATGACCAAACAGTTGTACAATGGATGATCCAGTGTTGTCTTTGATGTTGTGACGGTAGGCTATGCTCATAGGGAGTGTCCTAGTGAAAAAGAAATAACGGTGGTGGAATGAATTGTATATATGAATATATATATATATATATATATCTTCTTCTTCCTTTCAGCTCCATGTGGAGCATAGGTCTTCATACGCTTTCCACCTCAACATTAGTCTTCTTGATGTGGTTGGAGGATTTGTGTGTCTCTGGGATCCAAGAAGCTATGCCAGCAGGAGCTTAGCTCCTGGCAGGGTCACCCATGCTGGGCAGGTCCTTAGTGAGGGGCCAGACAAATGATCCAGGAGTAGATGGAACCCTTTAGTGAATTTACAGAACCCATTGGTAAGAGGTACATGCTCTGGTCTGAACTAATCCATTCCCACTTCATGAGTTAAATGCCACTCTGTCCTCTATCAAACAGGCAGGTGCAGCTCATAAGATTAAACCACCTATGAGAGAGAAAACTCTATGCAAAGCTCGGGGCAGATGGTGCTCGTAGATCCAGGACGGCCAACCATCTAATGGTAGAATCTACATACAGAAAAGACAATCTGCTGTCTTGCAGCAAGACTAGGGACACTCAAAGGCTAAGGAAAGTAAACCTGATTTTGTAGAATCTACCTACAGAAAAGACAATCTGCTGTCTTGCAGCAAGACTAGGGACACTCAAAGGCTAAGGAAAGCAAACCTGATTAAAATGCTGGTGAAATCAGATGCATTGGGCTACTGGCACATAACATGGTGCAATATTCAAATATGTACTCAATCAGAGCAGAAGAAACACTTTCCAAGCTGTTCTGTTTGTTGCCATTACCGTAACCCTATATTATGATACCGTCGAAAAAACTACATCATCAAAACACAAATACTTCAAAATTTGAGTTTGCCATGATCAAACATTCCCCTTCTCCGTGTACCTTCCTTCCTACTGCTACCTTGAGTGTTGGATTTGTTTCTATTAATATAGGTTAATATTCCCCCCCCCCCCCATTTCATGAGACACAATCTTATATATAAAGCGTAAAAAAAAATTTCAAATTTTCAAGAAACTAGTTCATTTTCCTCCTTTTTTTTTGACCAGTGAAATTTCCTTGTTCATTAGCTGACATCAAACAACCCTTTGTAACTCAGGAAATGCAGCGAATAATGCTATGAAGTAGCCAAACATACTGACGGACGTATGGCGAACATACCGATAGAAATTGTAACATGTCCGGTCCATGCAGTCAAATTCAGGTCATAAATAAACCTGAGCCACCAAATCCAAGTTCTAGTGTCTTCTTCTTCTTTTCCTCCTCATTTGCCTTTCAGCATCGAGGGGAGATATAATTTGCGGTCTTTTACTCTTCTGTTCGCCTTTGCTGCTGTTATGTTTCCTAGTGCTTCTAATATTCCATCGACCCATCTTTTTCGTGGTCGACCTTGGGTCTGGTGTTCTCACAACATTTGTTGAAGGCTCGTTGCATTGTGTTTTTATCTTTCTGTCTTGTCACATGGCCAAACCATTTTATCTGTTGTTTCCTTATATATTCTATGGCAGGGGCTATTCTTAGCTTTTTTCTCAGTTCTTCATTTCTGATCTTATCTCTCAGACTGTTTCCTGTCATTCGTCTAACAAATTTCATCTCAGTAGAGGTTATTATTCTTATTGTTTTTGCATCTGGGGTCCAGATCTGGTATTGGTAGCACAACTTTGGGATGAAGATTGTATTGTATAGTGTCTTGTCTAGTGTAAACACACAGCTGTGTGTAAAAATTCAAAGTACTATTTTCAGAGCTCCTAATGTTACATTATTTAGAGCCAGTCACATATGTATGTGAATCATGGACAATGGGACAAAAACTATCTTTACGTCACATAGTACCACTGCTGGTGTATGACGGAGGGCAGCGATAGGACCAGAGAAATAAAGGCCGCTTGGTCAAGCAGTCGCCACAACGTGTGAGACTCAGGATTTTTATTTCACCCCCGATAGAAAAAATCCTTTCTGTCTACCGCGGGCTTCGAACACTAAACGTCGGCTTTTCAGCCAGCGGAACAGTGGGTTTAGCCGCATGGCCACGCGCTCCTCAGACAATGGGGCAACAGACAAGAAAACCACAGGAGGCTGTAGAAATGTGGTTTTACAGAAAAATGTTGAGAATACCAAGGACAGCTAAGAAGAGTAATGAAAACCTTCTGAAAGGGGCAGAGAGAAGGAGAGAGCTAATGTAAAATATTAGGAAGAACAAATCATCATTTTTTGGCCATGTAATGAGACGGGAACAGCTGGAATATGTAACAACTGGGAAAATTGAGGGACAATTAGATAGGGGGAAGCAAAGAGAAAAGATACCAGACAGCTTAAGAGAATGGCTTGGCAGAAGGTCAACAACAGAAATGATAAATAACTGCTGAGATCGAAAGTTGTGGAGAGACATGATCACCTACGCTAGCAGGCCCGTTACTTGATGATGATGATGATGAATGTTACATTTAAGTGATAGTAATTGATACTACGGTGTCGTAAACATATCAACCACATATAGGTATCGTAATTAAGGGTTAAGATCACTTGATATCTTTCCCATGCTCTTCATCTCTGTTTCCACCTGTCTTTAGGTACATTGTGGCCGTTTCTTTTGTCTCCTCCCCTGGCAATTCATAAATAGGGCATTTTATGTAAAACTATCAATTGGTTTTCACCATCCATCCGTCCGTCCGTCCGCCCGCCCGCGGATACTCCCTCTCTAATCTAAATTTTTGTTCTAGCCGTTTTCAATTCTTTTAAAGATATTTTATCAAATCTCACCATTTGTCTCTGTTCTGTGCAAGCAGCTAGCTCTATCTCATTGAGGGAGACGATTCCTGCTGCTCTTGCCTCTCTCATCAATGTTCTTCTCAGTATCTCTCTGGGTCTTCCTCTTTTCCTCTTACCTGTTGTTTCCCACATGAGGGCTTGCTTTGCTATTCGGTTACTATCTCTTCTCATCACATGTCCAACATTTGACCATCGTCTTTTCTTATTACTGAAGATATTAGTGGTTGATTGGCAATTTCTCTAATTTCCTCGTTTGTTTTGAATTCGTTCCACGCTATACCAAGTATTTTCCTTAGGCATTTATTTTCGAATGCGTTCAACTTTGTTTCTATATCCAGTTACATCATATCTCTATATGTCTTGCACTTTCCAATAGTTCTTAGCATTTCCATTCTTTTATCTGCACAAGCATCCTTTAAAGAAAGTATTTATCTTTGTGACAGTCATTTTTGTTGTTCTCCATGTTCCACGGCTATATAATAGGTTACATGTGCATGTTGTGATAATTTGTACAAAATTTGTCTCCAGTTAAAACATATGCAGGTAAAAATGTGTTTGCAAATGCACAAAGAAGGAAGTAACATACATATTCTATGTCAGGGCTAACCTTATCTTTGGCTTAGAAGCTGTAGCACTTGCTAAGGGGACAAAGTCCTCACACATGTTTGCAGGATGTAGGCAAATCTGAGAGGAGGAAAAAAAAAAAAATTTGTATATTTTATATGTAACTGAGGACAATAACTAACTATCAGATCCACAATAAAGATGAAAAATGGACATTATAACTTACCTTCGATGTGTTAAATATAAATGTGTCATATCTAATCATATTATATATACTACTAACTATTCACATCACCCAAATATGTGCAGTGGTTACAGAAAAATATGGTCACTAACACCATATTCCCCATACGACCCTATATATATATATATATAGTAAGTAAAAGTAAAGTACCCCCGTCACGACAAGTGGTGTATAGGGAAATATGGTGTTATTGACCCTATATTTTACAGACCTTCAGCACATGATTTTTGGGGTAATGTGGTCGGTATTACGCCCGTGCTGCTTTACTTTCCCAGAAAAAATCCGGTACCCATCCGGAATGTAGAAGTTGTCCCCGATTTCAGCGAATAAATAAATGTTCATACACGGAATCGGCCCTCATTTAAAGTAATCACTAGGACTCAGGACGTTACTGAGTTGTGTTTATCCCAGACTGAGCAGCATTAGCAAGAAGATAAAAGAGAAGACTTGGACGCATTGTGTCGGAGATAGCTCTTTGAACTCTTGAAGCGCGGTGCCACGTCACTTCTATTCCCACCACTCACTTCTATTGGGATGGGTTTAATTTTTTAAAAAAGTAGACACTCTCTCTCCCCCCACCCCTGCCTTTCCGGACATCTCCCGCCAAAGTCGCCAACAGTAAAAACTAACATTAATTTATCGTGTGAAAGCTTCAGTGAAAAACTTGCTTCAAATCATGAGATCTCAGAAAGATACACTCAAAAAACAAGTACCCCGCCGAGGCAACAACCTCTTCAGTATAAATAAGGTACTGTAAACATTACTTTAATACTGCAATTGATATCTATATGTTGTTAAAATTTTTTTAATTTTAAATATTTTTTTTGATTGAGAAACACAACTAGCTATTGTAATGTCATTAAGTGCGTGTATTGCATAAGTACCGTGAATATTAACAAAAATAAAATCAAACAGCAAATGAATAGTTATTATGAAATTTAAAGTTATCTTTTTTTTTGCATCTACAAAATTTCTTGCGCACACACACCCACCCACCCACACATATTATAAAGATATATATGCGCACGCACGCACGCACGCACGCACGCACGCACGCACGCACGCACGCACGCACGCACGCACGCACGCACGCACGCACGCACGCACGCACGCACGCACGCACGCACGCACGCACGCACGCACGCACGCACGCACGCACGCACGCACGCACGCACGCACGCACGCACGCACGCACGCACGCACGCACGCACGCACGCACGCACGCACGCACGCACGCACGCACGCACGCACGCACGCACGCACGCACACACACACACACACACACACACACACACACACACACACACACACACACACACACACACACACACACACACACACACACACACACACACACACACACACACACACACACACACACACACACACACACACACACACACACACACACACACACACACACACACACACCACACACACACACACACACACACACACACACACACACACACACACACACACACACACACACACACACAACACACACACACACACACACACACACACACACACACACACACACACACACACACACCACACACACACACACACACACACACACACACCACACACACACACACACACACACACACACACACACACACACACACACACACACACACACACACACACACACACACACACACACACACACACACACACACACACACACACACACACACACACACACACACACACACACACACACACACACACACACACACACACACACACACACATATATATATCGTTCGTTCCTGATTTTATGGGACAGTCTCAGAAATAAGCAAAAAAATCCTCTGAAATGTAAAAAATATGACAAATGCCCCCGGAAACCATGGGGAAAAAAATGGTCACCCTACTATAAATCCACATTTCAAAGGCTTCAATTTTCTGTTGTTTTCTTATCTAATGTCCACGTTTCTGCACTATACAGGAATATTGAGAAGATGTAATATTTTGCCATTCTTAGATTCAGCCCTGCTGATATTTGTTTGTTGTTAGTATATTTTCATGGCATTAAAATTACTTTTTGCCATACCTATTCTTTTGTTTATTTCAATTTTACATTTTCCATCATTGGGTATAGTATGTCCAGGTAGTTGTAGCTCTGGACTGTCTCCAGATGTATTCCCTCAACTGTGATATTTAATTGTAGGTCTTGAGAATTTTCTTTGTTTATGATCATAGTTTTAGTCTTTTTGATATTCATATCTAGTCCATATTTTTTGCTTGCTATGTTTATCACATTAAGCAACTGTTTTTCCTGAATCCAAATTGTTGCTCCTCTAATTCAGTATTGATTTTTTATCCTTAATCTTTCCCTGTATAACTTTTAGTACAATTTTTGTTACACGGCTCATTAAGTTTATTGTTCTGAAATCACTGCATTCAACTGCACCATTCTTTTTAGGCAATGCAATGAAAGTTGATGCTTTTAGTTCGTTTGGTATGTATCCTGTATGGTATATGTCATTGCATATGTCTGTGATCACTTCGATGCCAAAACCTTCTAGAGCATGTATCATCTCTATCTGTATATTGTCAGGTCCTGCTGCCTTTCCCTTTTTCATTGTTTTTATAGCTTTTTCTACTTCAGATTTCAGAGTTGTATGTACATTTTATGTCTGGCTTTTTGTCCCTTTCGTCATGAAATAATTCTGTTATATGTTCTTGCCATCTATCTATTATATCTTTGTTGTCTGGCATTCTTCCCTCTTTGTTTGCAATACATCCGTTTCCTGCAGCTTTTTTGTCTTTATTGGTCATTCTCTTTATTTCTGTGTGCATCTTTCTTAAGTTTTGTTTACTTTCCATAGTTTTGACTTCTAGACATCTTTGGTTGAGCCAGTCTTCTTTTGCCTTTTTGCACATTCTCCGTATTTCATTGTCAATACCTTGTATCTGGCAGTGTTTTTCGCTTTCTTCTTTCTTCCACTTTTTCTAAGATTTTGTCAGTTATCTAATTTTGTTTTTTGTTACTTTCCTTTTTGGGCAAGGTGTTGCAGGATTCTTGCATGCTGTTTTTTATGCATTGCCATTTTGTTGTGACTTTTTCCTCAGGATTTTCTCTTCTGTACTGCTCAATCCCCTCTTCTAGCAGCTTCTGATATGTGTTCTTTACTTGTACAATATAAGTTTCTTTTACATATTTCTGGTTTAACGCTGTTATATCTATTGGTGTTGCTGAATTAGTTTTTTGTTTGTTTCTCTTTAATTTGATTTTCATTTTTATCATTACAGGATTGTGATCTGAATTAATATCTGCTCATGGGTAGGTTTTGGCTTTCTTGATGCTGTTCCGGAATCTGTCTTTTATCATTATGTAATCTATTTGATTCCTCTTCCTGTCTCCAGGGCTTTTCCATGTGTATAATTTCCTTTTCTCTTGCTCAAAGAAGGTGTTGCATATTATCAGTCGGTTTACAGTAGGCTGCCAAATTTGCATATTTTGACCCAACTTACGTATGCGACTTTGGAGTATACATTGCATTCATTCTCCTTATTGATCCTAACTTTGCTTAGCTAGACTGGACAATCTGTTTCCACAGGGGCAGTGTGGAGGTGAAGTAAGATCTTGATCAGCTGTTGTTAATGCTGATCCAGATACAACAGACCAGCTATGAGTCGATGACCACTCTAAGTCCTAGATCTAATAGGTGCCTTCATACACTATGTTACTTCTCACAGCTGTTGTTTTCCATACCACAGTGACATTTTAATTCTAATCTTGGAAATGTTGCAGCATTTATAGATGAAGATGTCCTGAGCCTGGCACATTGCACTCATTCTTAAACCTGATTCTTCATGAAAGTGGTTCCGATTTGTGACACAATACACAAAACATGAAATGCATAGCTAAAGTTAACTCTTTCAGTACAGAAGTTTTTTTGTCAATGCAACCGAAGAGATGTCAGAGACACAATTTTTCACGGTTTCAGAATCAATCTACCTATTTTATATTTATCTAACATATAACAAATTATTTATGAATTTTTTAGATAATTGAACAAGGTATTAGATTTCACCAATACCAAGATGATCATCATCATCAAGTACCGGGCCTGCTGGCGTAGGTGATCATGTCTCTCCACAATTTTCGATCTCGGCAGTTATTTATCATTTCTGTTGTTGACCTTATGCCAAGCCATTCTCTTAAGCTGTCTGTTATTTTTACTCTTTGCTTCCCTCTATCTCTTCGTCCCTCAATTTTTCCAGTTGTTACAATATATTCCAGCTGTTCTCTTCTCATTACTTGGACAAAAAATGATGATTGTTTCTTCCTAATATTGGAAATTAGCTCTCTTTTTGCTTTGACCTCTCTCAGAACATCTTCATTACTCTTCTTTAGCTGTCCATGGTACTCTCAACATTCTTCTGTAAAACCACATTTCTACAGACTCCAGTGATTTTCTTGTCTGTTGTCCTATTGTTCATGATTCGCATCCATATGTTAAAGACTAGCTCTACGTAACATTTAAGAACTCTTTTTCTTGTTTCTATTGTCAAAAATGGATTGCATAGTATCTTCCTCATTTTTTGGAAAGCTGCTTTTGCCTGAGCTATTTTGCATCTCACCTCTTTTGTACATCTCCCGTCTGAGGTTAACAAAGTTCCCAAATATTTAAATTCATTTACCTGTTTTAATATTGTTCTACTTGTCTTTATTTTGCACTGAGGTGATGTCTTGTTCTTTGTTGTTACCATTACCTCTGCCTTTTTGCTATTAAGTCTGAGTCCTTTATTTTTGCTTTCTTTCACTATAATGCCCAACATTTCTTGTAACTCATTTTCACTCTTAGCGATTAAGACTGTATCATCAGCATACCTTAGATTATTTATATTATGACCTCCAATTGTTATTTCAGGCATGTCCCTATTGGATCTTAAAATAATCTCACTATAAATATTAAACAAATCTGGTGACAGCTCACAACCTTGTCTAACACCCTGTTTTATTTGTTGAACAATTGAGTTGGTGTTATTTGTTACCAAGATGATACAAAACATGTAAAAAGATTATGGTTTGATGATGTTCACACTAGTCAAACTGAGAGTGATGCACTATGCGGTGAAACGTACATGGCCAAAATCGGCATGGCGCACAGTGCGGCGAAACGTACGGAAAGAGTTAATATTTATGATTGCATGATATTTTAGTAGTTAATCTTCTTATTTCCTTCCTCATTTGCCTTTCGGCGTCGAGGGGAGATATACTTTGCGGTCTTTTGTTCTTCTGTTGCTGTTATGTTTCCTAGTGCTTCTAATATTCCATCAATCCATCTTTTTCGTGTTCGACTCTTGGGCCTGGTATTCTTGCAATGCTTACAGTAGTTAATGCTTTTAATTAAAAAGATCTTAAAATTGGCAAACTTGAGAGTTTCGGGGGGATGCAAGATTCAATGTTTAACCACAAAGGATTATAAATTTGAAGATACAGCTTCTTTAATCATTTTGAACGTGTAATAGAAGAAGGTTATATATTTTATCTTCCTGGAAGATAATGAGCAAATATATATCTATCTATTGACCTTTCGAGCCGCGGCCAGTCCCTGGAGAGCTTAAATCCAGATACTCCTCTTTTTCTAAATTTTCTTTCTAGCAGTTTCAATCCTCGCAAAAAACATTTATCAAATCTCACCATTTGTCTCTGTTCTGTGCACGCATTTTGATCTCATTGAGGGAGCTGATTCCTGCTGCCTTTGCTTCTCTGATCAATGTTCTTCTCAGTGTTTCTCTGGGTCAGCATATATTCCTCCTACCTGTTGTTTCTCACATGTGGGCTTGCTGCATGGCCATTCGGTTATTATTTCTTCTCATCACATATCCAACATATGTCCATCTTCTTTTCCTGATTACTAATGATATTAGTGGTTGATTGGCGATTTCTCTAATTTTCTCGTTTGTTTTGAATTCGTTCCACGCTGTACAAAGCCTTGTCCTTAGACATTTATTTTCAAATGTGTTTAACTTTGTTTCTATGCCTCTTGTTGTTTTCCATCTCTCGCATGCATACATAAGGGTTAATAGTATGTTAATGAGCAAATAACCAAGGAACAAATCAATTAAAGTATTGGTTACAAACTATGAAATTCTATTTTTACCCTTAGCACTGATAGAGTTAAAGAATAGTGACACTTTTTCCTTCCAGGCATGTCGTAAGAGGCGACTAAGGAGGTTGATCGATGGCTTGACAAGCTGTCATCGTAAAAGTATTGGGATGGAAACAGCGCCATAGATTTTAGAGCAGTAATCTCTGCAATATGTGCCATTTTGGCACACAAGGTTTCTGTTTTTGAGATTGTGATTCTACCCTATGTGCCGTCTTCGGCTCGAAAGGACAAAAGATAGATAGACTGATAGAGTGAATGCCCATAGGAAAGTGGTGTGAATGATTGAAGGGATCTTGATTTTGCTTTAGCCAGTAATGGGTCATGGTTTCCAGACCCACTGAGACTGCCAGAACAATCATGTTAAATAAAATATAAGGAAAAGTAATCATCTCTCACTTACTGGACAACAGAAGGCTGACACATCTGCTGTATGTTTGACTGACATCTGCAAAATTCAAGCCAAACAACGAAAATATTAAAATGTGTCCTAGGTCAGATAGCAAGTCTGCATTACTTAGCAACAATCAAATGGAAGTAATCTTGCAACTTTTTTTAAACTGCTGGTCTATATTAAAATGACACACCATTAAATATATGTTATTAATTATCAGAACTATAGCTACATTGCGCATACATCATTTGAGTGAAATCTTCACTTTCTCACGCCACTTTGAGAGTCGAGTCAGATACAAGGTTTTAGTTATCCTTCTCCCAGCAGCATCAAGCAATGTCACTGAGTACTGCTGTACTCGGGGGAAGGGGCCCCTCGGTTGCTTAGTTGGGAAAACCACCTGACTGGGGTACAGGCGTTTGGGCAACCTGTGTTAGATTCCTGTTGGAAACAGTGTGAACTGTACTTGTTGTTGGAAAAAAAAAAATCCTCCGCGGTCAACCCAGTCACTGGCAGAAATTGGTTCCAGGGTATTACTCTGGGAAGGTGAAAAATGCAGTCTCTCATCATGAGTTTCAATGCTTGAAGCGATACTATCCAGAAATCTCCTGACACTTCTGGATAGGTGTCCGAGCACATATGAATGAAAAACTCACATGCTAAGATGCAGATTCAAGTCTTGTGCTTTACCTTCACTGCTGTAGAGTTTTCTTGATGTTGTTATGCAATCTTATTTGGGTATCCTTCTCTTGCACATATATATGCTTAGGATAGTATAAATACAATATACATACTTTCCAGCATGGTGAGCAAATCATTTTCTTACGTCTCTGTATGTAGTTCAAGATTAGTCTCATGATCAACACTTTCTCTTGTGGTCTCATTCTTAATTTTTCTCTTCTTATTACTCCAGTCTCTTTCATCAAATAGAATGAAATGAAATAGACAAAAATATGTAACAACAAAAACCTTATTAATCCAATACTGAATGAATTATTGAAATGTGCCTGGACAATATTGAGCACAAATCATTGTGACGAAATGAACATTATAGAGCTCAATTCTTTAGAGCTTAATAAATCTAGACTTTGATGGATGTTTGTACCCAAAAATGACTCTTCATCACTCTGAACACTGAACCACAATAATAATTCACTTTGCTAAGTCATTTCTTTCTTTCTTCATCTTGTATATGTGGGTGTCAAGGGAGATACAAAGTTCTGATTTTCTCACCATTTTAGCGGCTTTAATCATTGTCATTTGATGTTGTTGTAGTAGTGTTTCTTTGATGTCTGTCCATCTTACTCTGGGTCTGCCTCTTACTCTACTACTTTACCCTCTTCTAATATATGCTTTGTATGGTAAGGAATCACATACATTCTTTCAAGATGGACAAACCAGTATATTTATTGTTTTTTGAAGTAAAAAAAAACTAAAGTACCCTCATCACACCAAGTGGCGTATAGAGAATATGGTGTTAAAGAGCATAAATTTTACAGACCTTCTGTGCATGATTTTTGGGGTATTGTGGTCGGTATTACACCCATGCTGCTTTACTTTCCCAGAAAAAAATCAGGCACCCATTAAAGGCTGGGTGAACCGGAAGCTGTCGGTTGGGATTGAACCCTACCTCTTGTCCTTTGTAGTCCAGTTCACTAACCACTGAGCTATCGTGACTCCCTGTTTTTCGAAGTACTGGAGTAAAACTGTTAACTAAAGCAATACAATTTATGTAAAAAAATTGTCTTCTACCAGAGCATGTAAGAGACACAGAAGTTCAGATTCATTTATTTATTTGCCAAGAACAAGATACTGTGTCAAACTGTGCATATTGTAAGATGGACATACTACTTTAGCTAAAATCTGACTTGATGGTGGTAAAGTAATTCAGAACACAAAATTCAAATAACAATGAGATTTATAACAAGATGGTTCTCTCACAGAATGTTCATAATCTTACCTCCAAGCAATTCTGGCAGAAAATACCATTACACAACACGTGAGTTAGAAGTTCTGTGTCCAACAGGTCTTCCAGACAAATAGCACATGATTTCCATTGGTCAGTACGAGGATCTGTAAAAGAGACAAAAAAGATGGTCACAAATGCATCAACCATTTCTGACCCCATGCTTAAGTGTACAATGATAAAAGTGTGGTAAATGTTGACAGTGATGGATAACTTACAACAACAATGTAGGGCTTTTTGAGCAAATTTACTATGCAGTTCTCTTTTTTTAATATTTATTTTACACCTCTTTTTACTGCCCAAATAGCCCTTTTCCAATCAATAAATTTGGCACCAAATCTCTAAAGATACTATCTATCTATCTATCTATTGACCTTTCGAGCCGTAACCGGCCCATAGGGCGTAGACCAAGATACACCTTCTCCTATATGAATTTTTGTTCTAGCAGTTTTCTTTTAAAGATATTTTATTAAATCTCGCCATCTGTCTCTGTTCTGTGCAAGCAGTTCTATCTCATTGAGGGAGCCGATTCCTGCTGCTCTTGCCTCTCTCATCAATGTTCTTCTCAGTGTCTCCCTGGGTCTTCCTCTTTTTCTTTTACCTGTTGTTTCCCATATGAGGGCTTGCTTTGCTATTCGATTATTATCTCTTCTCATCACATGTCCAACGTATGACCATCGTCTTTTCTTTATTACTGAAGATATTAGTGGTTGATTGGCGATTTCTCTAATTTCCTCGTTTGTTTGAATTCGTTCCATTCTATACCAAGTATTTTCCTTAGACATTTATTTTCGAAAGCGTTCAACTTTGTTTCTATATCTCTTGTTGTTTTCCAGCTTTCACACGCATACGTAAGGGTTGATAGTACATTTGATTTGAATAGCCTAAGTTTTGTGTTTGTGCTAATGAGTTTTGATTTCCACAACTTTTCAAGGCTTCTGAAAGACATTGCTGCTTTAGCCAGTCTGATTCTAATTTCTTTGCTCGTATCCCCTTCTCGATCAATGTGACTTCCAAGATAGATAAAGTGATCGATCTCTTCTACTGGTTTGTTTTCCATGTATATTTTGTCACTTGTTGGAATTAAACTTTTCATGACTTTAGTCTTTTCATGATTGACCTCAAGCCCAATTTTGCTGGCTATTGATGATAGTTCATTTGTGTTTTCCTGCATCGTTTTTATCTGACTGCTGATGAGAACTATGTCATCAGCAAAGTCGAGGTCCTCCAAATGGTCTCCTTGTATCCATTCGATGCCTTTATTACCAGTGCAGCATTTCTTCATTATGAAGTCCATAACAATTCCAAATAACAAGGGCGATAAAATACATCCTTGTTTAACCCCAGTTTCTATTGGGAAACATTCGCTCAGTCCTTCCTCTGTTCGAACTGCACATGTGTAACCATCATACATGTCTTTGATAATATTTATGATTATTGATGGTAAACCATAAAATCCCCTAAAGATACTCCTTTAACCAAAAACTCAGAAGCCAAGAAAAAAAATTCACTACTGAATACAAAATAATAGCCAGGCACTAAAATATCTTACCTATGGCAATGGTTCGAGTCTCAGAGACTGAAGTGTTATGGGTGGGGTAAGCAGACCATCTGGAACTGTTACAACCTCCTTTCTGTTTCTCACTACTGAACCCAGAAGTACTAGATGTATCAATAGCATCATTGGCACCCTCTGTTATGAAGTGGATGAATCAGAAAATACAGACATTGAGTTTATTGCAAGCAGACCAAACACTGAACATACATTTGATATAAAAGATAAAATATATCCTATAACATTTTACGGGATTTCAGTCTTAAATGTGTACCTGATTTTTTTCTGGGAAAACAAGGCGGCACGGGCGTAATACCAATCACATTACCCCAAAAATCATGTGCCCAAGGTCTAGAAAAATTACAGTCAGTAACACTATATTTCCTACATGCCACTGGTGTGACGGGGCTCTTTACTTTTTACTATATTATGGGATTTACATAACCAATGGGTTTGAATGTCAGAGAAAGATGGCATGTGTCAAGACTTTCATAAACCAGTATAATTTCTCAGAGAAAATGTTCACACTGGTCTGACGAAACAAAATCAGAAACCAAAAACTGCTCAGAAGGTGTAACCATGAAGAGTGATATCAAGTAGATGATAAAGATGGATAAACCAAATACTCCTAAGTGATCTTGAAAAAACCACAAGGGCTGCCATGTACTGACTCTTGGAGGAAGGTGAAAGAGAGGCAGATCAAAAACAATCTGGAAGAGAATAGTGGAAACAAAGATGCATAATGTCGGCCAGATATGGAGTACTCTGTGTAAGGCTGGCTAACGATTACCCAAAGTGAAGGAACTTTGTTGCTGCCCTACATTACTGTGCTGCCACAAAGACCACCAGCAATTGACTTCTTTGTTTGTGACCATGAAATGAAGAAAGTACTAAACCACAGCATTCAGACTCCACTGCCCATCTACTCTTCCCTGACCCCCATTAGTGGCCTTAAAGTGTGATCTCAACCTCTGTGACATGCTTGCCAGAATCAATCTGTTGCAATTGCAATCTATGCAAAGCTTGCAACCACATTCTCCAAACAGATACGGTTCTCTTCCTTAATGGTCCTTTGAGATCAGAAAGGGATACACTTGTACATCATGGAATATCTATGCCATCATATGTAAGCTGACCTACATAGGCGAATCAGGATGCCATGGCGGAGTACGCTGGGAACATCTGTATGATATCACGAGATACAGGCACCCTAATAGTATCTCACTTCAACTCTCACGGCCATCAAGGTAAGGCGGAAGTCCTAGTTACTGGCCTGTGTGTCATGTTCTTCTGACAGGCGCAGCCAATTCACTTTAGAGAATCGTCTAATAGCCTGCATGGGTTACCTCACCCCACGGGGCATCAATGTATCCCTGTCTCACAAGTAACCCCTCTCCCCCCCCCCTCCTTTCCTTATTTCACTATAATCTCCCTTCCCCCCCTCTCCTCTTCCTTTTCCCCTCCCCTGCTCTTGTTTTGGCCCTCCAACACCTGATGTGATCCCCTCAGGCGATTTTCTGGGTTTTTACCACATATCTTGATAATCCCCCATTACGCTTCACTCATTACTAGGTTGTCTGAGGAATGTCTGGTTGGTTCGCTTGCTTTCAGACTCCACATATATGTCTAGTCATTACCTGTGTCACGCTCAACTGCTTCACCCCTAATTCCACTCTCTTGTTATCTCATCTGACCTCTTGTCCAATCACACGACTAATTTCCCAACAAACCCTTCCATTTACATTTGGCAGCCATTTTTTACTGGGAATGGTCAGATCTTGAAAGAAGTTAAGCCTTGCTTTCATTGTACATATATTTTAGTTTACGTATTTTCATATATTATCTATTTTCACCCTCTAATATGTAGCACATTTCTCGCTCTCGTTTCATCATTTCATTTCTTATCCCGCTGTTTATTTATCCTTGACTTACCTGTCCCTTTCCTAGATGTAGTAGAATTTATCTGTATTTCATTGTTTGTTGGTATTGTTCTCGTTTTCTGAAGAAGGTCGCGTGTAGGCCAAAACGTCAGTATTTTGTTGTGTTCCTTTTTTGTAAAGCTGTCACGGTACCTTTTTGGATACCCACTATTGGCTCCCTATTCCTTCAACTTTTGATATCCACTTGTAGGTTTTGAGTATTATCTTTGATCATAGTTATAGTCTTTTTGATATTCACATTAAATCCACATTTTTTGCTTGTCATGTTTATTTCATTAAGTAATTGTTGTAGACCTTTAGGATTTTCTGCTATTAATACAGTATCATCATTATATCTTTGGTTATTGATTATCTTCCCATTAATATAAGGCCTGGCATCTCTGTGATGTTTTAAAGATTTGTTCAGTGTATAAATTGAACAAGCTTAGTGATAGTATGCATCCATATCTTACTCCACTTTTTATATCAATGGGTGTAGAGTTCTATTTGATATATTTTGTTATTGCTGTTTGCTCTCAGCATAAATTACATAGTCATATGTCTGTGTTATCTTGATGTGTATCATTTAAGCAGTCTATAAATTGTTTATGGTGTATTCTATCAAAAGCTTTGGTGTAGTTTATGAAGCAGGCATATATTGGATGGTTTACTTCTGTGTGCTTTTCAATTAATGTCCTCAGAATATGGCTTTCTTTGTCCCACTGTTTTTCCTAAATCCAACTGTTGTTCTTATAATTCAATATTGATTTTATTATGAATCCTTCCTTGTATAACCTTTAGCAAGATTTTTGCTACATGGCTCATTAGGCTTATTGTTCTAGAATCACT
Source organism: Megaustenia siamemsis (assembly GCA_032433765.1). Lineage (NCBI taxonomy): Eukaryota > Metazoa > Mollusca > Gastropoda > Stylommatophora > Ariophantidae > Megaustenia > Megaustenia siamemsis. The sequence continues at coordinate 57,527,639 of JAVIAB010000108.1, forward strand.
GCATTTAACAGCACCATTTTTTTGGGCAATGTAATGAAAGTTTATGTTTTTAGTTCTTTTGGTATATATCCTGTATGATATTTGTTGTGTCTGTGATCATTCAATGCCAAAATCTTCTAGTGCCTTTATCATCTATCTGTATGTTGTCATATCCTGTAGCTTTTTCCTTTTCCTTTGTTTGCATAGCTTTTTCCAATTCCAATTTCAAGATTATATTGCATACATTTTAGAATTGGTTTCTTTTCTTTTTCCCCCATTTCATCATAAAATAATTCTGTTATATACTCCTACTTTATATTGGATTCATAGATTACGAAAAGGCATTTGATAGCTTGACAGAGGGATGCTTTGGAAGTTGCTGAATCATTACGGAATCCCCACAAAGTTTATGAACTGATAAGAACAATGCGTGAAGGAATGAAACGTAGTGTGCCGCATGAAGGACAGCATACAGAAGCATTTGAAATAAGAACATGAGTAAGGCAAGGATGTCTTTTATCTCCATTTCTCTTTCGACTGGACATAGATTGGATTATGAAAAGAACTCAAAACAACAGAAATGGAATCCAGTGGTCACTGACCAAGCAACTTGATGATTTAGACTTTGCTGATGATATAGCTCTCCTATCACACAACCATCAACAGATGCAAGATAAAATGAGCATACTTAATGAGAGATCACAACAGATGGGACTGAAAATAGAGATGACTAAAATTATGAGAATTAATGCAGTCAGCAATAACCAAATAAAAATAGGAGAAATACCTCTACTAGATATACAACTTACATATATCTGGGCAGTAATATAGATCTCTCTCTGCGATCAAGACTCAATCAGAGTAGGATTCCAGACTCTCTCATGAAATCAGCTGTCTGTTTAAGTGATTTGATCGCCCCATGTAGATAATGTAATATAGATAAAGAGGGAGGAACAGAAAATGATACCAAAATAAGGATATCAAAAGCAAAAGAGCATTTGTTGCATTGGGAAACATGAAAGTCCAAAGAAATTAGGTTAAATACTAAAATAAAAATTTTCAACTCCAATGTTAAGTCAGTCTTATTATATGACTGTGAAACATGGAGAACAACTAAAATGACAATCATGATGATACAGACTTTCATTAATGGATGCTTACGCAGAATAAAAGGATGGAAATGGCAGGACAAAATCACTAACATAGAATTATGGAAATGTAGCAGTCAAATACCAGTGAATAAAGAGATACAGCGAAGACGATGGCACTGGATAGGACACACACTACGGAAGCCACTTGAGAGTATTACACAATAGGCCCTTTTTGAAATCCCCAGGGAAAAAGACAAAGAGGAAGACCAATGAATTCTTGAAGAAGACAGATAGAAGCAGAGATGACGATGATGGGGAAGACATGAAACGATCTTAAAAGAATGGCAAGAAACAGAATGGCTTAGAAAGTGTTTGTTGAAGACCTATGCTCCACAGGGAGCTGAAAGGTAGAAGAATATATTCCTGTCATCTATTGATTATATCTTTGTTGTCTATTAGCATTTTTCCTTTTTTGTTTGCAATATATTTACTTTCTGTGCCTTTTTTTTATTTCTACTAGCCATTCTCTTTATTTCTGTATGCATTCCTCTTAAATCTTGTTTATTTACCATAGTTTTGATTTCTAGACATCTTTGGCTGAGTCAGATTTCTCTTGCATTTTTGCACATTTTTATTATTTCATTATCTATTTGTTGTATGGGGTAGTGTTTTTCACTTGTCTTTTTACTTCCATTTTTTCCAAGATGGTGTCAGTTATTCATGTTTATTTGAGTTCTTTTCCTTTTAGGGTAAGGTGTCACAAGATTCTTGTATGCTTTTCTTTATGCATTGCCATTTGGTTGTAACTTTTTCATCAGGATTTTGTATTCTGTACTGCTCAATCCCTTCTTCTAGCAGCTTCTGATATGTGTTCTTTACATATATTATTACTATCACTACTACAACTCTACATAAATGTAAAATGCCATCCTCATCATAAATTTGTTCATGTTTGTTTAGTTGCTTGCTAATATTTCCAAGACAATACTGTGATTCAGTTCATATCTGACTACATACTAAAATTCAATACAATTATATTTATGAAAAAATGCACAAATTTTAGCTCAACCCCTTTAACATCACTGGCACCATTGTAAAAAATGGTCTAAATGTTTACTCATAAATAAAATCATTTCATCAAAAATAACTCATCGAAGTCAACCATAATTGATTAGGTGGCATAGCGAGATAATATGTTATTTCATGATTGCTTTACACAAATATGAACACCTTTTGTAATAATTCCTTTATTTCTAACACTTACAATTGATATTTTAGCCACATCTCACTTAATTAAAAAATAAACAGAAATATATTGAATATACACAAATACTGAAGTAAAATGACGAAAAATGTTTTAGAAGAAAAAAGCGTTAGTCAACTGTGGCTGACTGTGACAATGAACAAAGTGAATCAACTGAGGTAAGTGACACTGAAACATTGGACAACCGTATATCAATATATAGTAGTAAGCCTTAAAGGCATAAAGCCTTGGGAGTATTAGCAATGATTCAGTTCACTCAGAAAACTGTATGAGAACACCACATTTGTTGTGTCTACAGCCACAAAATGTAAAATGTCTGGTTGGTATGCATTTTGTGAGAGCTTATGTAAAGGTGGGCCAAAAGTAGCAAATGTTGTCAAAACAATGTGATGCTTATAGTTACATAATGCTAAAAAAATCTGGCACCAAAAATGGTTTTAAAAAATCTAATAAATTGTAAAAGAAATGAATTGGGGACCAGTTGATCTCAAGGCAAGATGCCAGTTTCGAGATAGAGGTTGTGAGTTAAAATCCTGGTTGCACATGTTTGGATTTTTATTTGTGATTTTTCTCTGTGGCAACCATCACTGGTCTCAGCAACAAGGCCCAGTTTGAAACAATAATTACTAATTGATGGAAAATATATGCGTACCTTTGAAGACAGAGTTATCTGTCTGTGTGGCAAGGAACCCCTGTGCACATGGCTGCTAGGGAAAAAAACAGATTAACATGCAAAATTCTGTTCTTAGTCTTTTATGGACTTCGTTAGAGGTGACAGATGGCAAAAAAAAAAAAAAAAAAAAAAAAGAAAAAAAAAAAAAGAGTACCTACGTACCTTCTTGATAAAAGTCATACTCGCTGTTGCTCTGGGATCGGTGAAGAAAACATGATTCAGAACCTTCTTCTAGTCTAGCAGCCACATCCAGCAGCGTGGTCTTGTGTTCAGGAGTATGAGACACACCATCTGGGCTGGGACAGGACCTGGAGAGATTCCTGCTACTGCTTCCACAACTGTTGGTACTGCTGCTACTGCTGATCTGATGGTGGCAGGTTCTGACACTGACAGTGCTGGTCACTGACATGTTGTTTGATATGTTGGACTCTGATGCATTAATTGTGTACTTATCATCACAAATTTCAATTGTTTTTGGTGAGTTTTTCACCAATGAAGATTGATTATGATGGACTGGGCTTGACCCATCACAAAAATCAGTCTGTGATGAACACGCTTCATTCACCAAAGTTTCATCTTCGGAGCCCTGATCTTCAACACTTCCTGCACGTTTCATTCTTTCCTCATTTCCAACAAGCCAAAATCTTGAAGTACAGGAGTTGACTTGGTTCTCGATGCCTGTAGTTGAACTAGATGAAGCCAAGTCTTGTTCTTTAGCACTAACACTTTCAACTTCATCAGAATCATGACTAAGATTCCAAGAGATATGACTTCTAGAACACTCTGCTGAGACCCAAGAATCCTTTGCAGAAATTCTTCCTGAGGTAGACTGGCATGCTCCAGGCCCGTCATCATCAGTACTGAAATACGTCGTTGAGGACTCTGGTGCTCGAGAGCTCAACTCACATGTTTCAGAGTCAGAAAGCATGTAGTCCAATGTATCTCTACTGCTAGGAGAGTTGACGTTGATTGAATCAAAGCTTTGATTGGACACCTGGCCATCTGCAGCATAAGGCGGGTCTGTTCTTGAGCTAGAAGGGAGCTCGTACTCGTGGTGAAGAGAAGGGCTCTCTTCATTATTCAAAAGATGTTCAGAGGACATGGGGTCAGCAGACAGAGTGCTTTCAGGATCCAAAGAAATAATCTCAAAAGCATAAATTTTTCTGTTAAAAGTGTTGACATACTTGAGCAAAATATTGTTGTCCTGCAATATAAAAACACCATAAATTTAATATCACTAACATATGCAACATCAAAGTATGTACAGGTAAAATAAAAGAACAAAACCAAACATGGAAAATGTAAAAAAAAAAAGAAAAAAAAAAAAGTAAGTAGAAAACATGGAAAATGTACCTGTCTTAAAAATAAAAAATAATAAAACAACTCTTATTAAATAATAATTTTAAAAAAACACAGAAATCTGCAACAAGATAATAAAACTCAAGAAAATGTAAATGATGAATAGAAAAAAACACAACAATGATAATATTTCCTAGATGAACTGTTTTCAAAGATATGAGGTTTCATTTAAAAGTAAAGAGCCCCAGACATGCCAAGTAGCATATAGGGAATATGGTGTTAGTGACCATAATTTTTACAGACATTTTGCACATGATTTTTGGGGTAATGTGGTCAGTATTACGCCTGTGCCGTTTTACTTTCCCAGAAAAAAATCTGGTGCCCATTTCGGGCTGGGGTTTCATTTAAAACACACGATAATTGATAAAGTGTGTATCCAAATAATTAAAGAAATTTGAAATCAAGACATGAGTTCAGATAGGATTAAATAGTCTTGCAGAGGTGCAGTAAAGATGATGACTTGAGATTATTGTGTGTCATATCAAGTCCTAACTACTACATCTTTTTTTCCTGGAAACAGTTCTTCGTTGATTGCGGACGCCAGTTTTTATCTCAGAGGAATAGACATTTTATGTGAATATCACTTTTTAATATAACTTTTAGGTATGCTGATGATACAGTCTTAATCACTAAGAGTGAAAATGAGTTACAAGAAATGTTGGACATTATAGTGAAAGAAAGCAAAAATAAAGGACTCTGCCTTAATAGCAAAAAGACAGAATTAGTGGTAACAACAAAGAAAAAGACATCACCTCAGTGCAAAATAAAGACAAGTGGAACAATATTAAAACAGGTAAATGAATTTAAATATTTGGGAACTTTGTTAACCTCAGACAGAAGATGTACAAAAGAGGTGAGATGCAGAATTGCTCAGGCAAAAGCAGCTTTCCAAAAAATAAGGAAGATACTATGCAATCCATTTTTGACAATAGAAACAAGAAAAAGAGTTCTTAAATGTTATGTAGTGCCAGTCCTAACATATAGATATGAATCATGGACAATAGGACAACAGACAAGAAAATCAATGGAGTCTGTAGAAATGTGGTTTTACAGAAGAATGTTGAGAATACCATGGACAGCTAAGAAGAGTAATGAAAATGTTCTGAAAGATGCCAAAGCAGAAAGAGAATTAATTTCCAATATTAGGAAGAAACAATCATCATTTTTTGGCCATGTAATGAGAAGAGAACAACTGGAATATATTGTAACAACTGGAAAAATTGAGGGACGAAGAGATAGAGGGAAGCAAAGAGAAAAAATACCAAACAGCTTAAGAGAATGGCTTGGCATAAGGTCAACAACATAAATGATAAATAACTGTCGTGATCGAAAATTATGGTGAGACATGATCACCTATGCAAGTAGGCCCGGTACTTGATGATGGTGACTTTTAAATATTTTTCCACACCGGCAGCCAGGTGCTCAGGTGTCCTTCACCATACAGGCAGATATTCTCAGACTTCAGAAGTACTCTCACTTATTTTACAGTCAAGAGTTTTGACATTTTGCCTGGGCAGAGACCATTTCTGGCCTGTCCTCTATTTCTAAATGTTAAGGGTTTGCATGCACAGAAAGCTCATGGTACTTCCTTTTCTTTACATTTTTTTTTATAACTGTCATCTGAGATAAGATCTTACTACCCTGATCTGGGTCAGGGGAGGGTAAAGCCATGAAGAAACCAGATGTCAAAGTGAAAAATTCCCACCAACTATCATAAGATTTGAACCTGGGGAACTCCTTGTCCAGAGACAGATGTCTTACTTCTAGACCACCCAGCCCCTATGTAAAGATGTGATTCAGTAGACCACTTCTTCAATTCTGCTTACACCACTTCAGATGTCATGGGGCAGTGTGGTCCAATCCATGACTGGCGGACCAGTTGTGGTAAGCAAGACTAATTTTGGTGGCCTGCTGATCTCTTCTGCGGTTTTCATTAATGAAATATAAAGCAATACCAAAGTTAAAATTTAAAATGTTGGATATGGAAAACATGTAAATCAATATTTTTTCTGCAAGGTTTCCATGATACAAAGCAAACTGTACTCACATAAAAATGTAGCCCCTACTTCATAAAATGTAATAGATGATAATACTTTTGACCAGACTTAGAGATTCCAGTGGATTTTACAAAGACTTCACAAGGAGAATCTTTTCGTAGATTCATCCACAAATGTCATTCTCATCAGAGTATAATTTGGGTTTCGGCGGCTGGCACAAAAATCTGGCGTTAGGTGCAAAATTCCCCTTGCAATATCCCCAGTTGATCAAGTATTAAGCGCAAGGAAGTGTAAAGCAATTTCACCTATGGCACACCTATTCGGGACACATTCTTTAGCTAAAATGACTTTAAGTCATGATGACGTAAATGAGACGTAAAAATATTGCTATCTATGCAGCTTTCATTATCTTTTCCTACCTTTCCGCTATAAAAATGATTATTATTTATGTAATACCACTGATACTGCCGTGTCTTATGTTTCAGTTCAGTTCATATAATAAATTCGCTAAATTAACAATTGTCATCCTTATTGCCTAGTGTTTATGACTGTCTCTTTGTGCCATGAGCACAAAAATATAGTTCAACTTCCAGGAAAAATTTCCACAAAATTGAAACCGTGAAAAAAATTATTACTTTCACCTTTACTCACAGAAATTATAAAATTATATAATCATAAAAACAAATATAGCTGTTCAATGTTAATATGGGAGATTAAATGTTGTGAATTAAGCATAGCGTAAAATATTATTAAAACTAATGTCAGCGTAGCGCGAAACACAACATAGGCCTACTCCAGATACGAATTTAACAAAAATGAAACTGTCAAAAAAATGACTTATGACTTTCACTCACAGAAATTGTAAAATTATATTTCTGTATAAACAAATATAGCTGTTCAATGTTAATAAGAGAGATTAAATGTCGTTAATTAGGTGGATTAAAGTATAAAATATATAGTCCTGGTGTAATTTTTCTGGAAGTGGTTGAGAGTGAGACAAACATTCAGGTCAGACTTTAGAAGAGGGAATTTTGTATTTGATGTCACGGTGGCATAAAACTAAGGTAGATGTTTTAAATAGCAAGTGTTCAGATGTGATGTGACCGTTTAATTTTAGTGACTTCAAGGGCAATGAAAATCGGTTGATTGGCTGCTTTTGATAAACTGCTAGACGCTTGAACAAAGCTATACAATTATCCCCCTACAGAAAAGACAATCTGCTGCCTTGTAGGAAGATTGGGGACAATCAAAGGCTAAGGAAAGCAAACCTGAATAAAATGCTGGCTGAAATCGGATGCACTGGGCCACTGGTGCAGAACACAGTGCAACGTATTAACAGGTATTCAATCAGAATGGATCTAACAGATTCTAATTATATGGGGCAATCGAAACACTTAAACAGATAGCTGACTTCATGAGAGAGTCTGAAATCCTATTCTGATTGAGTCTTGATCGCAGAGAGAGAGAGAGAGAGAGAATTACTGGGAGGAACCAATTCTGAAAGTGTAAAGAAGACGTGACCAATAGACTGATGACCATCAGATATCATTCATCCTATGCATAAAAATTGGGAGCCAAATAGCTCAGTGATTAGTGAACTGGACTACAAAGGACAAGAGGTAGGGTTCAATCCCAACCGACGGCTTCTGGGTTCACCCAGCTTTAAATGGGCACTGGATTTTTTCTGGGAAAGTAAAGCGGCACGGGCGCAATACCGACCACATTACCCTAAAAATCATGTGCTGAAAGTCTGTAAAATTTATGATCACTAACACCATATTCCCTATATGCCACTTGGCGTGACGGGGGCTCTTTACTTTTTTTTTATGCATCAAAATTAAGGGCGATACCATGACAAATAACTACGGAAGCAAATGTCCAAGGAGTTTAGACAGTTTATAAAAGTTTATAAGCAAAGAGTTTTGAGTTGGAGCACATTTTTTAACTTGAAAGTTCGCAGTTTCTAAGTCCAGGGCCAGAGGTGTAACTTTAGTTCTAAATGACTGAAACAAAGAAATACAGAACTGCAGAAGAAAAACATGTTCAATCTAAGTGGCAAGAAAGCTACTTTGTTAAACACAACAGTAAACAATAATGTGTTATCTGTTCCAAAGTGTTACGCCCTTCAAAGGAATATAATCTGGGTCTAAGCAGACACTATACTTGTCTGCATAGAATGCACTATGATAAATAGCACGGAGCTATACGGAGCATGTGTTTAATGGCTACATATTAAATTACTTTGGAGTGGAGTATAGTGAGTAAATTCTTTATTGTTATTTTCTACGAAAAAATTACTTGTCTGCTTGTAAACTCTTGTTATTATTATATATGTACTTATATGTATATATATATTCATTCTTTATCTTCTATTCTCAAGAACATGGGAGCAATGATTGTTAGAGCAATAATCAGTGAACTGACCATTGAGAACAAGAAGTTGAAGGCTTCTAGGTTCACCCAGCCACACATGGGTACCAGAATTTTTCTGGTGGAGAAAGATGGCATTAACATGATGCTGACTACATTTCCCAACAAGATGAGCATTAACTCTATATTCTTTACAACTAGCGAGCATGTCAGGATTATTGCCGCTTCCTTTCGTTTCATGGAACACCTCTATAGGGGTGTAAAAGTGGGCTTAACCACTCAGCAACATGAACCATCAATCTGAACCCCTAACTGCCAAAAGGGACGAAAATATACCTGGCTACCTGGCATGCAATGACATGGACTATTTTAACTTTACTTACCAGAATTCTAGAAATGTGAGAATCCAAAACTTCTGCAATGATTATATCTCCATCTTCCTGGCCAATCAACTCACATAGCTTCTTCTTGGCCGTGCCTATCTTGTCCGTCTTCAGGAGGTTAAGAAGATACCTGACTGGCGGTTTATGCTGGGAGATGTATACAATACCTGAAACAAGTTCAGCAAATTATCTAGAAAGGTGCCTGGTGTGATACTGACCATATATAGTCCCACATTAATGATAGGAAACTCTTGAAACAGAACTATGCAGCTTCTTGACACTAATGAAAGGAAGTGTGTGTGTGTGTGTGCACATGCTCCTGCTGTGCTTGAACATGATAATTCACAACATCTTGCACATATAATAGAAGCGATCCTGGTCTACACACAACTTCTGACTGAACCTACTGCAGATAGTCACAAATTTCTGTCACGGCTTTAACCTAGAACACTATCCTCTTCGTGGTAATGGTAGTCTTAAATAGCTTATTGTTTCTGTGTGTCACTCTTCAATACTCTTGACCGCATGGTCACCAGCATTATATCATGGAAGCACATGTGGTACAGCAAAGGGAAAGAATTATATATACATTAATTCATTGAGTGCCATCTTTGCATCGAATGTTGGCTACCAATGAGTGCCATTCCACTCTGTCTCTTGCTTTGATGGTACAGGTTGTCATAGGCTGACTTGTCCAACTTTTTATGTTAGTCCTTGTTAGCCTTGGTCTGCCTCTTTTACCTTGTATTTTCCCTACCAAGATTACTTTTAGTAGGCTGCTGTGATTTTTAACATGCCACAAAAATCTCAAAAGAATTATAACCCAGATAAATAAGATACGTACATGCAGAAGGAACATATAATTCTGGCCGACAACCTCTATTTAATTGAAGAAAACTTAATATAGACCCTAGTTGTAAAGACTCAATAATCTAGTAAGACTACTTCTTATGAAAGACAGCTCTGATTTAAAAAAAACTACTTCCTTAGATGCCTCAAGAATTCAGGAGGTTGTATTGTTCTATTCAGGGCATGTTGGAGAACAGAACAGTGAAAGATATGACAGGGTGGATCCAAATACAAAATGACAAACTGGATTTTATGAAGAGATCATATGTTGGCCTTAAAGGCACTCAATCTATGGGCAAACACTGGAATTGTTGACTTATGCCATTAACTCAGCACTGTTGGTAAGATGTTTTACAACATTAAAAGTGCTCTATTAAAAGAAAATACCAGGACAACTGCACTTATTGCAAAATGTCTCAGATGTGTGAATAATCATATTAAATGACATTAGTGGCCTGTTAACAGTCTGTACCTAGAACTGCAAAAACTGGCTCTAGTTACTCATACATTAAACCCTGGAGCCAGTTTTTGCGACTTTTAATTTATTGAGGTTTACTCAGCCCACTTTTCACTTTTAGCGATTAACTCTTTATGTCCGTGGAAACGCTTTCATGGTTACTTTCAGTTTGTTTCGTTATAGTAAATACTACACATTTTAAGCTACCACATCCACAAGGGATATAACTCTAATAGAATTTCTTGTCGTTATGCACACTCTTTGGTCGATCAACGTGGGCTTAATTTGTTCACAAAATCTATGAAATTTGTGTTGTTTTCTGAAGTCTTCAATCAGCTGATTCGCGTTTATAAGTGAAAAATGGCTAGCAACAGTGAAGTATCTATCGCTCCTAAACGTAATAATTATTAATAGCAGAAAAAGAGCTAGGAATTATGTTCTGAGAACTTTAAATGTAATAGTGACTTAGTTTTAGTAGCACTGTTGGATTATAATGGACCCCCACTTTGGGTAGGTGAGTACCAATTTTTGTATAATTTTTTTTTTACAAAAATTTATTCTTAATTGCTTAAATTCTTATAGATTAATTTTTTTCAAAATATTGACTCTGATTATGAATCTGTGTTCTTTTCCCTTCAATTTGATGCCTAATATATATGTCTATGACTTGTTATAGTGAAAATATGAAAGATTTAGTGAAAGAAGTATTTTTCAGGAAGAAAAAAATATGGCAAAACACTAGTGACTGGGTAGAAAAACACTGGACATTAAGAGTTAAAACTGTATCATCAGCATATGTGTTTAGCTAGTGTGAACTCACTTATTTGCTGTTCCATGGCATGAGGTATTGGCAGCGACAGATACATAAATGGCTCATAGGTCACAGACACATGGCTGCACTCAGAACATACCACCTGCAAAAAACAGATCATATTTGCTTTTAATATTCTTAATAAAACAACCTTTCAGTCTTGACTTTAGTTTACAAGTTGATATTTAGACAAACTCTGTCACTAGACTTCCTAGGTATTTAAATTTCTCCACTCATTTAAATTGTCTGCCACCTATCATTATGTTGATGTTCTCTTTCTCCCATTGCGATGTTCATGTCTTCTGTTTAGTCGTTGATTTCTATGTTGCTTGAGTTGCCTGTGTAGTTAAGTCTTGTTAAAGTGCTCTTGTAAGTCTTCTATTTTTTTGTTTTGTGCCTGATTCTCTCTGAATAGAAGCTCATTAACCTGCTCTGTCTCCAATGGGTGGGGTAGCCTACATATTAAACATATGTAGTTCATGTAGGTAATAAATAATAGAGGAGATAGTATGTACTCCAGTTATAACTTCAAAGTGATCTGTGTAGCCTGCTGTTGCTCTGATTGTGCAGCTGCTGTTGATGGTGAGACTTAGTATCTCTCATCATCATCATCAAGTACTGGCCTAGTGGCGTAGGTGATCATGTCTCTCCACAACTTTCAATCTCGGCAGCTATTTATCATTTCTGTTGTTGACCTTCTGCCAAGCCATTCTCTTAAGCTGTCTGTATTTTTTTCTCTTTGCTTCCCTCTATCTCTTTGTCCCTCAATTTTCCAGTTGTTACAATATATTCCAGTTGTTCTCTTCTCATTACATGGCCAAAAAATGATGATTGTCTCTTTCTAACATTGGAAATTAGCTCTCTTTTTGCTTTGAACTTTCTCAGAACCTCTTCATTACTCTTCTTAGCTACCCATGGTATTCTCAACATTTTTCTGTAAAACCACATTTCTACAGACTCCAGTGATTTTCCTGTCTGTTGTCCTATTGTCCATGACTCGCGTCCATATGTTAAGACTGGCTCTACATAACATTTTAAGAACTCTTTTTCTTGTTTCTATTGTCAAAAATGGATTGCATAGTATCTTCCACATTTTTTGGAAAGCTGCTTTTGCCTGAGCCATTCTGCATCTCACCTCTTTTGTACATCTTCCGTCTGAGGTTAACAAGTTCCCAAATATTTAAATGCATTTACCTGTTTTAATATTGTTCCACTTGTCTTTATTTTGCACTGAGGTGATGACTTTTTCTTTGTTGTTACCATTACCTCTGTCTTTTTGCTATTAAGGTTGAGTCCTTTATTTTTGCTTTCTTTCACTATAATGTCTAACATTTCTTGTAACTCATTTTCACGCTTAGCGATTAATACTGTATCATCAGCAAACCTTAGATTATTTATATTATTACCTCCAATTGTTATTCCAGGCATTCCCCTTATGGATCTTAAAATAATCTCACTATAAATATTAAAGAAATCTGGTGACAGCACACAACCTTGTCTAACACCCTGTTTTATTTGTTGAAACATTCCCAATTGGTTTTCAGTTCTTATGGCCGCTGTTTGTTGCCAGTACATGTTCATTATTATTCTTAGATCTTTGCTGTCTATGTTTCTGCTTTCTAAAATGTTGATTATTTCTTGGTGCTTTACTTTGTCAAATGCCTTGGTGTAATCTATGAAACATAGATATAGATCTGTTTTCACCTCTATGGCTCTTTCTACTAAAGATCTTATGATATAAATGGCACTGCTTGTTCCTTTATCTCTAACAAAACCACACTGTTCATCGCTAATTTCTGGAATGATTTTGTTTCGCACTCTTCGCATGATGATTCTTAGTAATATCTTAGTCATATGACTCATAAGACTTATTGTGCGATGATCATCGCATTCAATCACACCCGATTGTGGCGATTCATGATTATACAAAGAAGTATCCTCTCATAGTTGTCTTATAATTATTGAAAAAAATGTACGCCCATTTCATTTAAAATAATTAACAACATAACTGATTATATTGTTCATTTTCATAATAAAAGTACAGAAACTACTCACAGTGCTCCGAAATTGTCCCTGAAAAGTACTGACAATAATGCTATCATTTCTGGCCAAGTATTCATCCCATGCTCTGTTAGCCATCACCACCTCAGATGGAGAACAATGTCGCAAACAGTTCGGTACTGACGAACACTCCTCTACTGTGGATGTATGTGAAGCTACCTCAACCTCATCTTCATCTGAACTATCAATATCAGCCTATTGAGATAAAAATGCATGAATTATCTTATAACTTTATATAGGGATGACAGTCACTTTAAAAAAACATTTGTAGTATATATGGTCTTATACGGTGTCACAGTTGGAAACATGATTATGCTGATCTACAATAGTAACTGACAGTATAGTAATTGATCTACAATAGTAAAATAAATAAAACTATCCTGTAAAATAGGATATTTTAGGATAGTTTTATTTATTTTTGTTGCTTTCTTTAACACATTTCGATTGTTTTTGTTTTGGTTGTTTCGTTATCAGTTTTGTGTGTGTATTTTTTTGTTTGTTCCTGATGAAGGCCTATTGAGCCGAAACGTTGTTTAGTCTGTGTCGTCCACTTGTCACGTAAAGCTTCTTACATACCATTTTTTTATTTTTTAATGTTTCTTATATTCAGCTTTACTGCAGCTTCGCATTTTTATGCCTTAACCCTTTCTTAGAACGGCCAATTTCCTCCTTGCTTTTTGGGTTGCCTTATTTATCTGCTGTTTCCAAGATAGTTTGTTATCAAATGTAACTCCGAGATACGTAGCTTGTATGTCTTCTTTCACAGGCTCGTTGTTTATGTAGTTGGCTCCTGCTTTTTTTGGGGGGAGAGAGTGAAAAGTGTAGTACTGCATTTGTCTGTATTGATGCTGATACACCATCTATTTGTCCATGAATTCAGTGCATTCATAGCTCTTTGTAGCAAATTGGAGGCCACTGTTGCATACTCCCCTGTGTACTACATTACCAAGTCATCTGCATACATTGCCACTTTGATGCCATGTGGTAGATCAGTAACTAGGTCATTGATGTAGATTAGAAAAAGTGTTGGAGATAGTACCCCTCTCTGTGGAACGCCCTGGCGCAGTAAGACCTTCTTACTTTTAAGACCATCCAGTTGCACTCTGGCTCTTCTATTATGCAGGTATGCTTTGACCCATTTGTACATCCTGCCATTTACTCCATAATTCCTCAGTTTCTTCAAAAGCCCTTCCCTCCACACCTTATCAAATGCTTTCTTTAGGTCTATCCATGCTGCTAGTACCAGTTTCTTTTCTTGAAACGCATCCTCAATTTCCTGGGAAAGATAGGTTGCCTGATCTTCGGTAGAGTAACACTGTCTAAAGCCTGCTTGTTGTGGGACAAGGAGATTTTCACTTTCCAGGTACCACTGCAGTCTGAGATTGATTATATCTTCCATTGTTTTACACAAACAGCTTGTAAGGCTGATTAGTCTATAGCTGGATGTCATTGAACCATCTTTTCCTGGCGTTAGTAATGGTATCATAATTGCTTCTCTCCATGCCTGTGGCACTCGACCTGTGATCCAGCAAATGTAGATCTGCAGTAGTTTTGCTTTAGCTGCAGTTCCCAAGTTCTTAATCATTTCATTGGACACTCCATCACGGCCTGGTGACTTTTTCATTTTAATTTGGATATTGCCAGCTCTAGCTCTCTTTGTGTAATGGGTATTTCCATGACTTCATGTGCGGTCTCTTCTTGTCTTGCATTTTGTTGCTTTTAAATGGGTCTCTTGTCGTTTCTCTAGGCTAATTTCAATATTATTGTCATTTGCAAAGGAGTCTGCAAAGTGATTTGCTGCATGCTTACCTGTTAGGATGTTTCCATCCTTCTTCAGTGTAATTTTGGTGTTCCTCTCTGTACCCTCATCATTCAGCTGTTTTACAAGCTTCCACACTTTTCATGTGTCTCGTTCGAGATTCAAGGACTCTGTTTTCTCTTTCCAGCTTCTCTGTCTGGCTTGTAGTTTAGCCCATTGAAATTTGGCTTTAGCATGCTGATAATTATTGTGGTGTTCCTGGCAAGGGTTATTTTTTGCTTGCTTTCGAGATGTTTCCATGTCATTGTGCAGTTGCTCTAGTTCACTACTCCAGTATGGTTTGTAGTGTTTCCGTGCCCCTCTAGGTATTGTTTCACTGGCAGCTTGTATTATTAGTCTACAGAATTCATCAACTATTTTGTTGATGTCTCTGTCTGTATTTAGATCTTTAGTCAGTACACTGGTGTAATGTTGATACATTTTCCAGTCTGCCTTTTTGTAATTCCATCTGGAGAGAGTGCTGCTCTCCCTGACGGCCTCATTTTGCACCACTAAAAAGACCGGTCGGTGGTCGCTGTCTCCAAGTTGTTTCCAACCGTACGTGTAATATTCCAATCCAGGTCTGGTGAATGGAAAGCAAGGTCTGGTGTAGATGTGGTATGCCATGATCTGGAATAGAATGTTGGTGGATCTGTTGTCTGGTTTAATAGTATAAGCCCATTGTCATCCTGCCAGCTTTCAAGTTCTTCACCTCTCTTGTCCATATGTTCATAGCCCCAGCTCTGTGAGTGGCTGTTAAAGTCTCCACATACAATTATTCTTTCTTTTAATGTAATTGTGTCTAGTGCTAGTGAGCAGTCACTCAGACAGAAATAGTTAAGTAGGTGAAAGTCTGTATTTTCTGTCCTGAGGTGCAGTATTTGATATTCCGCCCCATCCATATACACTTCAATCTGACATGCATTGATGTTGTTCTTTACAAGTGTCAATATTCCACCCTTTTGTCTGTTTTTTCTATCAGATCGGTAGCACTGGTATCCCCTAATCTTCAAGGCTATGTCGTTGTTTAGACGGGTTTCCTGCAAACAGCATATGCTTACTTGTTCTTCATGCAGGATATTTTCTAATTCTATATTTTTACTGTACCCATCTCTTTTGCTGTTGATGCCTTCAGCATTCCAGTGCATTATTTTGAGTGGTCTTATTTTGGGTTGGCCAGTAGCTCTATTCTCTCGCCCCCTGACTCCACAGAGCGGTTGAGAAGGACATCCAGTAATAGAGGTTGGGCCCTTTCGAAGCTGAGGGCCCAGCGCTGCACCTGCCTGAGTGTCCATCACAGGGAGAGTGCCATATCGATTTGCAGTTATAGACATACTTCCCATTGCCGTGAATGAGTGGCATCCTGATTGTTGTAGTGCGCCTTTTAGCTGGTTGCCTCCGACTTCAGCACTTAAACTTGCTAGAGCAGACTGTGGTCTTGCTCGGGTGTAGGAAGGCCTGGCCAGTCTTGGTTTTCAGTCCCTGGTGACTGCTAAGCCTCATCCCCCAAGGAGCTAGCCTTGATGAGGACTGAGCATGAATGAATCATGAAGTCTTTAATTAAAATGATTTTCATAATATCTATCTATCTATTGGCCTTTCGAGCTGTGGTCGGCCCATAGGGCATAGACCCAGATATTCTTTCCCTGTTTCTAAATTTTCTCTCTAGAAGTCTCAATCCTTGCAAAGATCTTTTATCAAATCTCATCATTTGTCTCTGTTTTGAGCGAGCAACTTGATCTCATTGAGGGAGCCGATTCCTGTTACCTTCACCTCTCTGATCAATGTTCTTCTCAGTGTCTCTCTGGGTTGGCCTCTTTTCCTCCTACCTGTTGTTTCCCACATGAGGGTTTACTTTGCTATTCAGTTATTATCTCTTATCATCAAAAGTCCAGAGATAATATGGACAACAGAAAACTAAAATTAGGAAGAAAAATTATGTTCAAAATATTACAATATCTCTGCAAATTTTTAATAAGACAAGAAAAAATAATGCATCATTGCCTCACCCCTAAAAAGGTATACAGTTCCAAGCAGAACTGGATAAAGACAAGACATTATTCTACAACTACAGTGATCAGTCAAGCATCAATGATGTTGATAAAGATGAGTTGTGGATCAAGGCTAACATCATGAATGTGTCAACGAACTATCATTAGAATTTCCCAGTTTGCTTCATGACAAAATTGTAAGTGGTTAAAGTGACAAGTGAGAAATTAGAAATGGCCATGCAACCAAATACCACTCTCATCGACAATTAAGAAGAGACTTTGGACATATGATGAGAAGAAATAACCAGAGAATCACAAAGCAAATACTCACATGGGAAACAACAGAAAAGAAATAAAGGAGAGTGTTCTCCCTGCCTCATAAGGCATATGGAACAATGACAAAAGTGAGAAAACAGCAGATTTTTACTATTTTACTAAGATTGAAAAGCTCACTCAAAATAAAAATGTAAAAATATTATGGGATACACTTGTCTGTGGGTACTATGTTATGTTAGACGGTATTGGAAGGAAATTTGATGTTGGTAATAAAGAGAGGAGGAGCTGTGAATGTTACCATAACAAGGATCAGAAAGCTAGAGAAACTTTCACTTCAATACAAATGTTATGGAAATATAAAGTAATTAAGTTAGATCCAAAATTAAAATGTCCAACTCCATTGTAAAATCAGTCTCAATGTATGGCTGCAGACATGGAGAAACAAATTTTCATTAATAGAGGTATACAGAATAAAAGGATAGAAAAGAAATATGGCAAAATTACTGACAAAAAAAAATGGGGATGAACCAGGCAAACAACTCTGAAAAAGAGAAATGACAAAGAAGATGGATCTGGATAGGACACATACTGGGAGTCAAATGAGAGTATTACACGACCGGCTCTTTTTTTGGAATCCCCATGGGAGGAGAAAAAAAATTAAGTTTAAATATATTTGGAGATGAGAGGTAGAAACTCACAGAAAATGTATTTTGAAAACCCATGCTTCATAGGGAGTTGAAATGAAGAAGAATATTCTAAGCTGATGATGAAAGACACCTACCTCATCCACTTCCATACTATCCGGATCATGTACAGCATCTATAAGATCAGTACGGATGTTGCTGCGGTCAGGAATGGTGTTGAATTTTGTGTAGGCTTGCATCTGTACATTCTTCTCCTCCTCATCCAGCTTGTGACTGTCTGGGAAAAGCTTCAGAGGCAGGTTGTTCTCCTCAACAACCTCCGTGCTGCTAGGGACAAACTTTGATATATTCTCAACATCGACCACATCCATGTCGAGACTGTTGTTCAAGAGATTAGGGTCAGAATTTTTCAACGGCTTCACAACTGCAACTGAAGACTGAGCATACAGATTGGTGTCTTTGACACTACCAAATCTATGACCAATCAAAACCTTATCTGCCTTATCCTCTTCTCCAAAAGCTTCCTGAAGAATGTTTATTTCTTTGAAGGTGGTCGATATCGGTTGTCTAATTTGGCAAATTTTTCTGAATCTGACGTAATTTCTTGAAGAAATTCTGAAACTACAACATTAGTATTGAGAGTTTTTGTTTCCTTACTGTAAAAGTCATCTAGGCTTGGTAGGCCAGGAGACAATTGTGAATGAGCCTCATTTTTATCAGGACTGGGAGACTGCACATCAACGCTTAGAGTCTCCTGGCAAGATGATACCATGTTATCAATGACATTAAAATCAATGTGAGAGGTAGGAATACTGATATTGCTAGTGACTAGGATATTTCCTGATTCCCTCAAAACACTGTTGTCACTGAGCATGTTTTTCCTGCTTCTTGCACTTTTCTTGCAGTCTGAAGATGAAGAAACACAATCCTTTACAATGTTGTTGGAGTTTCTGTTCAGTTCTGCAGTATCAATCTTGAGCCGCTTAAATGCACTGCTCTGCTCAGAATCCGTGCTGTGAGCAGACACAGAGGAATGATGCTGTCTTCCGAATGAAGGATTGGGCCACAAGCTATCACAGAGCTTCCGCTGGATACCCTCTTCAAAGATGGCTTCACCACTACACCAGAGTCTGAAGACGTGACATCGTCCAAATTAGAACGACTAGTATATCTTCTGAGTGGTGGAAATGAACTTGAAATTATCTCATCTTCCTCACCATGTTCAGGTGACTTCTGACAAGCAACATCTCCAAGACTAGAAGGACTTGTTACTACAGCATCCAATGCTGAGGACTCGCTACTTGGGCTCCCTTCATGAGGATAAGTAGGACTTTGTTCAACTTCATTAACAGACTGGGCAAATTTTAAAAAAATTGGAAGCTTTCCTGCAGTCATGTCCCCCAGTCTCTACCAGAAAGCCAGAACATATCACAGATGGGCTGGAATCTTTATTATTGAGATCATGGGCATCCCTTTCAACATTCTCTTGTGTTGCTAGAGAGAGAGCTTTTGATTTAGAAGTGACCGCACCTGCAGCTATGGGATCAACCTTCTCTGTGACCAGTGCAGAAGATGATGATGTAACAGGCAGTGGAGAGGACAAGGAGTGTTTGCTAGCTGCTGTGGCACTGTTGAGCTGTTCATGGAGTGTGTCCAGCAGCAAAGCCAGAAACTCCTGGCAATCATGCTGTAGATCACAAGTTAATCTAATATTATTGAAACATGACACGACTACCAAAAAACACATTTGCAATGACATAGACTATGTATCTCAACCAAACTCTTAAGAGCTAATTTTCGATTGTGACAAAAACTATTAACTTCACACCATGTCACAAACTGCAAATATCATACTTGGTCACGAACCACTAATTTCCTAAACTCTCAGAAATTATTACATCCACAGCCTGTCACAAACAACTACATTCCTACTGTCACAAACTACTAACTTACAATTCTCTCATAATTGTAACTGTCACATGCAAAAAAATGTTAATAAATATAATACCATAAATTTATTTTAATATGAAAATAATTATGGTAATAAACTTTATAAATAATTAGAAAATGAATAAGTCAAGTATATATGAAAACAAAGTTAACAAAAAATATAAAAACACATTTAATATGAGTAAAGAATAATAACTTATGATAAATCAAGAGTATAGCACACCGTAATAAATCCTTCTTTCCAGTCGTTCACCCGATGGCTACTAAAGGAATTATGTCCTCTTATCTGCCCTTAGAAGGACGTTATGTAGGCATAGATACACAGTGATGTAGTTGGCAGCAGGACTGTGGTATTTGCGCCTTTTGGCTCAATATATCTGACATCAGCATGTTATTTTTGAGTACTAGGTTGTCTTCCCTTTTTGCTTGACCAGGCTAGACAGGATAGTTATGTTCCTGGTAGTACCGCAAAGAGGTGGAGTAAGGCCTGGATGGTTCTGGTTCACCGATCCTTGCACAAGTCATCAATTGTGGGTTGTTGACAGCTTCCAGTTCTGCTGCTGTGAGGTGCCTTTGACTCTCACCACGATAATTATATACAGTTGAAAAGAGCAAGTAAGAAATGTGAAATAAGTACAAGATAAAAAATAAAAACTATGACCCAAACACCTGATGGCAACTGCGCTGGACATGTGGCTTTTATTCTCTCGCTTTATGACCTACTGCAGGACCCAAAAAATATAGATAAATGCTACAATACTTTTTTTTTGCTAAATAGTTTCAGGGCCTTTGTCTCCATCTAACCACAACATAAACATGTACTTGTCAAAATAGGACCCAAAAAAAGTATTGTAGTATTTATCTATTTTCTTGGATACGTGGCTTTTATTCTCTAGACTCCATTGGAGGACCCAAGAAAATATATATTTTTTGTTAACATACTTTCAGTGTTATCTGGATCCAATCACAGCATGAACATGTCAAACATGTCTCGAAACTTCCGAACACACCCATAAAATAGCAAACTTTTGAATTCCAAATAATTAGGATTAAAAACATTGCCCCCCCCTCCCCCCCCCAAGAGAAAAGCATGAAATCTGACTATGAAGCTGCTATGATGCCTTCATGTTACTGATGAGATTTATGAGAGTGACTCATTTAATGAACATACTTTTAAGTAGAGGAAGATGAGCACAGCAAGTTAGGATATGAATGCTCAAAAACAATAGAAAATTGTAGACAAGACTGTTATCATTCATACTAAATGTTTGAAAAAAATTCATTTTGCTGAAAGAGATTGCGTATCACTATTGCCTCTGTAAGTACAATTAACTTTTATTTGCAATAATTCTACAAATTCTACAGCATTTAAGGTTAACCCTTTGCCTGCTGATGCACACATTTTCACCATTTTTTGATTGACTTGTTGCGGAGGATTTAGGCATATTTTTACATTACACTAGTTACCAGTAACTCTTATATGTGAAAGTACACTAAATTTGCTTTGATTTCTGTTTTTGTTTGCAGCAAAATGGCGGATCCTAACATCTTCAAATTAGCATTTGAAAACTGTTGTTGAAACTCGATTGCAAAGATCTCCTTCATCAGTTTTTTTTAGCTTCCATGATGAAATTGGATTTTGATGAATTTCATGCAGATTATGTAAAAAGTGATTTAGAAACAAGCTTGATTAAATTTAGCAGTGATGGTGTGAGAGATATTCAAATGTGTGATAGATATACTGTGTACTTTTTGAACAATTTTAAAATAATCTGACTCCAATCATCATCATTATTTGGATTTATTTTTTCACATGATTACCCACCTATTTTTCAAAACAATTTTTGGTTATTTTGTCGTTCTAACTCTATGATTAACAGTGAACATTCTAACACTTCTGTTATAACAAGTCTTGATTTTTATGAAACTTCATTAAATTCTCATTTTAAATTAATTTTCTCAGTTTATTATGGTATATATATAATCACGGGCAGTTACGCCCCTTAGTTCAACAACAGAAAGGGTTAATGATGCTCTATGGCTACCACATTCTATTCATTCTTATAGGTGATCCTCATTCCTCTTCTAAGATCATGACTCATTCTGGACTCTTATGAAATCTGCTTCACACTGCTAGTTGCACCATATAGTTTCCAAAGTAGTGGAATTGGGCCACATTTTCCTCCTAAGGTCTGTGTACTGGGAGCAGTCTTGTAGAATGTATTCCGTTGTCATATCTGACAGGGTGCTGTGGCACAGACTGGTGATACCTAGCTTGAGTTTATATGTGGTGCCTCATTCTATCATAGTCAGTGCAGAGCACAGCTGTTTGTTTTCATCTCAAAGTGGCATATTAGTTCAAATCTTGGCAATTTTACAGCATTTATGGATGCTTAGAACATTTTACTCATTCTTAAAATTGATATTTTATGGATGCGGTTTCAATTTGTCAACCATACAGCCTGTAAGAATTTGAGCAAATATAATAGCAGAATAAAGCTTTGTAACACAAATATCAAAGAAATTGCAAATCTTAGAATTTAATGGGTGCAATATTCAATTTGTAACCACAAAGGTTTTAAAATTTAAAGAAGTAGCTTCCTCTAACTTTCTTGAATATATAATCGAAGAAACATATATGTACTTTATCTTCCTGGAAAGAAACAAACAAGCAAATTAACTAAAATATCAGTAAAAAACAACTGTGAGGAGTACGATAAGATCCATTGAAGACAATGTTGTGCAGGCTATGTCATAGATGATCACATATCCCTAATCCAGCAATATGCTTGAAAAGAAGGGTGAGATGATAAAGATTTTGATGCTGTTTGTGAATCTGCAGCCCTGGTATGACTTTCAGATCTTCCTGTTAGTCGAGAGCGATGTTGTCTAAATCAGGAGAGTTATGTGAAAAACAGGGTAGGACTTGTGAACCAGCTTATTGGTTTACATTGCAGAACTAGCTGGGAAGGAGATCTGAGCACTTATGGACAGTCTGATGTGTGATGAGAATAATGCAATGAATAACTATCTTTGAGAATTTATAATATCCATCTCAAATTATACTTTATGAGAATGGTTTCAACTTCTTCCATCAATCTTATTGTTTACACTATTGTTTAGCGTTTATAACTATGTTCATAGACAAAGAAAATTCTCAAGACCTACAATTAAATATCAAAGCTGAAGGAATACATCTGGAGACAGTTCAGAGTTACAACTACCTGGGACAAACTATAACCATTGGTGGAAAATGTACAACTGAAATAAACAAAAGAATAGGTATGGCAAAAAGTAATTTTAATGCTATGAAAAATATACTAACATCAAAACAAATAACACCAGGGCTAAAACTAAGAATAGCAACATGTTACATCTT
The DNA here is from genome assembly GCA_032433765.1 of Megaustenia siamemsis. NCBI lineage: Eukaryota > Metazoa > Mollusca > Gastropoda > Stylommatophora > Ariophantidae > Megaustenia > Megaustenia siamemsis. Next base: position 57,550,971 of record JAVIAB010000108.1, read on the forward strand.
CTCAATATTCCTACATGGTGCAGAACCATGGACCATAAAATAGAACAGAAAATTGAAGCCTTTGAAATATGGATCTATAGAAGAATAGGTATAATTGGATGGAAAGAAAAGAAAATAAACAATGAAGTTTTAAAACAACTAAAAATGAAAAGAGAACTACTAAACACAATTAGAACAAGACAAATGAAATTTTTGGGGCATGTTAAAAGACACAACATCCTAATAAAACTAACATTGGAAGGGAAAATACAAGGTAAAAGAGGCAGAAGCAGACCAAGACTAACATGGACGAGTAACATCAAAAGATGGACAAGTCAGCCTATGACAATCTGCACCATCTAAGCAAGAGATAGAATGGAATGGAATGGTGCTCCATGGTAGCCAACCTACAATGCGGAGACAGCACTCAATGATGATGATGATTGTTTAGAGTTAGAGATATTTTATTAATGATAAATTCAACATGTTCTGGTGTGAAATATTCCCCCCCCCCCACAGTAAATGTTACTAATTGGCTCCCTCAATGAGATTGAGTTGCTTGCACAAACAGAGACAAATGGTGAGATTTGGTAAAAGATCTTTACAAGGATTGAGTGCTAGAAAGAAAATTTAGAAAAAGAGTATCTGAGTCTATGTGCTATGGGCCGGCCATGGCTCGAAAGGTCAACGGATAGATAGATAGATAGAAATATTATTACAATTTAAGATGCAACTTTTTCTAATCAACGTGAATATCTATCTATCTATTGACCTTTCGAGCCATAGCCGGCCCATAGGGCGTAGACCAAGATACACCTCCTATCTGAATTTTTGTTCTAGCAGTTTTCTTTTAAAGATATTTTATCAAATCTCGCCATCTGTCTCTGTTCTGTGCAAGCAGCTCTATCTCATTGAGGGAGCCGAATTCTGCTGCTTTTGCCTCTCTCATCAATGTTTTTCTCAGTGTCTCCCTGGGTCTTCCTCTTTTTCAGAATACAGAATAATTAATTCAAGTCATATTTTGTAAAAAAAAAAAAAAAAAAAAAAAAAAAGTACATAACTAAAATGTCAGTGACGAACAATTGTGAGTGAGGTTGGTTCAGCTTGCTACTCAGCATATTGTCATTTTTTTTTTTTATAAACAAAAACACGAACCTGTCTGTAGTCCTCAAACTGGGAATGAGAGAATCCAAGGAAATCTTTAAACTTTCTAGGATGAACCACAGAGAAATTACCGCTCCACATCTTACAAAGCAGCATATAGAAGTGTCCAGTCAGAGTGTGCTTGTTGGCATCAGTCAGTATGTAGCTCTCACAGAAGAACTTCACCAAGGGAGCACAACTCATCAGGCTCTGTAGGCCTGCGTTCATGAAGCAGGTGTTGCCAAGGTTATACAAGCCACAGGAACCTGGTACTGCCTTTGAATCTGATAAGATTAAGAGAAGAAAATAGAATTAACCCTATATTATGAATTTGTCGTAAAAATTAGAGCTTCAAAATACAAATTCTTGAAATTTGACAATTTGCTGCGGGCAAATATCCTCCTCCCTGTCCCCATATCTTTCTAATTACTACTACTGGTGTTGGGTTTGTTTCCTTTGATGTTGGATTTTTTATTCTTTTTTTTTTCAAGTGAGTTTTAAAATTATGATGGTATTGTAGAAAGGGAGCAGAATTTTTTTTTTTTAAATAAATATCGCCAATTTTCAAGAAACCTCCTCTGCCATCTGTAAAACATCAAACAAACCTTTGTAACATGGGATAGACCTTGAAAAACGCTTTGAGGGAGCCGAATGGAGGCATGAAGGGAATTTATTTACTTGCTTAGTGTAAGTAAGTAAAGTAAAGTACCCCGTCACGCCAAGTGGCGTATAGGGAAATATGGTGTTAGTGACCCTATATTGTACAGACCTTCAGCACATGATTTTTTGGGTAATGTGGTCAGTATTACGCCCGTGCTGCTTTACTTTCCAAGAAAAAATCCGGTACCCATTTACGGCTGGGTGAACCCGGAAGCCGTCGGCTAGGATCGAACCCTACCCCTTGTCCGTGGTAGTCCAGTTCACTAACCACTGAGCTATCGCGGCTCCCACTTAATTAGTGTACTTAGGTTTATTACCTCATTACAAACTCAAGTATTTTTATTACCAATGTTATAAGTAAAAAAAGATGATGGATGATTGATGGCCTACCTCGGACATCCTTAGAGAAACTGATTGACTCCGTTGGATATATATTTGGAGGCAGCACTGGTCCATAACGAACTGGCACAGCTGTTAGTAAATTTAGACCATATTTAATCAGTATTTCAAGAACCCTAGAATACAATTTTGTAGTAACATTTGCCACATCAAAACACAAATTCCTCAAAATTTTTCCAGTTTTCCATATTCAAACCATAAAAGCGTTATAATTAAAAAATAATATGACATCATCATCATCATCAAGTGCCTACTCCGCAACGAAGGTTGGCTACCATGGATCGCCATTCTACTCTGTTTCTTGCTTTGATGGTGCAGGCTGTCATAGATTGACTTGTCCATCTTTTGATGTTACTCGTCCATGTTAGTCTTGGTCTGCTTCTGCCTCTTTTACCTTGTACTTTCCCTTCCAATATTACTTTTAGTAGGCTGTTGTGTCTTTTAACATGCCCCAAAAATTTCATTTGTCTTAATATACATACATGGCAGTAATGTTTTAATAAGGTACCAATTTATCGTCTAGCAGCTTGAAGACCATTATTTCTTCTTCTGTTGCATTTATACAAGTACTTCACTACTTGCCTTTAAAAGAATGCTAAATAGATGAGCTACGTTGTAGATTTTTTAATGGCATTTATTTTAGGTATCGCGTCACCTACCCCTTGATCTCTACTCTCTTGGCTAATGTTGTGAATCATTTCAGGGGAAGATGTATGTTTACATGACGTGGAAAAAACTCGCACATAATCAATAAATAAAAAAGCAAAGAACAATAGACAGCCTGAAGTAGGATCGAACACGTACTACCTTAACAGCACTTTGCCGCGAGAGACTATACACTACGATACACTGCTAGCTAAGACCCTAAAAAAGTTACTATTACTTGCAACATCTTTCACACACGTGTACTCATGACTAATATTACCAGGTTCACATTAGGGAGGTGAGGGAGGTGGAGTGGGTGATTAATTTACTTATCATAAAATAAACAGTCAGCTGTGAGTTTCTAACAAGATTCTGTTGGGGTGTTGTTTGGGCCCAAATATAATTTAAAAGTAAAGACAGTCAAGTGGCATATGATATAGTTGTGTGAAGTATTTCAACTTCACAGTATACACTCTCAAAATTGTGAACAACAATTATTAAATGTTAATACTCTCTCCAGCCCTGATAGTTTGGTGCCCACATTTTTATAGCTACCTAGATAAGACAGTGTTCAACAAACTAATAAATACAGTATTACAAAGTGTTTTTACTCATTTTTATGTTCTATTTTACTTATTTTTTTTCTTCTGATGCATTCAAGTCTGTTGGTTATGTAACATCGCACTGCCATCCTATTGCCATGAGTTGTGGATAGAAACAAAACAATGGCGTAAGATGAGCTAGTCATATTTTTGTGCATATCTATCTAATTTCCCCTTAAACCGGCGCCCATTAATTATTTGAAACATATTTCCTCTCATGTAAAGATATGCTAGCAATAAAATCTCTGCTAATGTCAAGTCACTAAAGAAGTTTGACAAATGCAGACAAATTCTAAAAAAGAACTCTTCTTGGACATAGACAAAATAATTGATGAATATAGATGAAGCAATTGATGAGTAAAATCTAGAACAATAAAATGTAAATAATCTATGAAGATACAATACCTTCTAAAGCTCCAACAGAAGCTTCCTTTGACACCACATTGTTCAGTCCATCAGCTGTAGAGTTGAATGTATTCATCATGTGAAGTATTTGTCAGCTTCATACAATACTAACAAATGTATGCATGCACAGGACTATAAATTCATTTTTATATAAATTTATTCATTTATATCAGTACAATTAACATTATACAGTGTAAATATATATAGGTGTATGTTATTTGTGGCGATTCATGATTGTACAAAGAAATTACGAAGGTGGTTTTCTGCCGGTTTGTTCACAGTAGGTTCTGCTAGATTTTGACTAAAAAGTCTCATCCACAGGGCAGTGGGGTTGTTCTACATCAGGGTACCCTCCCTTAGCCTTTTACTCTAACAAGCATACCTATAATGCAAAGGGGAAGCCTTTTCATTTTCTTGCCATGTAATGAAAAGGGAGTAGCTGGAATATATTGTAACTGGGGAAACTGAGGGAAAAAGAGATAAGAGAGAAGCAAAGAGAAGAAATACCAGACAGCTTAAGAGAATGATTTGGCAGAAGGTCAACAACTGAAATGATAAATAACTGTCGAGATAGAAAGTTGTGGAGAGACACGATCACCTGCACAGCAGGCACGGCATTGTTCTAATTGTGTTTAGTAGTTCTCTTTTCATTTTTAGTTGTTTTAAAATCATCGTTTGTTTTCTTTTCTTTCCATTCAATTCAACTTATTCTTCTATAGATTCACATTTCAAAGGCTTCAATTTTCTTCTGTTTTCTGGTCTAATGTCCATGTTTCTGCACCATACAGGAATGTTGAGAAGATATAACATTCTGCTATTCTTAGTTTTAGCCCTGGTGTTTTGATGTTAGTATATTTTCATGGCATTAAAATTACTTTTTTCCATTCCTATTTTTTGTGTGATTTATTTCAAGTATTACATTCTCCATGGTTATTTATTGGCAGAATAAAGTGAATAAATCAAATATGTTTACAGCTTTATGGTTTAAGAAGACAGTACATGAAAGTACAGACATTGTGTCTAAAGGCTTTGAAGTATCTACAGTTATATTTCTGCATCATGCATTACACCTAAAGCCCTTTGTGATTCTATCTATTGACCTTTCGAGCCGTAACCGGCCCATAGGGCGTAGACCAAGATACACCTTCTCCTATATGAATTTTTGTTCTAGCAGTTTTCTTTTAAAGATATTTTATCAAATCTCGCCATCTGTCTCTGTTCTGTGCAAGCAGTTCTATCTCATTGAGGGAGCCGATTCCTGCTGCTCTTGCCTCTCTCATCAATGTTCTTCTCAGTGTCTCCCTGGGTCTTCCTCTTTTTCTTTTACCTGTTATTTCCCATATGAGGGCTTGCTTTGCTATTCGATTATTATCTCTTCTCATCACATGTCCAACGTATGACCATCGTCTTTTCTTTATTACTGAAGATATTAGTGGTTGATTGGCGATTTCTCTAATTTCCTCGTTTGTTTTGAATTCGTTCCATTCTATACCAAGTATTTTCCTTAGACATTTATTTTCGAATGCGTTCAACTTTGTTTCTATATCTCTTGTTGTTTTCCAGCTTTCACACGCATACGTAAGGGTTGATAGTACATTTGATTTGAATAGCCTAAGTTTTGTGTTTGTGCTAATGAGTTTTGATTTCCACAACTTTTCAAGGCTTCTGAAAGACATTGCTGCTTTAGCCAGTCTGATTCTAATTTCTTTGCTCGTATCCCCTTCTCGATCAATGTGACTTCCAAGATAGATAAAGTGATCGATCTCTTCTACTGGTTTGTTTTCCATGTATATTTTGTCACTTGTTGGAATTAAACTTTTCATGACTTTGTGATTACACTTATTATATTATGTACTGTACCTTCATCTATGATGTGTTGCTTCTACAATTATATGTAGCACCCATACTAATGTGTGTTATATAAAGAAACAAGTCACATACACTCAGCATTAGATGTGGACACAACAGAGCCAGATGATATCGCTGTTGTACTGGTAGTGTAAGATAGCAAATGGCTTGTGTTGTCTTGCAGAGTGGAGGCTGTGGTGCTGGAAGAGACCTCCATGGCAAGTGATAACTTCTGTACACAAATGGTGGTGATGAGGATGGGGTGTAGCCAAGTCGGCCCTGACTAACACCACCTGTTAGAAAGCAGAACAATAGGAAAAATATACTCTAAGTGACTTAAAAGCATTTGTAAAAACAAGTGGCCATTTTGGTCTACTATTTTCTACTTTTAACTGCCATGGATTCATTGTTATGCACATGGTAATTCCTGTTTTTCACTGCTATCTGAGACTAGACATCTGATCTCACTAACCAGAGACCAGGGGAGAGAATAGCCATGAAGAATCCAGAAATTTGAAGAAAAAAAAATTTTCAAACTGGTAGGATTTGAACCAGAGACCTTCCTGTCCACAAGCTGATGTCTTACTACCCAGACCCCAAAACATCTTCTGAAACCATATTTATACAATTTATATCAGTTGCATTGTGGTGGCTCGCTGGCATGGCAACAGAGTGAATGTAGGTTCAATCAGTTTGGCACTTAATTGTTGATTCACTATAAATTGGAGACCTGGCTCAATAATATGGGGAGGTAAATAAGTGACAGAGAGCACTGGCCTCTACACCTCCTAATGCTGAAGCACTGACCTCTTTACAAGTAGATACTATAGCACTGACCTCACCTCCAAATGCTGTAGCACAGTATGGTGAACTTTAATACTTCACATCCCTACATCATTAAAATATATCACAGAACACTCTTTACTTTTGATTAACAACAAAGAACATTTTTGACTGAATTTTAAACTTTACTTGCTCTCATCAAAGTTGCTTGTCACTGATACTTTAGTTGATTTGCGCAGTTGTATCTTTCAATGAATATAAGATAAACAAGCCTCTATTATATATTCAAAGCGATTAGAAGAAGCTGTATTTAAGTAAAGTAAAGTACCCCGTCACGCCAAGGGGCATATAGGGAAATATGGTGTTAGTGACCCTATATTTTACAGACCTTCAGCACATGATTTTTGGGGTAATGTGGTCGGTATTTGCCCGTGCTGCTTTACTTTCCCAGAAAAAAAAATCATGTACCCATTTAAGGCTGGGTGAACCCGGAAGCCGTCGGTTGGGATCGAACCCTACCCCTTGTCTTTTGTAGTCCAGTTCACTAACCACTGAGCTATCACAGCTCAAGCTGTATCTTAAAATTTTAAAAACTGTTGTGGTTAAAAAAAAATTAAATATTGCACTGCCCCTGAAACTCTCAGATTTGCCAATCCTTTAGTTAGAAACAACTGCTAAAATAACACCCATGCATAAATATTTACTGTAGTTAAAAATATTTCATATATTTATGTGTGGTGCCACAAATTTAAACCACTTCCATAAAATATTGATTTTAAGATTGAGTGGAATGTTGTAGATTAAAAGACATTAATAAATTCTGCAAAAATGCTAAGATAAGAACTAAAATACTGCTTCGAGATGAAAACAAACAGCTGTGTTATGTATAAATCCACATAAGCCAAAATCAGACAACTGAGAACGGTGTCACATAACTTCAAAGTTGTGCTGATGATGTAGTCATAAAATGTGCACCAGAAATTTTCTGTTGAAAAGTAGAGCAGTCTGGTGTAATACATCAGCCACACAGTGAGGTAATGATGATCATGGAAATATATATATTCTTTTTGTGCGTTCGCCAGCTTTCACCTCTTACGAAGTTCCTAGAGTCTAGGAACTGAATTTTGCATGTTAGTCCTTTTTCTATGGAATCCATGTGTACAGGGGTCCCTCGCCGCACAGGCAGATAACTCCGACTTCGGAGGTATTTATATTTTTTCCATCGATGAGTAATTGACGTTTCAAGCTGGGCCTCGTTGCTGAGACCAGGGTGGTTGCCGCAGAGAGAAATCATAAATATCCCAACAGGTGTAGCCGGGATTTGAACCCACAACCTCTGTCTTGAGGCAGGCGTCATGCCTCGAGACTAACCAGTCCCCCTTCCCAGAGTATGAACTCAGTTACCCATTTCTGCCAGCGGCTGGGTCGACGGCGAGGCTATTTTTTTTCCCCCAACCATGAGTGCAATTCACACTGCTTCCAGCTGGAATCGAACACAAGTTATCCTAACATCAGTAGCTAGTTGGGTGGTTTTCCCAACTAGGCTACCAATGCTTATTACTTATTACATACTTCATAACAATAGCTGGAGATACACTTACTTGAACTATTATTTGAAAATGGGGGAGGGTTAATGCTGATACCTCGCTTGTTGATTGACTTAAAGCAGCCTCAGTGTATCATGTTTTCTGATTCTGAGGTCAAGATAAAATATACTGCAATTAATATTAAATTGATGGCTTCAAAATTAAAGCAATAATTATATAAATAACAATCACCTACAATGAACAAACTGTACACACAAAAGATATACAACATATTTGTATAATTCACATAGCACAAAGTACAGTAATTTTGCAAATGGTAATGGTTTTCTTAACATGACTTTTTTTTAAAGTTATAGAGGTTAAGAAAGATTTATACATGTGCTTCACAGACTATACAAAGGCATTTGATAAAGTAGAGCATGCGGAAATAATAAATATGCTGTAGAGACTAAAAATCTATGACAAGGATCTGAGAATCATTTTAAAAAATGTATTGGCAACAAACAGAAGTAATGAGTAAAGTCTCAAGTACTTGGGCACAATAATAACATCAGATGGAAGAGACAGCACAGAAATAACAATCAGAATAGCACAGGCCAAAAGCATTTCAGAAAAAGAAAGAAAAACATCATGTGCAACAAGATGTCAATCATCATCATCAGTGGGTGCTGCTTCCAAATTGAAGGTTGGCTGGCTACCATGGGGTGCCATTTTATTCTATCTCTTGTCTCCATGGTGCATGTTGTCATAGGTTCACCTGTCCATCTTTTGATATTATCAGTCCACTTTAGTCTTGGTCTGCCTCTGTCTCATCTACCATGCACCTTCTCTTCCAAGATGCTTTCAGTATGGTATTGTGTCTCTTCACATGCACTTAAAAATTTCAGCTATCTTTATTGAATTGTGTGAAGTAGTTCTTTTTTCAAGTTCAGCTGATTTAAAACATCCTTGTTTGTCTTCTTTTCCTTCCACCCAATTCTCAACATTTCAAAGGCTTCAACTGTATGTTCTGATTTCTTATGTCTATGTTTCTGCACCAAAGTGAAATGTTGAGTAAATATAACACTTTATAATTTGTAGTTTTACTTTAGAGTTTTATCTGCTTTAATGAGGCTATATTTTTCATGTTGTTAAAATTGCTTTTTGACATTCCTACTCTTATGTTATGATGAGGATAATCCGATGAATAACTGTGTTTCATATGTTCGGATTTGGAGACAAAAATGATGTCAAAACAAAATCAAGCCCTATACATTAAAAAAAATATGGCTATCAACATTTTTAGGAGGACATAAACTGCCGGTCAATATGACGGATAGGTGGCAGGAACCGTTAAAGGCCGTGTCTGAAAAGTGTTCCTAGTAGCAGTTTCCTAATATTCCAAGTCCAGCTTGCTGCCGGAGCTACTGAGTTAAGTGCTATGTGCACACCGTGAGCTGTGCGTTTCATCCGTTTTGATTGCTTACAATGAATGATAATATCATATGTTGGGGGACAGATGGCTGTGTTTACTTCCTGTGTGGTTTCAACTTATGTCTTTTGGCATGTGCTGAGACTGCTATGATGGGGACAGCAGCTACCTTTCTTTGTTTGGGAAATGAGATATTAATTAGGATAATTCCACTGGCATGAGCGGTTGAGTAATTATGGATTTTAATTCGTTTGCAGTGATACCAGGGCCTTCCATAACCATAACAATGTTTAATTCTGTCTTACATTTTCCATCATCTGTTATTGCATGTCCAAGATAGCAGTATTCTTGAACTCTTTCTAGATTTTTTCCACCTACTTTGATATCCACTTGTATATTTTTTTTGTTTTCTTTGCTTATAATCAGTCTTAATATTTATACCTAAACCTTATTCTTTGTTTGTGTTGTTTATTTTGTTCACAAGCTGCTATAGGTCAGGATTTTCTGCTATTAATACAGTATCATCAGCATATCTATGTTAATGGAAGTGAGAAAGCGAATAGTATCTAATAGTGATAGTTATGTTGAACACACATTGAAGCATTTTAAGAATCCAACGTTCATAGCTAGTATTTCATTCACTTTCTATTATTATTATTCATGGTTCATTTTAGTATAAAAAAGTAAAGTAAAGATTTCTTCCATGTGTTGTTAGGTGTATGGGGAATATGGTGTTAGTGACCAGATTTTTCCATCACCACTGCTCATTTTTTGGTGATGCCAGGGTGTCTAGTCATGTAACGTGTGGGCTTTTGCCCAGGAACTGAATTTTATAGTTATACCCACTTTGTTCCCACAATACATTAGGCATCCAATTTTATATGAACACCCACTTTGTTCCCAGAATACACAAGGCATCCAATTTTATACTAATACCCACTTTGTTCCCAGAATACACTAGGCATCCAATTTTAAATGAATGCCCACTTTGTTCCAGAATGCACAAGGCCTCCAATTTTATAGTAATACCCACTTTGTTCCAAGAATACACAAGGCATCCAATTTTATACTAATACCCACTTTGTTCCAAGAATACACAAGGCATCCAATTTTATACTAATGCCCACTTTGTTCCAAGAATACACAAGGCATCCAATTTTAAATGAATGCCCACTTTGTTCCAGAATGCACAAGGCATCCAATTTTATACTAATACCCACTTTAAACCAGAATACACAAGGCATCCAATTTTATAGTAATACCCACTTTGTTCCAAGAATACACAAGGCATCCAATTTTATACTAATACCCACTTTGTTCCAAGAATACACAAGGCATCCAATTTTATACTAATACCCACTTTGTTCCCAGAATACACAAGGCATCCAATTTTATAGTAATACCCACTTTGTTCCCAGAATACACAAGGCATCCAATTTTATATGAATGCTCACTTTGTTCCCAGAAAACACTAGGCATCCTCAGCTGAGAGTGACTTCAGAGTGTTTGTCTACCACAAAAGTAGATTTCTTTCCACTTCAGAGATGCTCACGTTTTTATTGTATTAGTATCTGAAAATAGGTATCAGAAAATATTTTCTAGGAAGTAGGCTCCTCATATAGTGTGGAACGAATTCAAAACAAACGAGGAAATTAGAGAAATCACCAATCAACCACTAATATCTCCAGTAATAAAGAAAAGATGATGGTTATATGTTTGACATGTGATGAGAAGAGATAATAACCGAATAGCAAAGCAAGCCCTCATGTGGGAAACAACAGGTAAGAGGAAAAGAGGAAGATCCAGAGAGACACTGAGAAGAACATTGATGAGAGAGGCAAGAGCAGCAGGAATCATCTCCCTCAATGAGATAGAGCTGCTTGCACAGAACAGAGATAAACGGCGAGATTTGATAAAATATCTTTAAAAGAAGTGAAAACTGCTAGAACAAAAATTCAGATAAGAGAAGGAGTTTCTTGGTCTACGCCCTATGGGCCGGCTACGGCTCGAAAGATCAATAGGCTCAACTAACCAACCCACTCATAAGGTTTGGTGTTGATCATTGAAAAATACGGGCAGTCACCATATTCCCCATACACCTTTTAAGAAGTTAAGGCATTGAGAAAACACCATATCTGTAAATATGAAGTAACATTGTTTATGTTGACATTTTAAAATATGTTCAAATTCTGTCATCTTAGCTGAAGCTTTGTGTTTATTGTATTTGTTTGTTTGATTTACCAGTTCTTCGCATGCCTGCTGAGATTTTAGCCTCACAATAAGTTTGCAGAAAATGAATATACTCTGTCAGGATGTTGAAGCAGCACCTACCATCTTCTTTGTTGTTGTTGTTATGGATCCAGCGACCTTTGAGTTGATGCCCTTCGGCCCAATGCCATGTAGTAGTATCTGCAAATATTTTTAAGTTCTGCTGTGGTTCCGTACAGAGTGTTCAATTTGGAGGGTCTTTGAGGAAGTAGTGTTGTTCTGATGTCAGTGAGCTTTGGACATTGAAACAGGTGATGTTCTACGGTTTCTTGTGGGTGATTACAGAGTGGACATACTGGGGTATGGTTTTGTTGTATTCTATTAATGTGGTTATTCAGCATAACATGTCCTGTTCTCAGTCTGAAGATGGTGGTTTGGTCTCTTCTTGTTAGGTTGTTGATGTTGTCTTGTGGATTTGGTCTTGTCATATATTAAAAAAACCATCTTTATCAACAACTAAACTTGATGTCATGCAGCAGTATTGTTACCCAGGATCTATCAGCAACGACAAACTATCATTAGATACAGAAACTGACACCCACATTGGTAAAGCTACTATTATATTTGCCCACCTTTCTAGGTGTGTTTGGTAAAACAGCAAACTGACAACTGAAACAAAGACCGCAGTTTACAATACCTGTATCATCAGTATCCATTAATATGGCAGCAAATCATGGACAAGATATGCAGATCAAGAGAGAAGGCTAAATGCATTCCATATGCTATGCTAGTGCCATATTCTTAATATCACCTGGAAGGACAAAGTGACAAACGTAGAAGTCCTCACTCACACAGACCTCCTGAACATCTATTTGCTGCTCAAACAATGAAGGTTACGCTGCTTAGACAGTTATACTGTATGAAAGATGCAGCATACTAAAAGATATACTTTATGGACAACTGGCAGATGGCAAAAGAACTAGGGGATAACGAAAACTCCAATTTACAGACGTATATAAATGTGACATAAAGATGCTGAAAGTAAACCCTGCAGCCTGGGAAGAGATAACTGCAGACTGCAATCTTTGGAAACACTATTAAGCTCTAAATCAAGCAAAAAGCAGACAGATTCAAAGAAAAAGAGAATACACAGGGAAAGATGACTGATGGAGAGTACAGTCATCCCTCGCTACTTCGCGGTTCATTTATCACGGCCTCAGTACATCGCGGATTGTTCAAAAATTCAAAATTGAGGAAATATTATTTTTAAAAAACATTATTTTATGTATGTTTATACTATTAATATTTTATTTACATGTCTGAAACTATTCTTTGATGTTCTAATAAATGATAACATATGCATTATATGGTTTCATATACACTTATTGATATTATACATACACAAAAAATGTACATATGTTAAAAATGAGAGGGTGACACTACTTCGCGGTTTTTCACTTATCGTGGCCAGTTCTGGTCCCTATTAACCACGATAACTGAGGGATTACTGTATTGAGCTATAGTGTGGTGCATTACAATTTAATTGTTTTTATATTTATATGCCAGGGGAAGTTTTACTCTTGGTAGACTCTAGAAACTGTACAGATTTCAGCAATTAGGGGCAAATTAGGGGCTACAACACAGGGTCAACAATACTATCTATACAAAAATAAACAATAGTGAAACAACAATTGTGGTAAACAACATGATTTAAGAAAACTATCAGAATATCTTGACCAAACAAAATCAGTCTCAACAACCAAGAAGGAGATGCACACAATGAGAGTGGAGTAGGCAGAAGATATAGGTGAACAGGTCACAAATGCGGAAGATATCTAAAAATAATTACAACACTTGTGTGAGTGGGTATCAGACAAAAGAGAGGCAGACAAAATATAACATGGCTGAGAACAGTGGGAAAAGAGGGGAAGCAAGAGAAAAGCAGACAAAATATAACATGGCTGAGAACAGTGGGAAAAGAGGGGAAGCAAAAGAAAAGATGACAAAATATAACATGGCTGAGAACAGTGGGAAAAGAGGGGAAGCAAAAGAAAAGATGACAAAATATAACATATATGGCTGAGAACAGTGGGAAAAGAGGGGAAGCAAAAGAAAAGATGACAAAATATAACATGGCTGAGAACAGTGGGAAAAGAGGGGAAGCAAAAGAAAAGCAGACAAAATATAACATAGCTGAGAACAGTGGGAAAAGAGCGGAAGCAAAAGAAAAGCAGACAAAATATAACATGGCTGAGAACAGTGGGAAAAGAGGGGAAGCAAAAGAAAAGATGACAAAATATAACATAGCTGAGAACAGTGGGAATAGAGGGGAAGCAAAAGAAAAGCAGACAAAATATAACATGGCTGAGAACAGTGGGAAAAGAGGGGAAGCAAAAGAAAAGATGACAAAATATAACATAGCTGAGAACAGTGGGAAAAGAGCGGAAGCAAAAGAAAAGCAGACAAAATATAACATGGCTGAGAACAGTGGGAAAAGAGGGGAAGCAAAAGAAAAGCAGACAAAATATAACATGGCTGAGAACAGTGGGAAAAGAGGGGAAGCAAAAGAAAAGATGACAAAATATAACATGGCTGAGAACAGTGGGAAAAGATATAAAGCAAAAGAAAAGCAGACAAAATATAACATAGCTGAGAACAGTGGGAAAAGATATAAAGCAAAAGAAAAGCAGACAAAATATAACATAGCTGAGAATAGTGGGAAAAGATATAAAGCAAAAGAAAAGCAGACAAAATATAACATAGCTGAGAACAGTGGGAAAAGAGGGGAAGCAAAAGAAAAGCAGACAAAATATAACATAGCTGAGAACAGTGGGAAAAGATATAAAGCAAAAGAAAGGCAGACAAAATATAACATGGCTAAGAAGAGTGGGTAAAAAAAAAGTTTAAGTCTGGGTCAGTCTTATAGTAAGAGAGGGATGGTCATTAAAAGACCATGTAATATGAAGGAATCTTGTTTTGTTGTTGTTACCCCAAAAACATCACAAGGCATGACTGTGACTTACTGCTCTGCAGGTTTGTGACCAAGGGAAAAAAAGATGACTAATTCAGCATAATTTAAGTATACAATATGTATATTGAATATACACCTCTTCTTGGGAACTCCACCTCCAAGTTTACTTATTTATCTTTCATATTTGTTACTATTTTGTGATGATTACAATTTGAATAGCTGTTCAGTGTTATTGTTTATTAAAATTGTATGATCTCTACAAAAGAGTAAATTTTTCACCCTTGAGAATGTTCACATATTTATATTATTAGGTATTCATTCACCGTATGACGTATGTATTGTAAATGAGATAGACTCTTCTAAAGTGTCCTTCACCAAATATGAAACTAGAGGAATTGAATTTCGTGAACACTTGCACTTGCTGGTGTTATATCACCCACCAATAATATATCCAACCAAGAGTTGGACCTTCTACTTCAGATATTTTGTTCCTGATTTGCAGTGATTCCTTGCTCTTAAACTTAAATAAAGAATGTATTGAATATTTTACTAAACACCTGATTGTCATTCTAATTATGTGAAACTACTGATGACTTGTAATCCTTGAATACATTTGTCTTGTATTTCTAGTCTCAATTTAAAGGATTTGTAATATTGTAAAGTATTGTAATATTTGAGTTTGTTATTCTCACTTGTATATAATCATAATCATTAATCAATCATATTATAAGTAGATTGATTCTTTGATTTGGTCTGTTTATTTTACATTTGATTTACAACATTTTAATTAATTTCGTATAATTAATTTACTTAATTTATTTTAGTGACTTTTATACAAACAAACAATGAATTCGTATTTCTGCTCACTCAATGGTTCAATGAATGTAAATCCAATCATAATCATGATAGACGAATTTAGTTTTTTTTTTTTTTTTTTTTTACACTTGATTTTGTTTGCTCTATGACATTGCTAAATTTTTTAACGATGGATCAATATACAACAACATACAGAACTGTTTGATAACAATTGTCTAAATGTCGATTAGAAAAATGTAATCACTTGAACAATTGGTCATCTGTTATCAGTTTAATAAGCCCTTTTATCCGAAAAACTCTTGCGAAATTACTTCCCCCCACCAAGAAAATGGCTCACATGATGATGATAATGATGACAGACCGGACTAATATACAGTGTATAGGAAATGACAAGAACGCCGTTAATGGTATCAAAGCTTACACAAGCTCAAAAGTCTCATTCACATATTGTTAATTTAATACCAACCCATCTTACAATGAAGCTAACTATCTTTCTAGTCGAAGAACTGTCAAGATTCACCCAACACATCTTCCTTCTCCTGGACTCCAGATCTCATTCCTCTCGTTTGTTGAGTTCTGGAGAACAGACATGCGCACTGTAGCACTTCCTTTGTGGACTTTTCAAAAAGGTGTCGATCCTGATTCATTAAGTTATTGAGTTATTTGCGGGTCATCATCATTGCACTCCGAACACGTCCATAGGTGCTCAGGTCCCCTCCTCAGCAATTCCCTCAGTGTCCAGCGACTGACGACTCCAGTTCTATGTTGGTTGATAAAATCATAAAATAAATTCATTAAGCAAGACTAAGTTTAATTCCAACAAGTGACAAAATATACATGGAAAACAAACCAGTAGAAGAGATCGATCACTTCATCTATCTTGGAAGTCACATTGATCGAGAAGGGGATACGAGCAAAGAAATTAGAATCAGACTGGCTAAAGCAGCAATGTCTTTCAGAAGCCTTGAAAAGTTGTGGAAATCAAAACTCATTAGCACAAACACAAAACTTAGGCTATTCAAATCAAATGTACTATCAACCCTTACGTATGCGTGTGAAAGCTGGAAAACAACAAGAGATATAGAAACAAAGTTGAACGCATTCGAAAATAAATGTCTAAGGAAAATACTTGGTATAGAATGGAACGAATTCAAAACAAACGAGGAAATTAGAGAAATCGCCAATCAACCACTAATATCTTCAGTAATAAGAAAAGACGATGGTCATACGTTGGACATGTGATGAGAAGAGATAATAATCGAATAGCAAAGCAAGCCCTCATATGGGAAACAACAGGTAAAAGAAAAAGAGGAAGACCCAGGGAGACACTGAGAAGAACATTGATGAGAGAGGCAAGAGCAGCAGGAATCGGCTCCCTCAATGAGATAGAACTGCTTGCACAGAACAGAGACAGATGGCGAGATTTGATAAAATATCTTTAAAAGAAAACTGCTAGAACAAAAATTCATATAGGAGAAGGTGTATCTTGGTCTACGCCCTATGGGCCGGTTACGGCTCGAAAGGTCAATAGATAGAAGCAAGACTAAGAAGTGCATACACTCATATGTACCCAGGTCAAATCCCAAGATGAATGACTGAATTTTATATAGTGATTCTTGATACTTGATACCATGAAAGATGAGGTCTCATGCTATGTACTATTGGATACAGGGCCGGATTAAGCTAATACTGTGCCTGTGGCATATGTTAAGAAAAGGGCTCTATATTTAAAAAAAAAAACAACAATAAAAGAACACAAATATAATTTAACACATACTACTTTTGCAAAGTAATTATTATTATTATCAAAAGTAGCAACACGGTGAACATTATTGTTTAAATATTATTTTGTCTACATTTAGCATAAAGAAATCCGTTGATGATCCAGTAGGATGTATCCATTTCACTCAGAAGTTTAGATTCAATGCTCATTATTATTCAATCTCTTTTGACCCGTGGTGCTCCTTAGTTCACTTTTAATAAGTTTCAGTTTAGAAAATTGTTCTTGTTGCTGTTGTCTCCACTGCAGTTGGTTACCATTAGTGACAGATGCGCAAGGTGATTTCAACATGTGAAGGCGGCAGCACATGGGCAGAGATTCTACACTCTTATGTCCGACGATATTTCAACTGTCAGACCGTGCACAGATGTGTCTTGCCACATGGCTCTGTTCTGTGCGAGTTGCTTGCCTGCTGTTGTTGCTTCTCGTTTTAATGTTATTTTTTAGTGTTTCTCTAGGTTGGCCTATTTTTCTTTTACTTTTTAGCTCCCATTTGAGGGCTTGCTTTGATATTCCTTTGTTGTCTCGTCTCATCAAGTGGCCAACACATTACCACCTTCTGCTCTTAATTATAGATGATATTTTTGGATGCTTTATCATTGAACTTAATTCTGCACTATTCTTGGACTCTTTCCATGGTATACGAAGTATTTTCCTAAGGCATTTGTTTTCAAATGCATCCAGTTTGTTTTCTATTTCTTTAGTGTTTTCCAGTTCTAACATGCACATGTAAGGGTGGATAATACTTTTGATTAAAAAGTCATGAGCTTTGTTTTCGTGCTTAGTAATTTTGACAGTATATATGACAGGAACACACAACAAAACTGGTTGAAGATGAAATAAATAAGAAACCAACCATAAGGTGTATGCCAGGTTACAAGATATTAAAATCTGAAGTAGAAAAAACCATAAATACAATGGAAAATGGAAAAGCTGTAGGACTAGACAACACTCGGATTGAGATGATAAAAGCTCTATGTATTTTTGGCGCATTATTTCTCACAGACCTGTGAAATGATATATACAACACAGGATACTTACCATATGACCTTAAAACAGCGGTATTTATTGCCATGCCCAAGAAGAAGCTGTGCTATGGAGTGCAGTGACGTTAGAACAGTAAGTTCGATGAGGCATATAACCAAAATCTTACTTACAGTTATACAAGGAAGAATTCAAAATAAAATCAATATGGAATTAACTCTTTCAGTACGGAAGCTTTTTATCAATGCAACAGAAAAGATTTAAGAGATATTTTTCATGTTTTTAAGAATCACAAATTTTATTTATACTTTTTCTAATATATAACATATTATATATGATTTTTTACATAACTGACGCCCGTGCGCTGCCGGGCCCGAAAGGGGAGTAAAGAATAGTGGCGCTGTACCCTACCAAGCATGTTTGTAAGAGGCGAGAAAGGAGGGTTGGGCATGGGACTGGCTATCCCATACTGTATAAAAAATAAGCCGAAAAAAACTTCACAAACATGGACAAGTAAAAGAACGACTTGGAAAGTGTTTGTTGAAGACCTATGCACCACTGGGAGCTAAAAAAGGTAGGTAGTAGTAGTAGTAGTTTAGATAATTGAACAAGGTATTAGATTTCACCGATACTATGGTAATGAAAGAAGACATGTAAAAAAAATATGGTTTGATAACGGTTCACACTAATTAGATTGAGAGTGACGCACTATGCGTCGAAACGTACACGACCGAAATCGGCATGGCACAAAGTTCGTCGAAACGTACGGAAAGAGTTAAAAGAGCAACACTTTGGGTTTATAAAGAATAGTGGGACAAGAGAACCCATCATCTGCATGGGAATGTTAATTGAAACGTACATAAAAGTAAACAAACAAATTTATGCATGCGTCATAGAAAACACTAAAGCTTTTGACAGAATACATCACAAGTAATAAAATGCTTGAAAGATATACATATGGAAGCTACTGACATTGGACTTTTACGTAATTTATGCTTGGACCAAACAGCTATGATAAAATACAAGGAGAACTCTGCACCTATTGATATAAAAAGAGGAATAAGACTGCTGCATTCTATCACCATATCTATTTAACTTATACACTGAGCAGATCTTTAAATACATCATGGGGATGCCAGAAGCAAACATCAATGGACGTATAATCAATAATCTAAGATGCGCTGATGATACTGCTTAATGGCAGAAAATTTAGATGACCTGCAACAACTAGTAACAAAATAAAGAAGATATGCAAAGAATATGGATCGGAAATACACGATTAAAAAGACTTAAACTATAAGTATTAGCAGAGAAAAGACACAAATATACATACAAAATATAAAGCAGTAGGTGGAAGGAACCTAGAAATAGGTTTTAAAAAATATTACTATCTTGGACATATTATAATAAATGATGGAAAATATAAGCTAGAAATAAACAAAAGAATAGGAATGACAAAAACAACTTTTAACAACATGAAAAATATACTGACATCAAAGCAAATAACATCAGAACTAAAACTACGAATAGCAAAATGCTATATTTACTCAAAATTCATGTATGGTGTAGAAACATGATGATTAAATAAGAAAAAAAGAACATAAAATTGAAGCTTTTGAAATATGGATCTATAGGAAATGGAGAGAACTGGGTGGACAGAAAATAAAAATAAACAAAAAGTTCTGAATCAGCTGAAAATGAAAAAAAAAAAAAAACTTATCACAATTAGAAAAAGACAACTAAAATTTCTTGGACATGTGACGTGGCATAATACCCTTCTAAAAGTAATGTTGGAAGGAAAGGTACTAAGTGGCCAAGGCAGAAGCTGACCAAGACTAAAGTGGGCAGATAATATCAAAAGGTGGACAAGCGAACCTATAACAACAAGCACCATGAAGACAAGAAATAGCGTAAAATGGCGCTCTGTGGTAGCCAACCTTTGATGTGGAGACTGCGTCCAATGAATGAAGGAATGCAATGTTGATGTCCATATCTTATCAAGGTTTCTGAAAGTCATTGGTGCCTTTGCTATTCTGATTCTTTTTTTTTTTTTTGGCCCTCTTCTTCTTGATTTATGCAGCGTCCAAGATATACAAAGTGATCTTCTTCCGCTGCTTTTCCTTTCCTTCCAGGTAAATATTTTTTACCTTCTGGACGAATTTGATGTTTTATTACTTTCCTTGGTTGATATCAAATCCTATTTTTAAATCCATTAATGATAATCAAGGCATTTGTCTTTTATTGCGTTATGTTCGCAGTGGTATTGATAACAACAATGTCGTCTTCCATGTTACTTATCAATGTAAACTACTTCGTCAGCCGCAGTTTTATCTCTTTACGGAATTTGCACAGTGTTTTGTTCGTCTTAGGCTGCTTTTACTAGAGTAATCAGAAATCGAAAGGGAACGAAATTGTGTGTACGACTTTTTTGTGCGCTACGTCATCATAATGGTTCATCGTATATCCCTAGACTCTAGACCGGCTGTACGATAATCTTACGGTCGGTTGTTTGATGTGCGACGGGGATAATCTGACGACTAACTGTGTGTCTATATGTTCGAAATTGGAGTCAACAACGATGACCTAACATCATCAAGCGCTCTACATTTTTAAAAGAAAAAGTCGCTCATCATTTTCAAGAGGACGTGAACTCCGGTATATGGTGGATAGGCGGCGGGAACAATTGAAGGCTATGCATGAAAAGTGTTCCTTGTTTCAGTTTCCTCATATTCCAAGTCCGGCTTGTTGCAGGAGCTACTGAGTTAAGTGCTCTGTGCACACCGTGAGCTGTGTGTCTCATCCGTTTTGGTCATGTTTCGATATTCCAGTTGCTTTCGATGAATGATGATATCGTATGACAGGGAACAGTTGGCTGTGTTCACTTTCTGCGCGGTTTCGCCTTATGTCTTTTGGCGTGTGCTGAGACTGCTATGACGGGGACTATAGTTACCTTTCTTTGTTTGGGAGATGAGATTCGGATGATTACGCTGGCACGGGCGTGTTGAGCAATTATGGATTTTAATTCGTTTGCAGTGATACCGGGGCCTTCCATAACCAAATAACCAATGTCGTCTGCAAAATGAAGGTCTTCAAATTGAGATCCCAGTGTCTTTGTTACCTCCATTATGAAGTCAATGGCAATTCCAAATAACAATGAAGATGCTGTAAAATACACCCTTGTTTCAATTTTCAAATATTTCCAAAATGGAACAATTCGCCCAGTCCTGCAACGATCCATCCATCTTCGACATGGATGAGTAGATTTTGTTAACATATTTTGCCCGGACAACTGATAATTTTGGCCTACTCTTTTCGACTTTTAAGTGTCAAGGGTTCTTGAACGTGTGCGACTGCATACATGGCCTCCTGTTTTTCACCATTTTCCGATAGGGCTAGAAGTCGGATCTCACAACCCAGATAGGGCTAGAAGTCGGATCTCACAACCCAGATAGGGCTAGAAGTCGGATCTCACAACCCAGATAGGGCTAGAAGTCGGATCTCACAACCCAGAGACCAAGGAAGGGCAAAGCCACGAAGAAACCACGGGTTCGATTTTTGAAACATTTCCCCTCCCTGAGGAATCAAACCTGGGATCTTCTTATTGAGATCTTCTTGTTGAGATCTTCTTGTTGAGATCTTCTTGTTGAGATCTTCTTGTCCAGATCTTCTTGTTGAGATCTTCTTGTTGAGATCTTCTTGTTGAGATCTTCTTGTTGAGATCTTCTTGCCCAGATCTTCTGTTGAGATCTTCTTGTTGAGATCTTCTTGTTGAGATCTTCTTGTTGAGATCTTCTTGTCCAGATCTTCTTGTTGAGATCTTCTTGTCCAGATCTTCTTGTCCAGATCTTCTTGTCCAGATCTTCTTGTTGAGATCTTCTTGTTGAGATCTTCTTGTTGAGATCTTCTTGTTGAGATCTTCTTGTCCAGATCTTCTTGTTGAGATCTTCTTGTCCATATCTTCTTGTCCAGATCTTCTTGTCCAGATCTTCTTGTTGAGAACTTCTTGTCCAGATCTTCTTGTTGAGATCTTCTTGTCCAGATCTTCTTGTTGAGATCTTCTTGTTGAGATCTTCTTGTCCAGATCTTCTTGTTGAGATCTTCTTGTCCAGATCTTCTTGTCCAGATCTTCTTGTTGAGAACTTCTTGTCCAGATCTTCTTGTTGAGATCTTCTTGTCCAGATCTTCTTGTTGAGATCTTCTTGTCCAGATCTTCTTGTTGAGATCTTCTTGTCCAGATCTTCTTGTCCAGATCTTCTTGTTGAGATCTTCTTGTCCAGATCTTCTTGTTGAGATCTTCTTGTTGAGATCTTCTTGTCCAGATCTTCTTGTTGAGATCTTCTTGTCCATATCTTCTTGTCCAGATCTTCTTGTCCAGATCTTCTTGTTGAGAACTTCTTGTCCAGATCTTCTTGTTGAGATCTTCTTGTCCAGATCTTCTTGTTGAGATCTTCTTGTTGAGATCTTATTGTCCAGATCTTCTTGTTGAGATCTTCTTGTCCAGATCTTCTTGTCCAGATCTTCTTGTTGAGAACTTCTTGTCCAGATCTTCTTGTTGAGATCTTCTTGTCCAGATCTTCTTGTCCAGATCTTCTTGTTGAGATCTTCTTGTCCAGATCTTCTTGTCCAGATCTTCTTGTCCAGATCTTCTTGTTGAGATCTTCTTGTCCAGATCTTCTTGTTGAGATCTTCTTGTCCAGATCTTCTTGTCTAGATCTTCTTGTCCAGATCTTCTTGTCCAGATCTTCTTGTCCAGATCTTCTTGTTGAGATCTTCTTGTCCAGATCTTCTTGTTGAGATCTTCTTGTCCAGATCTTCTTGTTGAGATCTTCTTGTCCAGATCTTCTTGTTGAGATCTTCTTGTCCAGATCTTCTTGTCCAGATCTTCTTGTCCAGATCTTCTTGTCCAGAGGCCGAATGTCTTATCTACCACTATTCATGGTGTTAGCCATAACCGAACCAACAATGCAGTGCAAAATGGTTGCATGTAGCCCTGTCGTTGCAAAGACTAACGTTGTGGCTTAAACCGGTTCGCCTGTTCTGTTTGTTTTAAATGTGTGTTTTCGAAGAGACTAGAGCGAGGAGGTGACCAGGCACTCTGTATTTGCTGAGAGTCGCTTGGAATCGTCGCCTGTGTGCCGATTAGGGCTGCACTGTAGTCGACCTTGTCAAGTGAATTCGCTAACGCACTTTGGTGGGAGTTGTGACACGAATCGTCGTCACCGATATCCCTGAGCCTGCCCGGTGAGGAGGTATACTCGAAGACACCCAAATGCTTGTGACATTTTCAGCCATGCGAATTATACACGACTCATTTTACCCACAATACCTACTCCCCCTGCTCGCAAAGCTGAAAACGTTACAACTTTTGGGCGGTCCGTCCATCCTCAGAGGGCAGGCTCATAGATATCGAGTGCGACGCATGAATGGAGCGGATATGGGGAATTCCCAAGAGACAGAGATAGATATAAGGTGTAACAAAGCATGTCAAGTTATAGGCCAAGTATCAACACTATTGAAAAACAAAGCAATAACTATGGAAGCAAAGAGGGCAATATACAAATCTATTTTTCTACCAACTCTGTGCTATCAGTGCCAGAATTGGATGCTGGACTCTAGAACAATAAGAAAGATGACGACCACCGAAATGAAATGTGTCAAAAGAATGACAGGAAACAGCTTGAGGGATGGAGTAAAAAACACTGACCTGATGAAGAAACTCGAAATTGAAATGGCCATCGAATACATAAAGAAACAACAGATAAATTGGTTCGGCCACATAACAAGACAAAAGAACTAACAATGACTCAAAGAGCCAAAAACAAACGCTAAGAAAACGCCAGATTAAGAGGAAGACCGAGAAAGAGATGGATAAAGGGAATACTAGAGTCACTAGGAGGGATAACACCAGAAGAGGCCAACAGAAGTGCAAAGAATCGCAGATTGTATCTCCTCTCAACGCCAACGGCAATGGAGGAAGGATAGAAGAAGAAGAAGGAGTGAAACATAGTTCATGAACAGAACAGAAATGTTCAAGTTATGTAATTAGTTTCCAAGCCGATAAACTCACCGATAGCTCTGATACTAAGTGTGTTCTGTCTCAGGACAAAGAGGACATCGCCAATTCTGTTTTCATTCGTTAGGAGAAGAGAAGCGGAATGGGTGGGACAATGATGTATACATTGAAAGACTGTGGAGTCTAAATGTCGAAAAGAGGTCTGACTAATCTGGAGTGCTTAGTGGGAAAAGAAGATATATCTGCAATCAACACATTACAAGGAACAGTGTCTGCGTACGCTTCGAGAAATAATGGGACATAAGGTGGAGCGGATATGGGTATGGTCCGACTGCAGTGAAACTGATTTTATGAATAGAAGAGTTTTATTAGTTATTGATTTGGCCAATCGTCAATGTCTGAGAAGTTCTATCACTTTCTAGAACTCTCTTAATTTATGTACATCTCTTTTATGTCAGCTCTTTCTATCCTTCACTAATTGATGGTCCTATACTGGTACAATCAAACGGAAGATGTACAAAAGAGGTGAGATGCAGAATGGTTCAGGCGAAAGCAGCTTTCCAAAAAATGAGGAAGATACTATGTAATCCATTTTTGACAATAGAAACAAGAAAAAGAGTTCTTAAATGTTATGAAGAGCCAGTCTTAACATATGCATGTGAATCATGTACAGTAGGACAACAAACAAGAAAGTCAATGGAGTCTGTAGAAATGTGGTTTTACAGAAGAATGTTGAGAATACCATGGACAGCTAAGAAGAGTAATGAAAACGTTCTGAAAGAGGCCAAAGCAAAAAGAGAACTAATTTCCAATATTAGGAAGAAACAGTCATCATGTTTTTGCCATGTAATGAGAAGAGAGCAGCTGGAATATATTGTAACAACTGGGAAAATTGAGGGACGAAGAGATAGAGGGAAGCAAAGAGAAAAGGTACCGGACAGCTTAAGAGAATGGCTTGGCAGAAGGTCAACAACAGAAATAATAAATAACTGTCGAGATCGAAAGTTGTGGAGAGACATGATCACCTACGCTAGCAGGCCCGGTACTTGGTGATGATGATACTGGTACAAAGACAGTGAAGAGCAAACCCTCTGTCTAAACATACAGAAAACTAAGAAAATGTCCGTTAACAAAACAAAAAGTCAACACAAAATCATCACCAACAGTGAAGAACTTGAAATTGTAACCAAATTATGAACATCTGGGATCTGCAGTAACTAACAATGGAGACTGCAAGAAAAGATCAAAAGAAAATTAGCAACAGCAACACAACATTTAAAGGTCATGAAGAACATGTGGCACTACACCAGCAAGGCAGAAAAATTAAAACAACTGAGAGCATGTCTCTTCTCGATTTCAACATACGGTTGTGAATCAGGGACAATCTCGCAAACAGCAAGGAAGAAAGTTGATATTCAAAACAAAATGCTTCAGAGAAATCCATAAGATACATTGGACAATGAAAAAGAGCAATGAAGATATTAATATATTTCAACATTAAATAGAACTTGTTTATAAACACCATTCCACAGAGGAAATTAACATGTTATGGTCACGCCGAAAGACACAGCTGGCTGGAAAAAAAAATAATGGAAGGCATGGTTCCTGGGCGATACATCAGGGGCAGACCAAGAAAAGGTGGTTTCGAGACATAAAAGGAACATTGAACAGGGCAACAGAAGAAGTTGGAGATCTGGCTAAAGATAGAGATTCTTTCAGACAGGCTGTGGTGAGTGAATACAACGCTCTGTAAAGGACATGGGACCTGTTGGTGATGATGATACTGGTACAGTCATGTTGCAGCTGGATCTGTCGATTCAAAATGGCAGAATCAGTCATGAGAGAGGATACTCAGTAAAATGACACTCTAATATATTACCAAACTACTGACATTTTGAGTGCTTGCCTCTGTCAAGATGATAAAAGGCCATATATAATATACCTCAATTAGCTCCAATATGGCGATCGAACTTTGAATTGTTCAAAGTCCGACTTTCTTTCTTTCTTTCTTTCTTTCTTTCTTTCTTTCTTTCTTTCTTTCTTTCTTTCTTTCTTTCTTTCTTTCTTTCTTTCTTTCTTTCTTTCTTTCTTTCTTTCTTTCTTTTCGTGTTGCTACAAAACAATGGAATCCTCTTCGTCACCCACTCTTAAAAAGAATGTGCCCTATGTTGTCGTTGGCAGTAAAACTCTGATATTTGTGCCTTTCGGTCCAAAACATCTGACGTTTTCATTTGCGTTGTTTAGTACCTCGTTGTCTTCCACATCGACTCTTGCTAACTTAGCCAGACTGGCTAGTTTGTTTCTAGCGGCACAGCGAAGAGATGGTGTATGAACTGTATAGTTCAGATGCAGACAGTCAGCTCTGAGTTACTGACCACTTTCAGCAGTGTTGTAGATAGGCGTCTGTGTCCGCAGTGACATCGATGCCTACAATCTTCAGGAGATACCGAATAAGAATATTAAGAAAATTTGTAGACGCAGATCAGAATTTCAAAATAACGTTAAGCATGAGAATATAAACACTTTATCCCCGAAAAAATCATGTGCCGAAGGTCTGTAAAATATATGGTCACTAACACCATATTTCCTATACGCCACTTGGCGTGACGGGGGCTCTTTACTTTACTTTTTATGAGACTATAAAACTACTCAAGACATTACAAGAAATACTTCTTCTTTTTCTTTCCTTCCTCATTTGCCTTTCAGCGTCGAGTAAATAAGTATAGTACCACCGTAACGCCAAGTGGCGTATAGGAAATGTAGTGTTAGTGACCATAAATTTTACACACCTTCAGCACATGATTTTTAGGGTAATGTGGTCGGTATTACGCCCGTGCCGCTTTACTTTCCCATAAAAAAATCCGGTACCCATTATAGGCTGGGTGAACCTGAGCCGTCGGTTGGGATCGAACCTTACCTCTTGTCCTTTGTAGTCCAGTTTACTAACCACTGAGCTCCCCTTTCGGCGTCGAGGGGAGATATAATTTGCCGTCTTTTGCTCTTACGTTTGTCTCTGCTGCTGTTATGTTTCCAAGTGTTTCTAATATTCTGTCAATCAATCTGTTGCTCTTATTTTCGTCTCTGCTGCTGTTATGTTTCCAAGTGTTTCTAATATTCCGTCAACCAATCTTTTGCTCTTATGTTTGTCTCTGCTGCTGTTATGTTTCCAAGTGTTTCTAATATTCCGTCAACCAATCTTTTGCTCTTACGTTTGTCTCTGCTGCTGTTATGTTTCCAAGTGTTTCTAATATTCCGTCAACCAATCTTTTGCTGTTATGTTCGTCTCTGCTGCTGTTATGTTCGTCTCTGCTGCTGTTATGTTCGTCTCTGCTGCTGTTATGTTCGTCTCTGCTGCTGTTATGTTCGTCTCTGCTGCTGTTATGTTCGTCTCTGCTGCTGTTATGTTCGTCTCTGCTGCTGTTATGTTCGTCTCTGCTGCTGTTATGTTCGTCTCTGCTGCTGTTATGTTTCCAAGTGTTTCTAATATTCCGTCAACCAATCTTTTTCGTGGTCGGCCTTGGTTCTGGTTTCCTCTGAACGTTATTGGAGGCTCATTGTGTTGTCTTTTGAACTTTGTGCGTTATCATGTGACCAAATAATTTTATCTGTTGTTTCTTTATATATTCTATGGCGGGGGTTATTCTTAGCTTTTTTTTCAGTTCTTCATTTCTGATCTTATCTCTCAGACTGTTTCTTGTCATTCGTCTAACACATTTCTTCTCGGTAGAGGTTATTTGTCTTATTGTTCTTGCAACGGATCCTGTACTGGCATTGGTAGTACAACGTTGGGATGAAGATTGTATTGTAGAGTGCACGTTTTGCTCCCAGAGTTATTTCCTTGTTGGTCAATAGTTGTGATAGCTGTCCAATGATTTGACAAGCTTTGTTGCATCTTGAGTCTATTTCTGCAGTTTGTGAATTGTTGTTTGTCACTAGACTTCCTAGGTATTTAAATTCCTCTGCTAGTTTTAGTTGTCTGCCGTCTATAGATATGTTGATGTTCTGTTTCTCTTCTGCGATGTTCTGTTTCTCTTCTGCGATGTTCAATACTTCTGTTTGGTTGATTTTCATGTTGTATTTTGTACCTGTGCTGTTTATTTTATTTAAGTGTTTTTGTATGTCTTCTATTTTTCCATGTATTCATGCCTGATAGTCTGCAAATAGAAGCTTGTTGATCTCCTCTGTTTCTGATGAATTAGCTAACTTGAATATATAGTCCATATATGTAATAAACAATAGGGGACATAGTACGTACCCCTGTCTCACTTCTAACCTAACTTCGAAGTTGTCTGTGTAACCTGTTGTTGTTTTGATTGTGCAGCTGTCGTTGATGTAGAGACTTTTAATTAGGTTGATTATATGTTTGTCAGGGTGTCCGGTTAGCGCAATCGATAGGCGGTTGGCTTACCACGGCAACAGCCGGGGTTCGTACCCTGGCGAGGACACCTGGGTTTTACTAATTCCCTAAAAATTAGTGGGAGCCGCGATAGCTCAGTGGTTAGTGAACTGGACTAATACGGACAAGGGTAGGGTTCGATCCCAACCGACGGCTCCGGGTTCACCCAGCCTTAAATGGGTACCAGATTTTTCTGGGAAAGTGAAAGCAGCACGGGCGTAATACCGACCACATTACCCCAAAAGTCATGTGCTGAAGGTCTGTAAAATATAGGGTCACTAACACCATATTTCCCTATACGCCACTTGGCGTGACGGGGGGTACTTTACTTTTTTTATATGTTTGTCTACTCCGTATTTTGTTAGTATCTCCCAAAGTTTTTCTGTGTATACTCGGTCGATGCTTTTTCCTGGTCAATGAAAGCTATGCACACATCTTGATTGTTGTCTTTTGTGCTAGCTGTTTTAGGGTGAATGAAGTATCAGTACATCCTCTGTATTTTTCGGAACCCCATTGAGAATCGATTTCTCAAACAACAGAGATAGAATCAAGATGCAACAAAGCTTGTCAAATCATAGGACAGTTATTGCCACTATTGTCCAACAAGGAATTTTTCCAGTCTTCTGGGGCTTTTTGTTGTTGTTATGCTGTACTGAATTTTCTGTTTTGCCATGTAACTTTTGTTTCTCATACTGCTGCTATTATTTCTACTGTTATATTATCTATCCTGGTGCTTCATTTCTTGGTGCATATTTGATTACTTCTTCGATTTCTTCTTATGTTGGGTCCAATGTTTGCGCATTCTTGCATGGCTTTTGTTGTGTTATTGATAGTTGGTTCAGTGTTTAATAGGACTTCAAAATAGTCTTTCCATATCTGTTGAATATTTTTGGTTATTTGATATTGACTGCCCTTCTTTGTCATTTATAAGTTCAGTAGGGCCGTGGTTTTCTTTTCTTGCTTTTGTTGTTTTTACTGCTTTGTAGAAGTTTCTTGTTGATGGCTTGAAGTTTCTGCTTATATTCTGTCATAATTCTGTCTATTTGTTTTGCTTAGCTTTTATGAACAAAATTTTAACTTTTTTCCCGTCTAAGTCATATTTTTCATATTCTTCTTGGTTCTTATTTTCCCTCCAATTTTTAAACAGTTTCTTCTTTCTTTGATTGTTTCTCTGGTTGCATCGTTCCACAACGCGGTAGACTCTTTCCATTCTTTTGTCCTTAGATTCGTACCACTTACTGTTTTTGCTATGTGATCTACCCAGCCGCTGGCAAAAATAGGTGCCAGGGTCACTCTCTGGGAAGGTAAGGAATGCCGCCTCGCATAGTTAGTTTTGATGCTTGAAGCGACACATAGGAGGCCGAGTACATATGGGTGAAAACTCGCGTGCTAAGACGCCGATTCGTCTCGGCTTTACTTTTACCTTTTAGGGAAAAGAAGAACAGGACACTGTACTAGATGTGAAAGTTGGGGCAAGAAATGGACAACTAACAATCTGTCAGAAATCACAAAGAAAGGACAAGTGAGAACAAGGCGGAAGTGTGTGGCACTCAAACTTTGATGTTGTGATGGAATCTAATAACATCAAAGAACAAGTGGTTCTAGCCAAGGCCCATAATCACACTTTGCAGCATTGTCGTAGTGTTCAAATTCGCTTAATTCCCTTCGTTAAAACAGGTGACAATCATGTCGACGGAACAGGGAAAGCATATACACATATAAGTGAGAGAGAGAGAAGAGAGAGAGAGAGAGAGAGAGAGAGAGAGAGAGAGAGAGAGAGAGAGAGATTACAAAGCAGAAGAAGAAAGGAACATTTGATGAATTTAGAACAATGGAGAGAGAGAGAGAGAACAGCAGAAGGACACTGAGTCAAATGTAGGATAGATAGATTGATAATACAATACAAATCGACTACAGAGAAGAATGCGATAGCTCAGTGGTTAGTGAACTGGACTACAAAGGACAAGAGTTAGGGTTCCGGGTTCACCCAGCCTTAAAAAGGTACCGGATTTTTTTCTGGAAAAGTAAAGCAGCACGGGCGTAATACCGACCACATTACCCCAAAAATCATGTGCTAAAGGTGTGTACAATTTATAGTCACTAACGCCATATTCCCTATACGCCACTTGGCGTGACGTGGCTTTTTATTCTTTTTTTTTTTTACAGAGAGGAATGTAGATAGACAGGCATACAAATAGACTGACGATGAATGAAAGAGAGATATGAAGAGATTGCATAACAGATGGACTAAGAAATAAATCGATGACAACTAAACTCAGAAACTAAAGGGCGAAGGAATAGGTAGAAGAGGATGTGAAATATGTGACCCCAACAAAATAAGACCCTAACAATCATGTTGATGCTCAGAAGCCGAAGACTAAGATGGCTGGAGCACGTCCAGCGAATGGAAGAAAAATGCAGCCCCAGGCAAATACTATATGTTGAACTAATACACGGAAAAAGACAGATCGGCAGACCTAAATTACGATATAGAGATATTTGTAAATCATCTCTGAATGACTTCTCCATGTGTGAAAATGACTGGGAACATCTGGCAAGTGATCGCACATCATGGAGAGCATGTATAAGGAATGGTATAACATCATTTGAGACTGTGCTAGGCCAACACTTAGAAGAGAAAAGACTCATTAAAAAGGATGGAAAACCCTGTGGATCAGTGAGACTGACTTGTTCATTCTGTGGCCGTGTGTGTTTGTCAAACATTGGTAGAATTAGCCACGAGAGAAGCTGCTCGACAAAAACAAAACCTCAAAATCAAAACAAAACAAATGATTCCAAGGGAAGTACGTTCAATGCGATTTATAGGTTTTTTTTAATGCGTTTAATAGTATTATAAGCTACAAACACATTCCGGCACATATATACTACCAATTAGTGATGCTATTTCAATTAAACATTTATCTAATTTGGAAAATGATCTTTCATTAAAATTTCCCAGGCGTTATTAATTTAAGAATGTCACGCGCTTTGGCTTAGAAGAGTGGACCACAAATATTTGCTTGAAGATCAAGTGGTAGCTGAAGGTCACTTCAGTTTTCAAGGTGGTTATTGAAAAACTAAAGTGCTGGCTTTAGGACAATCTTCTAATCCTGTCTGGATCTCCTCCTTTATTTCTGATATATTATTTAATGAAACTCACTAAAATTGTTCTCCTTTTATACTTCCTTCAACTGCTGGCAGGATAGGAAGTATGTTGTATCATTTACTTTGAGTGCATTTAGCATTACCAGTTTTCTGTAGAACATGCTAATGTGTCCAAAACAGTTGGAAGGTATTTTGTTTCATAATTTGAAATTTCACATTTTTTAAAACTGGCTCTAAATATACACCACCCTTCACAGTAGGCTCACCTTGTTGTGGTTGGAGGAATCCTAGTCTGAATGAGCCACGATCGCAGAAGAAGAAGAAGAAATAGACACCATAAGAAGGTGTAAAACCAGAGATGTTTTCTGAAAGCTGTAAATATTCTTCTGTGTAATTAGTTTATGCCCCAAATCATTGATCACACCAGTTCTTGAAACTCCGTAATATTTATTATGTTGAGTTGTTTGCAGGAAAGAGATATTTGCTTCCACTGTAACCAGTTGTTTGCAGGAAAGAGATATTTGCTTCCACTGTAACCAGTTGTATGCAAGAAAGAGATATTTGCTTCCACGGTAACCAGTTGTATGCAAGAAAGAGATATTTGCTTCCACTGTAACCAGTTGTATGCAGGAAAGAGATATTTGCTTCCACTGTAATCAGTTGTATGCAGGAAAGAGATATTTGCTTCCACTGTAACCAGTTGTATGCAAGAAAGAGATATTTTCTTCCACTGTAACCAGCTGTATGCAAGAAATAGATATTTGCTTCCACTGTAACCAGTTGTATGCAAGAAAGAGATATTGCTTCCACTGTAACCAGTTGTAACATGCAAATCTTAGGAGCAAGGCGTGGTTCACCGTTATTAAACAAAATAGTCGCTTTTTTGAATTGCTAGACTGCAATTGTAGTTTTCTTCTGTAAAGTGGAGTTTCTTGTTTTCATCATTTTAGAGTACAACGAGAAGCAGTACAACAGGATCAGACCAACAGGACAAGAAGGTTTCAAAAGAATAAAGAGTTAGAAACAACGCATTTGGAAGAATGAAACGTGGCATAGGTCGGCCAGGATCTAAATGAGGATATAGACACAAGCTTACTGGTACCTCCTATAAAAGAAACACATTCCTGTGTGCTGTCATGTAACAAAAAAATATCGAACTTGAAGACTAGATTGACTGAGGAACCCAATACCGAAGGTATACAATTGTTTTATTAGTTTATCTTCTATTAATGGAAATATTTGAAGGATACGGATCATACAAATAAGTCCTGCGAACTAAACGCTGTAACTAGAATATATCAATAAGATAAATACCGACAAAATGAAATATGTCAGACTTTTGAAAACAGTCAGCTTTTAATGCAACATCATTGAGGACAAAGACATGCTAACATCGTCAGTCATAGTTGACTACGGATTTTGTAGCGCCCCTAGGAAGTATTTCTTTTTATTCTCTTTCATTGAGAATTCTCATTTTCTATGAACGTGCTAACCATTAAGCAAATAATACAACTGATCAAGATATTTCTTTTTATTTTTTGTTTTTTTTTTCTTCCTGAAATTGATAATCATTTTCATCTTCTACTGCCCTCTTTTCCAGCCGACTTTATTATGCTGAAGTGGTTTGTCCCCTCTTTTAAGAACGTCTTTGCCAGGAAATTGAGCTTCCCGTCGACGGCTTTAACGTTCTCTTGTGAGAAAATAACTGCACGATCTCCAGATGTTTCATCCATTTGTTTATTTGCAGTCTAGCATTCATTTGCATATGACCAAATTGGCAACACCGAAGTTTTTTTCATTGTTTCTTTATACAAACACTTGGTGCATGCACAACCTGTCACCATCTTATCCCTACTTATGTATACATGGATATATATTTGTGCGCGTGTGTTTGTATGCATATATATATATATATATATATATATATATATATATATATAGACTACACCCAAGCATGTATACTGAGTGATTCGATGAGCAGGATATAAAAGTGGAGGCGGGCTCTGTACGCATGCAATGGGTTATAAGCAAATATCTCTTTCTTGCATACAACTGGTTACAGTGGAAGCAAATATCTCTTTCTTGCATACAACTGGTTACAGTGGAAGCAAATATCTCTTTCTTGCATACAACTGGTTACAGTGGAAGCAAATATCTCTTTCTTGCATACAACTGGTTACAGTGGAAGCAAATATCTCTTTCCTGCATACAACTGGTTACCGTGGAAGCAAATATCTCTTTCTTGCATACATTGCCGAAGTCCAAAATACATCAGGTCACCTTTGTCTATGTCCCTGGACATGCGGGGGTCCGGGGAAATGAAAGAGCGAACAGGTTGGCTAGTTGCGCTGTCGTTGAGGACGGGCAACCATTGGATCGGGCGGACATCATCAATGCCCTCCGAGATGTGGGAAGAGAACAGGATTTCGACAAACACAGATCCACGTCACTTCTTCGGATGATGGAGATGGGAGTTAAGATGGGCACAGCCAGAAATGAGAAACTTAGTGGGCGTGTAAGAAGACTCATCAACCAACATAGAACTGTCTCAGATCCCCTCCTCAGCAAGTCCCGCAGTGTCCAGCGACTGACACTGCGGGACTTGCCGAGGAGGGGGATCTGAGCACCTATGGACATGTTCGGAGTGCAGTAATGATGACCCGCAAATAACTCAGTAACTCATATATATATATATATATATATATATATATATATATATATATATATGTATATAGTAGCATCCGACATTCTTTTTCGATGAATCTGTCTGCTTCTTGCTTGATTTGGAGCTTTAGAGTGTGTTTCTAAAGATTACTGTATGCAGTTAATACTTTCCAGAGTGCAGGGTTTATGTTCAGAGTCTTCATGTCACGTTTACTTGCGTCTATAAATCGAAGTTTTAGTGTCCTCTAGTTCTTTTTCTGTCTGCAAACTGTCCATAAAGTATATCTTTTGGTATGCGGCTATCTTTCATACAGTGCAAGCGGTCAGGCAACCCAACATACACTGTTTGAGCATGATGTAGACGTTCGGGTGGCCTGTGTGAGTCATGACTTACATGTTTGTCGCTTAATCTTTCCACGTGATACCAAGAATGCATGCAGACATCACATATGAAATTCATTTAGCCTTCTATACTGCTTTGAATAAGTTGTCCATGATTCGCTGTCATACAGAAGGATACTAATGATCCACGCGTTGTAAATTGCGGCCTTAGTTTTAGTTGTCAGTTTGCTGTTTGACCAATCACGCATATAAAGAAGGGGGAAGGTGCTAGCAGCTTTACCAATGCGGGTCTCAGTTTCTATGTCTAAAGGCAGTTTGTCGTTAATGCGTATATACATGGGCCGGAGGCGAAGGCGCGCCTCACAGCACCGGAGCTGGAAGTTGTCAGCGACCCACAGCTGATGACTTGCGCCAGGATCGGTGAACCAGAACTATCCAGACCCTGGTCCACCTCTCCATGGTGCCTCTAGTAACAGACTAACCTGTCTAGTCTGGCCAAGTGAGTAGGGATCGAAGAGGAAAGACAACCCGGTACTAAAAAATGTCATGATGTAGTCGGATGTGTTGGGCCAAAAGGCGCAAATATAACAGTTATACTGTAAACCACAACACAACGCAGACACGCCCACTTAGCGTCCTTTTAATAGCAGATGATGATGAGGTACATTCCTTTAGTCATCGGGCGAACACAAGCAAGCAAGCATATACATGGACCTATAAATAAATTGAGATTTGTCAAATTTTATATTTTGCAAAAGTTACAAATATTATCTACCTAGGCAGCAAAATGTCCCTAGCTAATGACGTCACATCAGAAATTATGATACACATCGCACTAACTTCAAATTCTTTCAACAGATTGTCTGACATATGGAGATCTAAAGTTCTCAGTAAATGAACAAAACTTTATCTATTCAATTTTCCTGTGTAATACCGGTGATAACATATGGTTGTGAAAGTGTGAAATCCACCCATGCTTTAGAGAGGTAATTAAATGTATTGGAAAACAAAGGTCTGCGTAGGATCTCACACATAAGCTGGAAAGCATATATTTCAAATAAACAGATGAGAGACAAATCAAAGTGAGAATACGTGTCGAGCTTAATAAAGAGGCATTGGAGATACATCAGTCGTGTATTGAGATTAAATGAAGAAAGAATTCCTCATCAGGTATTCATGAGGAAACCACATGGTAAAAGAAAACAAGGTAGACCAAGAGAGACGCTACGCAAGACAATTTCTAGTGAAGGCTCAACCATGGGACTAAGAAACAAGAAAAAACTACAAGAACTAGCAGCAGGTCGTGGAGAACTATGACTTCAGCCCTATGTGCCTGCCGAATTCGGCCCGAGTGGAAAATAAATAATTAATAAAAAAAAAAATAGCCCCCATTGGCGAAGATGCACACTTGATATGTAAATATATATATACACTTGTATGTGAACAATATGCTACTAATATAGTAAATACTTTTTTTTTAAAATAGAGATAAGAACTTCTATTTTAAAAGTGTCTACTTCATTCTTTGAACTTTGAACTATACATCTGTGTGTCGAAAATCATTATGCCCTTTTTATAATTATTTGCTGTATGTGTAGAATATGTTTACACGTACACATATACAAGTCCTTATGAACCAATGAAACAATGAATCAACTATGACTGACGGAGACTACTAACAAGGTTAATGAAAAATCCCTTTTAACCAATTAGCTTACTTTATTTATTCCTCTCTATTTTACTCCTTCTAATATTAGCAAATTTTCAAGATTAGGAAGAAACATTCATCATTTTTTGGTCATGTAATGAGAATAGAACAGCTGGAATGTATTGTAACAACTGGGAAAATTGAGGGACGAAGAGATAGAGGGAAGCAAAGAGGAAAAAAATACCAGACAGCTTATGAGAATGGTTTGACAGAAGGGTCAACAACAGAAATGATAAATAACTGTCGAGATCGAAAGTTGTGGAGAGACATGATCACCTACGCCAGCAGGTCCGGTACTTGCTGATGATGATGATTTTACTCATTGACCTTTTAATTATCATTTACGTGTTCCAAATATCTATACTCTATACTCTGTTTAGTACCTTTTATATGTGTATGAACATCGACATCAACAAAACAAAAGTTATGAATATTGCAAAAGAAAAATAGAAAATCAACATAACGGCAGAGAGCAGACAATTAAAACAAGTAGGAGAATTTAAATACATAGGAAGTCTAATGATAAACGGTAATTCACAACCAGCAGAGATAGACTCAAGATGCAACGAAGCTTGTCAAATCATTGGACAGTTATCACCACTATTATCCAACAGGGAAATAACTCGAGGCAAAAATGGCACTCTACAATACAATCTTCATTCCAACGTTGTGCTACCAATGCCAGTCCTGGACCCTCATCATCATTAAGTACCGGGCCTGCTAGCGTAGGTGATTATGCCTCTCCACAACTTTCGATCTCGGCAGCTATTTATCATTTCTCTTATTGACCTTCTGCCAAACCATTCGCTTAAGCTGTTTGGTATTTTTTCTCTTTGCTTCCCTCTATCTCTTCGTCCCTCAATTTTTCCAGTTGTTACAATGTATTCCAGTTGTTCTCTTCTCATTACATGGCCAAGCAATGATGATTGTTTCTTCCTAATGTTGGAAATTAGCTCTCTTTTTGCTTTGACCTCTTTCAGAACATTTTCATTACTTTTCATAGCTGTCCATGGTATTCTTAATATTCTTCTGTAAAACCATATTTCTACAGACTCCATTGATTTTCTTGCCTGTTGTCCTATTGTCCATGATTCACATCCATATGTTAAGACTGGCTCTACATAACATTTAAGAACTCTTTTTCTTGTTTCTATTGTCAATAATGGATTGCATAATATCTTCCTCATTTTTTTCGGAAAGCTGCTTTTGCCTGAGCCATTCTGCATCTCACCTCTTTTGTACATTTTCCGTCTGAGGTTAACAAAGTTCCCAAATATGTAAATTCATTAACTTATTTTAATATTATTCCACTTGTCTTTATTTTGCACTGAGGTGATGTCTTTTTTTGTTGTTACCATTACTTCTGTCTTTTTGCTATTAAGGCTGAGTCCTTTATTTTTGCTTTCTTACACTATAATGTCCAACATTTCTTTTAACTGATTTTCACTGTTAGTGATTAAGACTGTATCATCAGCATACCTTACATTATTTATATTATGACCTCCAATTGTTATTTCAGGCATGCACCTTATGGATCTTAAAATAATCTCACTATAAATATTAAACAAATCTGGTGACAGCACACAACCTTGTCTACACACACATACACATATCTATATAAATCAACGGTACCCTTTCTCTATAATCAGGGATGGCCAATAAGGTGCCCGCGGGCCACAAGTGGCCCGCGACGTCCTTTTTTTGGCACGCGGGGATAAAAAATAAAATCAGGTTGCATTGAGCAAAATGTTCTGGTTAAAATTGATTAAACATTTTTTACATTAACTTCTACCGTGGAAAAAGCTAGCTCAAATATTCCCTAGTAGTTTGTTTAAAATAAAGTATAATTATTGGTGGAAACATCCGAGGTAAATCAAAGAAGAAAGAAGAATAATAGTACAAGTAGACCTATATTTAACACTCGGAACACTCTAGTAGTTAGTTTAACGTCGCCTTCCCGTCATTCCCGACCAAATCCTTTTTTCCGTTTGATCATCCTGCGATCGACTGAAATAAAGGAAGAAGCCGACGAATGGTTCTAGAAACAACTCTCGGTTCGTCGAGTTCAAACAGTTTCCCCCTTGCAGAAGTACTGTCAGTCACCCACCTCCTCCTCCGCAACACATTCACCCCTCGATTACTTTACTTTCAGTTTCTTTCTCTCCAATCCTCTTTTCATCAGTCAAAATTATATATCCGATCTGATCATTCTGATTTTGTCGAGTTACAGTGAACAGTTCCATTTTTAACAGGAAACAGTGCTATTGTTGTAATCTGTGTTTTCATTGTCTGTTGCTTCGGTCGTAGTATAATATGAGCAATAAACGTCAATTAAATGAAAAAAAATCAGATTTTTTCATGAGAAATGGGAACATGATTTTTTTTTATTTATCAACAATAAGGATAGCAAACCGCCTTGTGTGTTTGCAAGTGTTGTCTGTAAATAAAGAGTATAATCTTAAACGGCATTACACACAGCACCACGCCGCAAAATGAAAGGACTACATTGATACAATACGTTCTACACTTGTGTGCGATTTGAAGAAAAAGGTTAGTGCTCAGAAATATATTTTTACTACATTAACAACAAAACAAACAAGTTCCTTAATGGCATCGTTTGTTATAAGCGCAGAGATAGCGAAATTAAAAAAAAAAATCATTATGTGACGGTGACTTCGTAAAGCGCTGTTCTATTAACATGGCGCGTACATTTGGGGAAGAAAAAATTGCCAGTCATTTTGAGAACGTTCCACTATCAAAACAGACAGTCACTAGAAGTGTTGAGGAAATAAGTTCTCATATATCTAGTAAATTAAAGAGTGCCGTTACAAATTCCGCTTACTTTTCTCTGGCTTTGGATGAATTTACTGACATATCGGACACAGCAATGCAGTGAAGCTACAGGGACGTTCCCAAACAGTCTCAGATTTGGTAGGACACCTAGATGGATTTATAAGTCAACTAAAAGTGTTTAGATTTACCCTGGCCAAAGAAAACTTCATTCATTTTCCTTCGTACAAAGAATTGATTGAGGAGCGCAGTGACACTGATTTCAAATTTTCTGTATTAATGTTAGACAAACTATTGGAGCAATTCAATGAATGATTTTCTGGCTTCAGTGGTATACGACCAGAACTGGCATTGTTTAACCACCCTATGAAGTGTGACATTTTCCAACAACATGACACTTTTCAGTTGGAGTTATGTAACCTCCAAAGTGACCCCTTTTTCCAATCAAGGATGGAGATAGGAGTTGACTTTTGGAAACTTGTGCCACGGGAAAAATATCCCGCATTGAGTGATTTCAGTTTGAAAATTACTTCTATGTTCGGAAGCACATAAATATGTGAATGCGCTTTTTCAACAATGAAGGCGATTAAATCGTCACAAAGAAACTGACTCATTGATGGCCACCTTCAGGATTTATTACGAATATCATCATCATCTTTACACATTGACTTTGATGAACTTGTTGCTGCACGTGAACGTCGACATTGTTCTCATTAAGGTTTGTTATGTGTCAATTTTAAAATGACCTAACTAAAACATGTTTGTTAAACAATATAAATAGCAACTTTTATTCATTTTTAAAATCAACTAGGCATTTTTAACTCTGTTGCAACAAAATGATTTATATAAGCAAATAATGCCGATAAATAACAAAATTACCTTAAAACAAATGCCAAGTTTATTTGTATTGATGTTGTTATGTGTGTGGCCCGCCACAAGAAAAAATAATTAAAAAGTGGCCCGCCATTTGAGAGAAATTGGCCATCCCTGTCTATAATCGTATTTGTCACACACAAACCCATATATATATATATATATATATATATATATATATATATATATATATATATATATATATATGGATAGGAAACAGTACAACCTGTGGCTGCCCTGCTGCCTTGCAGGTAAGCTTGGGAGAGTAAAAGGCTAAGGGAGGGTACCCCGAAGTAAAACAACCCCACTGCCTTGTGGGTGAGACTTTTTAGTCAAAGGGTAGCGGAGTCAACCGTAAACAAACCGACGGAAGGCAACAGAAAACCACCGTCGTAACTTCTTTGTACAATCATGAATCGCCACAGCTTAAGAGTATGGCTTGGCAGAAGGTTAACAACAGAAATGATAAATAGTCGTCGAGA
The DNA here is from genome assembly GCA_032433765.1 of Megaustenia siamemsis. Lineage (NCBI taxonomy): Eukaryota > Metazoa > Mollusca > Gastropoda > Stylommatophora > Ariophantidae > Megaustenia > Megaustenia siamemsis. The sequence continues at coordinate 57,591,525 of JAVIAB010000108.1, forward strand.
TCGAAAGTTGTGGAGAGACATGATCACCTACGCCAGCAGGCCCGGTACTTGATGATAATGATGATATATATGGATGTGTGTGACAAATAAATATTATAGCGAAGGGGTAGCGTTTATATATATATATATATATATATATATATATATATATATATATATATATATATATATATTTCCTGTGTGTTACCGGGGCCTCATTATGAGGAAAGTAAAGAATAGTGACACCTTGACCTTCCAGGCATGTCGTAAGAGGCGACTAAGGAGATTGATCGATGGCTTGACAAGCTGTCATTGTAAAAAGTATTGTTATGGAAACAGCGCCATATATTTTAGAGCAGTGATCTCTGCAATATGTGCCACTTTGGCACGCAAGGTTTCTGTTTTTGAGATTGTGGTTCTGCCCTATGTGCCGTCTTCGGCTCGAAATTACGATAGATAGATAGATATACATATATAATATATATATGTATATATATGTATGTATCTGAGTGTATATATATATATATATATTTATATCCATATGAGTGAGTGTGTGTATATATATATATATATATATATATATATATACATATATATATGTCTGAGGGAGAGACAGAAAGAGAGAGACGGGGGGGAGAGGGGGAAGCGAAGTTCTCCATGCTGCAAATGTATGAGGTAACTTGAAAGACATATCGCTGGTGCCAGTTTGGCCATATTCAAATGAGTCATGTATAATGAACAAACTAAAGAGTGTAACATCTAGAGTTCGTGCAGTTATGGTCGCAGAAGAACGCACGGAAACTCTCGACGGGAAGCTCGATTTACCGACAAAGATGTTCCGGAAGCGGAGTAAGGGGACAGTACATTTCGAGACTTATTACCAGTTTTCTAAAGCTAAAATATCACATTTTGGTTGGTTTGATTATTTGTAATTTGTCTATTTTCCCCAGTTCTTGTTGTTTGTTGAGCATAGACAGTCCCTGGAAGTTTACGTGCGAAAAGTGGGGTGAAAAAGTGGGAGGAGGGGATGAGGGGGGAAATAGCTTCTGGCACTGAAAACACAGAAGATATGGAGTTTTGTTATGGAGACATAACACATTTTTTATGTTATGGAGACCTAGAAGATATTGTCTTTTATTAAGGAGTAATATAATATATGGCTTTTTTGTTAAGGAGTCAAATGGTATATGGCTTTTTTGTTAAGGAGTCATATGATACATGGCTTTTTTGTTAAGGAGTTATATGATACATGGCTTTTTTGTTAAGGAGTCATATGCTACGTGGATCTTTTGTTAAGGGGTCATAGGATATATAGCTTTTTTGTTAAGGAGTCATGTGATATATGAGCTTTTTTGTTAAGGAGTATAAAGGATATATGGCTTTTTTGTTAAGGAGTCATATGATACATGGCTTTTTTGTTAAGGAGTCATATGATACATGGCTTTTTTGTTAAGGAGTCATATGGTACGTGGATTTTTTGTTAAGGGGTCATATGGTACGTGGATTTTTTGTTAAGGAGTCATATGATACATGGCGTTTTTGTTAAGGAGTCATATGGTACGTGGATTTTTGTTAAGGGTCATATGGTACGTGGATTTTTTGTTAAGGAGTCATATGGTACGTGGATTTTTTGTTAAGGGGTCATAGGATATATAGCTTTTTTGTTAAGGAGTCATGTGTTATATGGCTTTTTTTTTAAGGAGTATAAAGGATATATGGCTTTTTTTTAAAAGGAGTCATAGAAGATACGTTTCTATGATATGTCATTGGTCGAAGACTTAGTTTTTTTTGTTAAGGAATCGTAAAAGATATGTTTTTTTTGTTAATGTGTTAAAGAAGATATGTTCTTTTGTTAAAGAGTCAAAGAAAACATGGTTTATGTTAAGGGGTCATAGAAGATTGGTGTGTTTTTGCAATGGAGACATAGAATATATGGCGTTTTGCTATGGAGACATAGAAGATATTGTGTTTTGCTATGGAGACATAGAAGATATTGTGTTTTTCTATGGAGACATAGAAGATATTGTGTTTTGCTATGGAGACAGAGGATATTTTCCTACACGATGGAACAACTTTGTAAGCCGAGAGAGTTCCATGGAGGAGATGGCAGAATCCAATCGACTTTTGATATGAGACAAAGTTGGACATAGATATGCATACACATGCATACGTTTTTTTGTTCTAAAATATATAAAATAATAATAATTGTACACACATATATATATATGTGTGTGTATATATATATATATATATATATATATATATATATAGTATGTGTGTGTGTGTGCAATATATACGCTTGTGTGTGTGTATATATATATACGTATGTTTCTGCAAATGATGCCACGACATTTGAACAAAGAAAAAAAAATATGTCTGCTAATACCAGGAAGAGCAATATTTAAAATATACCTTCACTCTTAAACTTGACAAGCGCATCCTGTATTCCAAATCCTTTCGTTAAGTATCATCCTAAAATCTGAAGATCAGAGCTACGTAAATCATGGGATTTCAGATTTTGAATTATTCATAGCGGTCCTTAGATACAACAAATGTGTTTAGATTGTTTCGTCCTAGCTGTTGAGCACACTTCCGGTTCAGCTTTTATGTTATATCCATTTATGAATACGACATTATTGCAGCCGTTACATGAGTAAATGCAAGAATAAATCCTGATATTTCTGTTCAGGAATTACTGGCAAAGATTTTATGCAGCACGACAGCAGGGTATTTTCCGTGCAATGGGTCTGTCTCATTTCCTTTATTTTATAATTTCCTCGAGTAACTAAATGGAAGCTTGTTGACCACTTTGTACCGTTCTTAGTCCTGTTTGAAGTGTTCGTTACAACTTTGTGAGGAAATCTTGTGGTGTTTAAATGGATCTCTACTGTTTGTTTCATACACAGTCACAATATTTTCGGTAATTTTTTTTTTTCCAGTAAAAGCCTTGCAAAAAAACAAATAACACCAGGGCTAAAACAAAGAATATCAAAATGTTACATCTTCTCAATATTCCTGTATGGTGCAGAAACATGGCCATTAGACAAGAAAACAGAACAGAAAATTGAAGCCTTTGAAATGTGGATCTATAGAAGAATAGGTTGAATTGAATGGAAAGAAAAGAAAAGAAACGATGACGTTTTAAAACAACTAAAAATGAAAAGAGAACTACTAAACACAATTAGAACAAGACAAATGAAATTTTTGGGGCATGTTAAAAGACACAACAGCCTAGTAAAAATAATCTTGGAAGGGAAAATACAAGGTAAAAGAAGCAGAGGCAGACCAAGACTAACATGGACGAGTAACATCAAAAGATGGACAAGTCAACCTATTACAATCTGCACCATCAAAGCAAGAGACAGAGTAGAATAACGCTCCATGGTAGCCAACCTTCGTTGCGGAGACGATACTTAATAATGATGATGATGAAAAGCCTTGCATATAGTAATTAATGGATCATTTAAAATTCACTCTTCAAATTCATCCTTTTGTGTGGGTGAGAGGAGGGAGGGGCGAGGGTTCCCTTTTCTTAAATCAAATTCTTACAGTTTGATTGCTGTGGGATGCCTGAATTTATGTTTAAACCAGTGGTTTTCAAAGTGTGCGCCGCGGATCGCAGGGGCGATACGAAATTTTGGCAAGGGTGCCATGCCGAAGGATATTGTCATGTAGTGTGTCAAATCGGTCATCAGAAATCTTAAAATGACAACATCCACATAGGCTTAACATTTCTTCTGCTTCTTGTACTTTTTAGCTCCTTGTGGCGCATAGGTTTTCAATAAACACTTTTCAAGCCGTTCTGTTTCTTGCAATTATTTTAAGATCATTCCATGTTTTCCCCGTCATCTTCATTGCCGTTTCCTCCTATCTTCTCCAATAATATTTTGGTCTTCCTCTTTATCTCTTTCCCTGAGGATTCCAAAAAAGGGCCTTTTGTATAAAACTCTCATTTGGCTTCCGCAGTGTGTGTCCTGTCCAGCGCCATTGTCTTCGTTGTATCTCCATGTCCACTGGTATCTGACTGGTACTTTTCCATAATTCTATGTTAGTAAAGGTAAAGTACGAGACTTGAATCCGCGTCTTAGCACGCGACTTTTCACCCATATGTGCTCGGCTGCATATCCAGAAGTGTTCGGAGACTTCTGGATAGTGCCGCTTCAAGCATATAAACTCTCTTTTCAAGGCGGCATTCTTCACCTTACCAGAGTGCAACCCTGGTACCCATTTCTGCCAGCGGCTGGGACGACCACGGGGTTACTTTTTCTTTCAAATTGCGAGTACAAATCACACTTCTTCCTGCGGGAATGTAACACGGGTTGTCTGAACGTCGGTAGCCCAGCCGGCTGGTTTTCTAAAGTAGAGAGGCTCCCTAAACCACTATGTTAGAGCTAAGATTTAGCATTTGTTAGTGTATAAACGTGTTTATACATGATAGTGTTAAATCTGTCGTCATTCTTCTTCTTTCTTCTTTTCTCTTTTCACTGATACCGAAAAGGTGTCATGGTTTATATCATTTCTCGTTCTTGAGCTGCTCGAACTGTCTGAATAAGTGATTTTCCTTTGTTGTTACATGTCTCTATCACTGCATCTATCCATCTTCTTCTAGGTCTTCCTCTTGGTCTTTTTCCATGCATTCTCGAGAAGAACGCCATTGATGGTGATTGGCGAGGATTCATTCTGACCAGGTGGCCCAACCATTTAAGTTGTTGTTGCTCTATATATTCCTGGCAGGGTTTTATTCCCATAATTTTTAATCAAAAATAAATCCGTTCGAAATCACACACAAGAACACTTGAATTTCTTTTTACTACGGGCAATGAAATTAATTTATAATTTAAATTTGACTCCCATCGCAAAAAAATCCGGTACCCATTAAAGGCTGGGTGAACCGGTAGCCGTCGGTTGGGATCGAACCCTATCTCTTGTCCTTTGTAGTCCAGTTCACTAACCACTGAGCTATCGCGGCTCCCTCTATCTACAGTGCATCGTATCAATTCTGTTGTTGACTGTTTTCCATGCCATGACACCAAGCTATCCTGTATTTTCTCCCTTTGTCGTCTGCGATCTCTCTTTCCTTTTATTTTGCCAGTTGTAACCAAGTATTCCAACTTTCCTCTTCTCATGATGTTCCCGAAAAATGCTGATTGCTTCATTCTGATGTTTTTTAGGAGCTCCCTTTTTGTGTTGGCCTCTTTGAGAATTTCCTCATTGGTCTATTTAGCTGTTCAGAGAACTTTCAACATTCTTCTGAGAAATCCTACCTCTGTGGCATCTAATCGTCTTTTCATTTGTTTGTCTACTGTCTATGATTCGCTTACATAAGACAGAATTGGTTCTATATAGCACCGATAAACTCTCTTTCTCATTTCTATTGACATAGATTTGTTGCTTAAGATATTTTTTCATTTTCTGAAATGCTATTTTGGCCTGAGCTACTCGACTTTTTTTCCTGACCACTGTAAAAGAAACAAAAATAGAGCTAAGCTCTATCATCTGTCACCCCTGAACAGAATAAAAACACAGCATGATCCAATCTGCAGACACTGCCATCAACAATCTGAGACAGTAGATCACCTGCTACTACACTGCCCCCATTTACAAAACCGACGGAGCATGTTACTCCCACTACTTCCATCCATCAATAGCACACTGTACTCTGCAGCTGTACAACTGAGAAGGACCTGCGCCTTCATATGAGAGGCATTAAGCTGTAAAGAGCTCATAGCTCACGGCTAACAAGGGGATTAAGTCAAGTCAAGCTATTAAAAAATGGTAAAGCCACAGGACCAGATGAAATTCCTTCGGAAGCCACCAAAGCAGATATTAACACCTCTACCAAGATGTTACATGATCTATTAGATAAAATTTGGGAGAGGGAAGAAATACATAAAGACTGGAAAGAAGGTTATATGATCAAACTACCAAAGAAAGGACGTTTACAGGAGTGCACAAATTATAGGGGAACTATGCTACTATCAGTGCCAGGAAAAATATTAGGCAGAATCATTCTGGAGAGACTAAAGGAGGCTATAGAGAAACACTTGAGAGATGAACAAGCAGGTTTTAGGAAGAACCGATCATGTGCTGATCAAATAACTACTCTACGTATAATAGTTGAACAAAGTTTAGAACTAAAATCCCCACTTTATATTGGATTCATAGATTACGAAAAGGCATTTGATAGTTTAGACAGAAGAATGCTTTGGAAGTTGCTGAGTCATTACGGAATCCCCATAAAGTTTATTAACCTGATAAAAACAATGTATGAAGGAACAAAATGTAGAGTGGTGCATGAAGGACAGCTTACAGAAGCATTTGAAATAAGAACAGAAGTAAGGCAAGGATGCCTCCTGTCCCCATTTCTCTTTCTACTGGCCATAGATTGGATTATGAAAATAACTCAAAACAACAGAAATGGGATCCAGTGGTCACTGAAACTTGATGATTTAGACTTTGCTGATGCCATAGCTCTCCTATCACACAGCCATCAACAGATGCAGGATAAAATGAGTATATTAGATGAGAGATCACAACAGCTAGGACTAAAGATTAATAGAGATAAGACCAACATTATGAGAATTAATGCTGTTGGCAATAACCAAATAAAACTAGGAGAAATACCTCTACTAGACGTACAATCTTACATATATCTGGGCAGTAATATAGATAAAGAGGGAGGAACAGAAAATGATACCAAAATAAGGATATCAAGGCAAGAGCAGCTTTCATTGCACTGGGAAACATATGGAAATCCAAAGAAATTAGGTTTAATACAAAAATACAAATTTTCAACTCAAATGTTAAGTCGGTCCTATTATATGGCTGTGAAATATGGAGAATAACAAAATCGACAATCACGAAGGTACAGACTTTCATTAATGGATGCTTACGCAGAATAAAGGGATGGAAATGGCAGGACAAAGTCACTAACGTGGAATTATGGAAATGTACCGGTCAAATACCAGTGGATAAAGAGATACAGCGTAGACGATGGCGATGGATAGGACACACACTACGGAAGCCAACTGAGAGTATTACACAACAGGCCCTTTTTTGGAATCCCCAGGGGAAAAGACAAAGAGAAAGACCAAAGAATTCTTGGAGAAGACAGATCGAAGCAGATATGAAGATGATGGGGAAGACATGGAATGATCTTAAAAGAATGGCAAAAAACAGAACGACTTGGAAAGTGTTTGTTGAAAACTATGCTCCACTGGGAGCTAAAAGGTAGTAGAAGAAGTCAAGTCAAGTCAAGTCATCATCTGTCACCAGCCATGCACGTCGTAAGAGTCGACTAAGTAGGTTGAGGTTAAGGTCTTCACCGGTGCTACGGAGTTCGTGCATATGATCTAAAGCCATCTTCAGTGCTTTTGCTGGTGTGTAGCGGTCGTGCATCATACTGGGTGATGTGCTGAGAGAGGTATTTGAGGACTATGGTATTGTCCTTTATGATGGTTTGTCAACTAAACTGAAGCTAAAACTAACCAGTAGAACTGGCGATTATGGTCGTGGAAACATGGTCACTTGAGTCACAGACTAGGAGATTCATGATCGAAAAGCATAGCATTGTCGTCTTTCAATTATTCAAGTTGTAGCTATGTACTTTGATATACAAGTTGCAGCTATGTACTTTGATATACAAGTTGTAGCTATGTACTTTTATATTCAAGTTGTAGCTATGTACTTTGATATACAAGTTGCAGCTATGTACTTTGATATACAAGTTGCAGCTATGTACTTTGATATACAAGTTGTAGCTTTGTACTTTTATATTCAAGTTGTAGCTATGTACTTTGATATACAAGTTGTGGCTATGTACTTTGATATATACTTTGCGACTATGTACTTTCATACACACGTTGTAGCTATGTACTTTGATATAGAAATTGTGGTTAGGCACTTTCAGACAGTAAGACATGTTTCTTCTACAGAGAAATACCATTCGGTGTTCGATCCATCTAGAGTCTAGACCAGAAGTTAAACCAGTTGCTATCGTACCTGTCGGTTTCAATTTACTTTTCTGTTGTTCTTTTTTTAAATGCCACTTTGTGTTTCTCTTTCTCTCTGTATTCATTTATATGTCTCTTTCTGACACCATGTCTTTGTTAAAACGATGTCCACCTGCACATTGATAGGGCTAGGATAAGCGAGAAACAAAACACACATGTAAAGAGCATGAAAACGTAACCAGGATATGAACGGAAGCTGTACCAGGAGGATATATTTCATGAAATAAGAGTGCCAATGCCAGTACTATGTAAGGTCACAGAAAAGTTCATCTCACTATTAGAGAATACAATAATCATCATTATTATCATCAGATCGCATGTCCGGAGGACTGGTGGGTCTCAAGTCAAGACGCCAGTCTCAAGACAGAGAGGTTGTGAGCTCAAATCCCGGCTGCAACAATTGGAATTTATATTTGTGAATTCTCTCTACGGCAACCACCCCTGGTCTCAGCAGTGAGGCCCGGCTTGAAACGTCAACTGCTCATCGACGGAAAAAATATGAGTACCTCCGAAGTCGGAGTTATCTGCGTGTGCGGCGAGGGATCACTGCGCACACGGCTGTCAGGGAAAAAACGGATTTACTCGCATAATTCAGTTCCTAGTCTCTAGGGACTATGCTAGAGGTGAAAGCTAGCGAATGCAATCCTTTACAGAACGTTGCCTTCACTACGGTCGGTCTGAAAGAATCTCTGTCTCTCGCCAGATCTCCCACAGAACGTTGCATTCACCACAGTCCGTCTGAGAGAATCCTTATCCCTAGCCAATCTCCCACAGAACGTTGCATTCACCACAGTCCGTCTGAGAGAATCCTTATCTCTAGCCAATCTCCCACAGAACGTTGCATTCACCACAGTCCATCTGAGAGAATCTCTGTCTCTAGCCAGATCTCCCACAGAACGTTGCATTCACCACAGTCAATTTGAAAGAATCCTTATCTCTAGCCAATCTCCCACAGAACGTTGCATTCACCACAGTCCGTCTGAGAGAATCCTTATCTCTAGCCAATCTCCCACAGAACGTTGCATTCACCACAGTCCGTCTGAGAGAATCCTTATCTCTAGCCAATCTCCCACAGAACGTTGCATTCACCACAGTCCGTCTGAGAGAATCTCTGTCTCTAGCCAGATCTCCCACAGAACGTTGCATTCACCACAGTCAATCTGAAAGAATCCCATAGTACTTTAATTTCCTCTGCATAATTGTGTTTTAAGCCAGTTCTTTTTAATGTCAATTTAAGTCTTTTAATATATATTCATTGATTTTTAAAAAAAATTACCCACGGTATCTTAAGGGTATTTTATTCAGCATTTTGTTTTCGAATGAATCGTTTATCATTTTTGGTATCTACGTGTTAATTCTGAAATAGAAAAAAATATATAAAAGAGATGAAAAGATGAAAACGGCCTAAAGGACTGTTACAGTTTGAAGACTGACTGACTCATTAGCATTATGGGCAACGTATTGCGAAGACAGCCATAATTAACGAGATAGATGGATGGTGTAAAGTAGCAGAACCTCGAGTCAGGTACTTTCGATAAGCAAGGCTATAAGCCAATGGTTCTCAAGCTTTTGACATCCCAGACCCCTTTCTTCACTGATCGCATACCATAGGCGTAGCGTCCTCATGGCTGTTATGATCGTATACGACAAGTAAATTCTGATTCCTGTATTTATTTTTGGGTAGATAACTATTTTTGGTGCAGAAATTAAGTTCAGTAGCAATAAATATATGAATATGGTTTAAAGTTGTAAAAGAAAATTAAATTAAAAAAAAAAAAAAAACTACAACAGACATATGTTTACAAAAGGCATTGACTTCCGGTCAATATGGCGGATAGGCGGCAGGAACGATTGAGGCTCAGTCTGAAAAGTGGTCGTTGTTGAAGTTTCCTCATATCCCAAGTCCGGCTTGCTGCCGGAGCTACAGAGTTTAGTGATCTGTGCACACCATGAGCTGTGTTTGTCATCCGGATCGTGTTTCGATATTCCGATTGCTTACGGTGAATGATGGTATTGTATGACGAAGGACAGTTCAGCTGCGTTCACTTTCAGTGTCGCTTGGTCGTATGCCTTTTTTACGTGTGCTGTAGCTGCCATGATGGGACTGCACCTGCCTTTCTTTTTCTTTTTTTTGTGGTTCTTCAATGAAATGAGTTTTGATTCGGATGATTTCACTGGCGCGGGCGCTTTTATTATGGATTTTAATTTGTTTGCAGTGATACCGAGGCCTTCGACCAATCATAACCATAACCATAACAAAAGGAATTTTCACAAATCTTCAGAAACACAGTTAATAATTTTACCTGCTCAGATAAAAAAAATAATGTCTGTTATAAAAACTCATTACATTTTCTAAAAAAAAAAACAGAAAAAAAACAGTTTTTTTTAACGACTGAAAACAATAAATTCATGTTTGTGCTACAAAATATTACGGCTATGTTGGTGTTGTCATTTTATAATTCTTACTTTGCGAGCTTGGCAAAGTTTGGCGCCTTTCCTGGGAGTCGCGTCGCACACTTTGGGAGCAACTGGTTGTTAGAACATAAGGGATGTTCGAAATATGGACTATTCGATTTGAATGTTTGCAAGTGAAATTAACATTAAGTTTGAACTGCAATACACGGAGTCGTTGATTTAAAAAAAAAATTTACTTTCATTGATGACGTTACTGTTATAAAATAATAATAATAATAATAATGTTAATAATTTTAATAATAAAAGCAAAAATAATAGTAATAATAATAATAATAATAGTAATAATAATCATAATAATAGTAATAATAATAGTAATAATAATAATCATCATCATCATGTGCCGTACCGGTTGGCGTTGGCGATCATGTCCCTCCACAATATTCTATCTACAATGCATCGTATGAGTTCTGTTGTTGACTGTTTTCCATGCCATGACACCAAGCTATCCAGTATTTTCTCTCTTTCGTCCGCGATATCTCTTTCCTTTTATTTTGCCAGTTGTAACCAAGTATTCCAACTTTCCTCTTCTCATGATGTGCCCAAAAAATGTAGATTGCTTCTTTCTGATGTTTTTTAAGAGCTCCCTTTTTATGTTGGCCTCTTTGAGAACTTTCTCATTGGTCTTTTTAGCTGTCAAGGGAACTTTCAACATTCTGAGAAATCCCATCTCTGTAGCCTCAATCGTCTTTTCATTTGTTTGTCTATTGTCCATGATTCGCTTCCATAGGTCAGAATTGGTTCTATATAGCATTGATGAACTCTCTTTCTCATTTCTATTGACATAGATTTGTTGCATAAGATATTTTTCATTTTCTGAAATGCTATTTTGGCTTGAGCTATTCTGCTTTTTATTTCTGTGGTGCATCTTTCATCTGATGTTATCACTGTGCCCAAGTATTTCAAACGTTGCACTTGTTTCAGATTTGTCTTGAAATCTTAATATATATAATTTGTGAATACCTTTTAAAAAAGTGTTTTTGGCATTACTTTTTCAAAGCAAATTTAGTTTCAATAACTTTTCATTTAGTTTTTAAGAATCAATCTACATATTTATATTGTATTATACCTTTCTTGTTGCTTTCTTTTACTATTATATCTATTATTTTTTGTAGTTCATTCTCTGTCTCTGCTATTAAGACTGTGTCATCCACATATTGTAAATTATTTATGTTGTGACCGTTGACTTCAATTCCTTTTTGTCTACTATTGATCTCATAATAAGTTCGCTGTAAAGTGAAAACAAATCCGGCGACAGAACACAGCCTTGTCTGACTCCTTGTTTTATAAATTGAAATTGTCCTGTTTGGTTGTTAATTCGTATAGCTGCTGTTTGTTGCCAGTACATGTTTATTTTTAATGATTTGCAGATCCTTGCCATCAATGTTTAATTTCAGTAATAATAATTGTAATAGTAATAATAATAATAATAGTAATAATAATAATAGTAATAATAATATTAGTAATAACGATAGTAATAATAGTAGTAATAATAATAGTAATAATAATAGTAATAATAATAGCCATAATAACAGTACAGATAAAGGGAAAGACGATGGGGCTGGATAAAAGACACGCTGCCGAAGTCAGCTTAGAGTTGTACACGACAACCCTTGTTTTAGAAAACCCCAGGTGATGTTACAAAAGGGGAAGACAAAAATACACTTGAGAGAAAACAGGTGGAAGCAGAGAAGAAGAGGATAGTGAAGACATCGAACGATATTAGGAGAATGGCGAGAAACAGGATGGCTTGGGGAAAAAAAATTTCCAGAGAGTTGAAAAGAAGGAAGAATGACGAGAAAAAGAAGAATAAGAAGATCAATTTTTGATGATGTCAACGTTAAATATGCATATTGAAACCTTGCAACGTTTACTTCTTTCTCCGTTTTTCTTTATCGCAAATTATTCCACTAAATCATAGAAATCCAAGCTTCCAATTGGCTTATGGGGATTTTGGCTTGCCTGGATTATGAATATCTGCCTTCAGACCAGCACACGAGTTAATCATGGTTTATAGGACAATTCTATTATATAGATTGTTTAATAAATAATAGCTATTTATTTATTAGGACATTAATTCATATTTGGTGCATGCTGGGAGCGGGTGTATTTAGAATTTGGGAGTAAATGCCGCATTCCTAGTTCAGTAGTCACATAATATAGATGTTATTTAACGACCTCGGTACTGATAAAATCAGAACTGGGGGACTGGTTGGTCTCAAGGCAAGACCAGGCCTCGAGACAGAGAGGTTGTGGGTTCATATCCTGACTGCACGAGTTGGGATTTTATTTATGATTTCTCTCTGCGGCAACCACCCCTGGTCTCAGCTTGAAACGTCAATTACTCATCGACGGAAAAAAATAGTGGAGTCATGGAGTACCTCCGAATACGGAATTATCTGCCTGTGCGGCGAGGGATACCTGTGCACACGGCTGCCAGTGAAAAATGGATTTTAAAAAAAAGTAAAGTATCCCCGTCACGCCAAGTGGCGTATAGGGAAATATGGTGTTAGTGACCCTATATTTTACAGACCTTCAGCACATGATTTTTGGGGTAATGTGGTCGGTATTACGCCCGTGCTGCTTTACTTTCCCAGAAAAAAATCCGGTACCCATTTAAGGCTGGGTGAACCTGGGGCCGTTGGTTGGGATCGAACCCTACCCCTTGTCCTTTGTAGTCCAGTTCACTAACCACTGAACTATCGCGGCTCCGAAAAATAGATTAACACGCAAAATTCAGTTCTTAGTCTCTAGGGACTTCGTCAGAGGTAAAATTGGCTAACGAAGAAAAAAAAAAATCAGAACTGAAACTACGAAAAGCAAAATGTTATATTTGCTAAAACTTCTTCTATGGTGCAGAAACATGGACATTACATATGAAAAAAGAGCAGAAAAAATTCAAGCCTTTAAAATGTGGATCTATTGGGAAATGAGAAGAATCTGATGGGAGGAAAAGTTCTGTATCAGCTGAAAATACAAAAAAATAACTACTGAACACAATTCGAAAACGACAAATGAAATTGTTGGCCATGTGAAGAGACACAATACCCTTCTAAAAGTCATCTTGGAAGGGAAGGGGCAGAGCCGTCTTTACACCATGTTGGGCCCTGGGCATAGAAATAGTGTTGGGCCCCTGGGCAAAGAAAGAGTGCTGCCCCCCCCCCCCCCCCGCAGGAATAAAAAATAAATGGTTGATAATATTAAAAATGATGTATTATTTATTTTATTGTCACTAATTTAAACAAAATTGTTGTTAAAACATGCTGTACAGCGGCAACAATAATCAACATTAAACATGAAAAACAGAGAAAAGAGATTTTATTTGTATGTTTTAAAGTATTACACATGATATTTACAAAAACAAAAAAATTTACACACAAAAACAGATATTTTCATATAGGTTTTTTAAATAATAAGCACTATAACATATTACATCTATTACACAAGGTCAAACAAAGGTATTAAAATTCGTAAAAGTAAAAGTAAAGTACCCCCGTCACGCCAAGTGGCGTATAGGGAAATATGGTATTAGTGACCCTATATTTTACAGACCTTCAGCACATGATTTTTGGGGTAATGTGGTCAGTATTACGCCCGTGCTGCTTTACTTTCCCAGAAAAAAATCCGGTACCCATTTAAGGCTGGGTGAACCCGGAAACCGTCGGTTGGGATCGAACCCAAGGGGTACCTTGTCCGTGGTAGTCCAGTTCACTAACCACTGAACTATCGCGGCTCCATTAAAATTCGTAATGGAAAAAAATACTTAGATTAGAAAAATTTCAGTTCGGTACTTTATTGTAACAAGCGTTTGCGACATTTATTTTCAGAAAATTGTTTTATTATCGGCTTGAAGTCAATGGTCTTCAGGATGTCACTTTCTATGCTTATGAGTGAACACCAGTTCAAACGATGCTGTATCATTGTACTACGAGGCTGATTTTTTATAACTTTAAGTCTTGAAAAAAAAACGTTCTCCTGTACAGTTGCTCACCATCATGCACATGAACACTCTGAGTGCAATTTCAATGTTCGGAAAAACAGATTTTAAATTGTCCGAAATTATTTTTCTGTACAGTGCAGGGAGAGTCTCGCAATTGTCATCAAGAGCCGTGTAATGCTTGAGATGCTCACGTTCATTAAAAGGTCGTCATAACTCAAGTCCTTGTGGTACGTATTGGCAAGATGTTCGCATTTTTTCTTTAGTGCATCAGAAGTAATGGTTTTTAATTCACTCAAGAAAGAAAACAGATTTCCAATTTGTGGATACGCCTCTGCACGTCTTGTTAGTTCAACGATTAAAGTGTCCAGAATATGGAGGAAAGTTTCTACCTTGAACTTTTCGGACTTATTTAGAAGTAACTCTTCCCCTGGCCCATCATACCTACTTATTTAGAAGTAACTCTTCTCCTGGCCCATCATACCTACTTATTTAGAAGTAACTCTTCTCCTGGCCCATCATACCTGCTTATTTAGAAGTAACTCTTCTCCTGGCCCATCATACCTGCTTATTTAGAAGTAAATCTTCTCCTGGCACATCATACCTACTTATTTAGAAGTAACTCTTCTCCTGGCACATTATACCTACTTATTTAGAAGTAAATCTTCTCCTAGCCCATCATACTTACTTATTTAGAAGTAAATCTTCTCCTGGCACATCATACCTACTTATTTAGAAGTAACTCTTCTCCTGGCACATTATACCTACTTATTTAGAAGTAAATCTTCTCCTAGCCCATCATACTTACTTATTTAGAAGTAACTCTTTCCTGGCCCATCATACCTACTTATTTAGAAGTAAATCTTCTCCTGGCCCATCATACCTACTTATTTAGAAGTAACTCTTTCCTGGCCCATCATACCTACTTATTTAGAAGTAACTCTTTCCTGGTCCATCATACCTACTTATTTAGAAGTAACTCTTTTCCTGGCCCATCATACCTACTAAAACGCACATTTCCCCGTTTTTTTCCCATCACTGTAATCGTCATCTGGACACATAATCCTGGCTTTGAATTCATATTCAGTGAATTTGTCTCTAGTTTCCTGAAGATAGACACAAAATTATGAGATTTTTATAAAATAATACTCAATTTTATACGGGTTTTCCGAAACCCTACAACATATTCGCATGGGGCCCCTATGATCGTGGGGCCCCTGGCAAATGTCCAATGGGCCTATACGTTGCGGCACTGGGAAGGGGCAAGGTAGAAGAGGTAAAAGCAGACCAAGACTAAAGTGGACTGATAAAATAAATAGGTGGACAGGTGAACCTATGACAACTTACAGCATGAAGACAAGAAACAGAGTAAAATGGCGCTCCATGATAGCCAACCTTCGATGTGGAGACGGCACCCAATGAGTGAATTATACTGATAATGGTGGTGATGATGATTATAATGCTCCAGACATACGCGAGCCATCTGCTCTAAGATCCAGGAAGGTGGGTTGGAATGTCTTTCTTGATTTCCCGGGTTCTGCTGTAGTTGTTGGACCTTATCTATTCTAGAGTGAGTGGAAATACTTGTTCTATAACAAGAGACTCTCACCTCAGCTGGGCTTTATTATTCACACACACACACACACACACACACACACACACACACACACACACACGCACGCACGCACACACGCACATTTAGAGGTAACTAAAATATTAGTTATCAACTTATTACTTATTGCTTAGAACTGGGACGACCAACTGAGACTTAAAGGGGTCTTAATCAGCTGAGGGTCGTTGCCCTGCAGCGATGAAAGTATCTGAATCACACCTGATTTAATATACACATCGTTTTCACTGAACTTGTCATGCGGCTGTCATTCTCCTGTCACAAAGAAATTACTTCTATAGACTCCAGAAACTGAATAAATTCCAGCTCAACAGTCAATGGGAGCCGCGATAGCTCAGTGGTTAGTGAATTGGAATGCAAAGGACAAGAGGTAGGGTTCGATCCCAACCGACGGCTACCGTGTTCACCCAGCCTTTAATGGGTACCGGATTTTTTTCAGGGAAAGTAAAGCGGCACGGGCGTAATACCGACCACATTACCCCAAAAATCATGTGCCGAAGGTCTGTAAAATTTATGGTCACTAACACCATATTCCCTATACGCCACTTGGCGTGAGGGGGGTACTTTACTACTTTTTTTTTACTACTCTTTCATCTTTCAGTACTTCTCTTTTTTCTTATTACTCCTTCGCCTTCATTATTCTCTATCCCTTACTATGCTTTCACCTTTCAATATATCTCCTTCTCTTTCCCCACTCTTTTACCTTCATTATTCTCTCTTCTCGTATTATTCTTTCACCGTATATATTTTTTAAAATCTTTCTTTTACTAATGTTTTACATTTCAATATTTCAATTTTTCCTACGCTTCTTCTACCTATTCATTTACTCCTTGTTATTCTCCTTATCTTACTGCGCATTCACCTTTCACTAACTGTATTTCTGTAACTCTTTGCTATTTACCGATTCTGGAGTGTCCTCTCCAGGGCGCGAGCTTGGCAGAAAAAGAAAGAGACAAGTTGTTGCCATGCAACACGTTTCTTCACTCCACGCAGCTCAGCGATCCAAAGGTTATAATACAATATAATATAATACAATACAATACAATACAATACAATACAATACAATACAATACAATGCAATGCAATGCAATGCAATGCAATGCAATATAATATAATATAATATAATATAATATAATATATATAATATAATATAATATAATATAATATAATATAATATAATATAATATAATATAATATAATATATATAATAAATATAATATAATATAATATAATATAATATAATATAAATAATATAATATAATATAATAATAATATAATATAATATAATATAATATAATATAATATAATATAATATAATATAATATAATATAATATAATATAATATAATATAATATAATATAATATAATATAATATAATATAATATAATATAATAATATAATATAATATAATATAATATAATATAATATAATATAATATAATATAATATAATATAATATAATATAATATAATATAATATAATATAATATAATATAATATAATATAATATAATATAATATAATATAATATAATATAATAATATAATATAATATAATTAATAACGCCAGTGGTTCAGAATATTTCTTAGGACTTCTAATTCCTCTTCTAAGATTCTTACAGTCCTGGTGAGAACTTCTAAAATCTTTCTATCTAATTCCTAACTCTTCAAAAATCTTCGAGATCTCTCTAACTATTTAGCTAACTCACTCCCTCTCATCTGCCCTGGGCAGGTTGGGAATTTCTAACTTCACATCTTCTTTAGTTGGTTCAAAATCTTCGAGAACTAATTCCAAAGTGTCGTGTTTTCTGGTTTCGTTGGAATGTAAGCCACTCCCAGTTTGATGAGGACTCTGGGAATCTTGACTATGGTCAATCTACTATACGTCAGGAATTGACCACTACTTCTGTAACTCCACCTTGCAGTTCTGTCACTAACCTTCATTCCTTGAGAAGTCTTGACAATATCTGTCACTCCTTAGGCTGCAAGCAAAACAAAACTGCCTTGAAATACACACGTTCTCTCTCAGACGTCCTTCTAATCTCCACTGCCGCTGTACATCAGTGAGAACTGCATCTCTTATCGTTGGATATTAAAAAATATCTACGGCACTCGAAATTCACCGAATCCGTTCACTCAGTCCTGGACATCAAACGAGGCTGTGTGTACTGAGACCTACGGAACTCCCCATCGTTAACGTAACATCCCCGGGTTAGTGGATAATCTGTTGAGAATGTCGACATTCAGAGTCGGTCCAGCGATCTCTTGCGTCTCCCTCTGCTAATCTCCACTAAGGTATTATAGCTTGTTACGTCTCGCTGTTCCTGAGTCCGATCAACGAATCTACTATCCTTAACTCTTGGTCTTCTTTGTTTTTTCTCATATTCTCCAGGACTGTTCACACAACATGTTCTTCTTTTATTCTTCCAGATTGCTCACACTGTAGCACTCCACATTTTAACATATCACTTTAACCTACTACAAGTCCGCAGAATTGTTTCAGAAGAACAAGAAAATGACAAGGAAATTAGCCTCAAACAATGCAAAAATAAAGTCATAATTAAACCAATATCAGTGTGGCATTATCCCGCCTGATTTTTGTGTTGATTAAGCATGCGGAATATTTTGTTTCACTTTTGCAATTTATTCGCACGTTAAATGTTAAAATTACAATAATGCGTTAATGTCCATGGAAACAGAATTAACGTTTATTATTACTGTTATTACGTTGTTTGTTTACGCTCACCAGCTTTATATCTCTAGCGAAGTCCAGAGACTTTTGCGTGAATAGCACTTTTTCCTATTTGGTTATTTGGTTATGTGGTTATTTGGTTATGTGGTCATTTGGTTATGGAAGGCCCAGTATCACTGTAAACGAATTAAAATTCATAATTGCTCAACAGCCCGTGCCAGCGTAATCATCCGAATTAATATCTCATCTTCTAAACAAAGAAAGGTAACTGTAGTCCCATCGTAGCAGTCTCAGCACACGCCAAAAAACATAAGGCGAAACCGCCCAGAAAGTGAACACAGCCAACTGTTCCCTGTCATACGATATCATCACTTTTTCCTATATTTCATACTGACACCCGTGTGATCAGGTGTATCCCGTCTTACAGGCAGATATTCTCCAACTTCAGAGGTACTCTAATATTTTTAACGTTTTGGGTAGATTTTTTCTATTAATTTTCCCTGGGAAGCGGCCATTTTTTGGCCTACTCTTTTGATTTCCAACCGCCAAGGGTTTTTAACGTGCGTAGAATGCACACGGAACTCCCTCTTTTTTTTCGCCGTTGATCGAGAGGGCTAGACATCGGTTCTCACTACTGAGGGACCAGGGAGGTGTCAAGTCACGAATTCGATTTTATTATGTTTTTTTAAATTTTCCACCTCTTATGGTGGGAATCGAACATGGGACCTTCTAGTCTAGAGGCCGGCCAGTTAACATTAGACCACCCAAACACCACCAGTAAAGCTATTACTGCAATTAACACATAATAGCAATAATTCCCATTATTATTGCTATTATGTGTTAATTGCAGTAATAGCTTTATTAAAACGATGAGGGGGCTGGAAACTATACAAAAATAGAGTATGCTCTGCCTTCATAATGGAATGGTGAGCATGAATTATATTATCTTGACCGACGGCTTCCGGGTTCACCCAGGCGTAAATGGGTACCGAATTTGTTATGGGAAAGTAAAGCGGCACGTGCGTAATACCGACCACATTACCCCAAAAATCATGTGCCGAAGGTCTGTAAAAATCATGAGCACTAACACTATATTCCCTACGCGCCACTTGGCGTGACGGGGGCTCGTTTGGTATGCAGCGCATTAATACAGCAAACTAAAAGCGATCGTTATACATAAACATATGTAGCACAAAATTATTGCTGAAAATTTGAAAACAATCTTAACTTTCACACAATTTTGTTGGCATTCATCGATTTTCCTCTCGGGTCGGTCGAAGACGGCACGCAGGCCGAATGTAACAGTTCTCCACGATTGACGGTATACTGCGAGTACTTGTAGTTCTTAGGGAGCCGCGATAGCTCAGTGGTTAGTGAACTGGACTACAAAGAACAAGGGGTAGGGTTCGATCCCAATTGACGGTTTCCAGGTTCACCCAACCATTTGGATTTTTTTCTGGGAAAGTAAAGCGGCACGGGCGTAATACCGACCACATTACCCCAAAAATAATGTGCCGAAGGTCTGTAAAATGTATGGTCACTAACATCATATTCCCTGTACGCCACTTGGCGTGACGGGGGTACTTTACTTTTTTTTACTTGTAGTTCTTGGTTGTCTCTTAGTCCCGTGGTTCAAATCTTCTCTAGTAATTGTTCTGCGTAGCGATTCTCTTTCTATGCCGTGTTTTCTTTTCCCAGGTTTTTTTTTCTTTTCTTTTCTTTTAATTTACATAATTAGTCTATACAAATATTAAGTGTAACAAATTTACACAAATTATTTCGATTGATTCAGAATCTTAATGACCATTTAATGCAAAAAAAACCAAACAAATATTATAAATGGTTAGACTGCATAATTAACTGAATAGTGAATACAATACAGCATATTTATAGGCTTCATTTTATTTGCACTTTAACTTAACGATAGGCAGCAGATATATAAAACAAGTGGAGAAATTTAAATACTTATGAAGTCTAATGATAAACGACAATTCACAAGCAGCAGAAATAGACTCAAAAAGCGACACAATTTGTCATATCTTCGGACAGTTGTCACCACGGCTGTATAACAAGGAAGTATTAGTTTAGGCAAAACAGGCACTCTACAGAACACTCTTCATTCCAATGTCATGCTATCAATACCAGATCTGGATGCTAGACTCGCAAATAATAAGAAAAGCACTATCGAGAAGAAATATGTTAGACTTTCTTCTTCTTCTTCTTTCCTTCCTCATCTGCTTTTCAACATCGAGGGGAGATATAATTTGCGGTCTTTTGTTCTACTGTTCGCCTCTGCTGCAATTGTGTTTCCTAGTGTTTCTAATATTCTATCGATCCATCTTTTTCGTGGTCACCCCTTGGGTCTGGTGTTCTCACAACGTTTATTGAAGGCTCGTTGTGTTGTGTTTTGATCTTTCTGCCTTGTCACGTGGCCAAACCATTTTATCTGTTGTTTCCTTATATATTCTATGGCGGTGGCTATTCTCAGCTTTCTTAGTTCTTCATTCCTGATCTTATTTCTCAGACTGTTTCCTGCCATTCGTCTAACACATTTCATCTCTGTAGAGGTTATTTTTCTTATTGTTCTTGCATCTAGGGTCCAGGTCTGGCATTGGTAGTACAACGTTGGGATGATGATTGTATTGTATAGTGCTCGTTTTGCCTCCAGAGTTATTTCCTTGTTGGACAATAGTGTTATCCCGCATATATTTATCGTTCCTACTTTATATTTATCTCCATATTCTGTGTATGTTAGACGCACAACAGAAATCAGTCTGAGAAATAAGATCAGAAATAAACTGAGTAAAAAGCTAGGAATAATTTCCGTCATTGAATACATAAAGAAACAACAGATACAATGGATTAGGTATGTGCTAGGTCAAAAAGATCAAAACACAACACAACGAACCTTAATCGAACCAAAGGTGCTACCACGAAAAAGATGGATTTTGGAATTTTAAAAACGCTAGGAAACATAACAGCAGGAGAAGCCAACTGAAGAGCAAAAGACATCAAACTATATCTCCCCTCGATGGTAAAAAGCAAATGAGGAAGGAAATAAGAAGACTGTTTATGGTGCAATCATGCGAGGAAAAGATTAAACGTAATCATCATCATCAAGTACCGGGCCTGCTGGCATAGGTGATCATGTCTCTCCACAACTTTCGATCTCGACAGTTATTTATCATTTCTGTTGTTGACCTTCTGTCAAGCCATTCTTTTAAGCTGTCTGGTATTTTTTCTCTCTTTGCTTCCCTCTATCTCTTCGTCAATTCTTCTCAATTTTTTCCAGTTGTTACAATATATTGCAGTTGTTCTCTTCTCATTACATGGCCAAAAAAATGATGATTGTTCTTCCTAATATTGGAAATTAGCTCTCTTTTTGCGTTGACCTCTTTCAGAACATTTTCATTACTCTTCTTAGATGTCCA
This sequence comes from Megaustenia siamemsis, assembly GCA_032433765.1. Taxonomy (NCBI): domain Eukaryota; kingdom Metazoa; phylum Mollusca; class Gastropoda; order Stylommatophora; family Ariophantidae; genus Megaustenia; species Megaustenia siamemsis. Next base: position 57,613,674 of record JAVIAB010000108.1, read on the forward strand.
TGGTATTCTCAATATTCTTCTGTAAAATCACATTTCTACCAACTCCATAATTGTAATCAGTTTAAAATAATTAATAACTTGAATTGTATACAGAGTTGACCGACTATTTATATAATGTCTTGTTTTAAATAAATGATTATGTAAAATGAAATCAACTTCAAAGCAGACAAAAACACACAATTATCAACTCCCGTACCAAACATTACAATAAAAATCAAATAAACTAGCCCTAACCTTAAATGTTAACCCAATTCAAAGCTTCCTGCAAAATAAACATGATATTCATAAAAAAAATAAATTGCATCTGCCCACGCCACTCAAATCTTACATAACACGTATTTATCCATCTACTTGCCAACACACTCTATGTCTATTCTAACACCCGCTCCTAGACGCATATAAACGTTTGGTGCGCATTATAACACAACGCTCACAGACTGGCTGCAAGATTGCGGATAGTGATATCGCTTGCTCTGTATTTTAACCGCCGATTGCTTACAACTGAGCAAAGCGCGAGTTCTCTCCCCCTGAATGCGGGTCTAGATTTCGGTTATCGTTGCCGCGCATTCGACTCGTGATATGAAGATTAATCACGCCAGTAACGTATAAAGATAGAGTGCGCGAAAACTAACGGCCAGTGTGTGGAGTTAACGTTGAGCGGATATAACTGCTGTCCATGCGCAACTTTAATGCTACTGCGTATGTATTCACACAATTTGTCACTGATATTTCACTTTATTTGCTCATCTGTGTGTCTTTTTTGGTTTTTGTTTTTCCATGAAAATATAATCACATGCTTTAAAGACTAGAGACAAACAATAATTAATTAATTAATATTATGATGAAGCAGAATAGCTCAGGCCAAAATAGCATTTCAGAAAATGAAAAATATCTTTTGCAACAAATCTATGTCAATAAAAATGAGAAAGAGAGTTCATCGGTGCTATATAGAACCAATTCTGACCTATGGAAGCGAATCATGGACAGAAGACAAACAAATGAAAAGACGATTGGAGGCCACAGAGATGGGATTTCTCAGAAGAATGTTGAAAGTTCCCTGGACAGCTAAAAAGACCAATGAGGAAGTTCTCAAAGAGGCCAACACAAAAAGGGAGCTCTTAAAAAACATCAGAAAGAAGCAATCAATATTTTTCGGGCACATCATGAGAAGAGGACAGTTGGAATACTTGGTTACAACTGGCAAAATAAAAGGAAAGAGAGATCGCGGACGACAAAGAGAGAAAATACTGGATAGCTTGGTGTCATGGCATGGAAAACAGTCAACAACAGAACTGTTACGATGCACTCTAGATAGAAGATTGTGGAAAGACATGATCGCCTACGCCAACCGGCAGGGTACAAGATGATGATGATGATGGAAATTTCCGACGCGAAATGTTTCATTTTTTCTATTATACAAATATTAGAAAATGTGGTATTTTGAAAATAAATAAATAAAATCTTTTGTGGTTTAACATTGAATATTGCAGCCTGAAAATTGACAGAAGATTGATAAAGAGATAAATTGATAAAGAGATAAATTGATAAAGAGATAAATTGATAAAGAGATTAGAAGATGTGGTATCTGAACATAAATAAATGAAATCTTGTGAGGTTTAAAATTGAATATTACAGCCTGAAAATTGATTTTCCGAGGTTGATCTTTATTTTTTTTTTACGAGAATTAACAACAAAAATATCATTTATACACAATTATTGACTTTCGTTGAAACATTTTACGTTTAGTGTGCGATATAACAAATTGAAACAACTTCCATAACATATCAACATTAATAACGAGTGTAATGTACTATTGTTGTGGCGATTCTTGATTGTACAAAGAAGTTACTACGGTGGTTTTCTGTTGCCTTCCGTCGGTTTGTTTACGGTTGTCTCCGCTAGCCTTTGACTAAAAAGTCTCACCTACAAGGCAGTGGGGTTGTTTTACTTCGGAGTACCCTCCCTTAGCCTTTTACTCTCTCGAGCTTACATGCAAGGCAGCAGGGCAGCAAAGGTTGTACTGTAATGAGAAGAGAGTAAAAAAAAATAATAATGTACCCCCGTCACGCCAAGTGGCGTATAGGGAATATGGTGTTAGTGACCATAAATTTTACAGACCTTCGGCACATGATTTTTGGGTAATGTGGTCGGTATTACGCCCGTGCCGCTTTACTTTCCCAGAAAAAAAATTCGTTACCCATTTAAGGCTGGGTGAACCCGGAAACCGTCGGTTGGGATCGAACCTTACCCCTTGTTCTTTGTAGTCCAGTTCACTAACCACTGAGCTATCGCGGCTCCCTAATGAGAAGAGAGCAACTGGAATACATTGTAACAACTGGAAAAATTGAGGGACGAAGAGATAGATGGAAGCAAAGAGAAAAAATAACAGACAGCTTAAGAGAATGGCTTGGCAGAAGGTCAACAACAGAAATGATAAATAACTGTCGAGATCGGAAGTTGTGGAGATACATGATCACCTACAACAGCAGGCCCGGTACTTGATGATGATGGTAATGTACTAGGCTCAGGACGTCTTCATCCATTATTGCACCAACATTTCAAGATTAAAACGAAAATACCACTTTAAGGTACAACTAGACTACTGCAAGTAAAAAGTGGTAGTTTGTGTTTGTTGTTTGCTACAGAAGCTTTCATAACTTTAGGGAAGTCCCAAGGAATTACATATTGCGAGAATATTACTTTAAAATAATATTTTTTACTTCAGCAGCCGTGTGCTCAGGTGTTCTTTTTTTATGCAGACAAATATTCCTCAACATAGATATGCTCACATTCTATCTATCTATCTATCTATCTATCTATCTATCTATCTATCTATCTATCTATCTATCTATCTATCTATCTATCTATCTATCTATCTATCTATCTATCTATCTATCTATCTATCTATCTATCTATCTATCTATCTATCTATCTATCTATCTATCTATCTATCTATCTATCTATCTATCTATCTATCTATCTATCTATCTATCTATCTATCTATCTATCTATCTATCTATCTATCTATCTATCTATCTATCTATCTATCTATCTATCTATCTATCTATCTATCTATCTATCTATCTATCTATCTGTCTGTCTGTCTGTCTGTCTGTCTGTCTGTCTGTCTGTCTGTCTGTCTGTCTGTCTGTCTGTCTGTCTGTCTGTCTGTCTGTCTGTCTGTCTGTCTGTCTGTCTGTCTGTCTGTCTGTCTGTCTGTCTGTCTGTCTGTCTGTCTGTCTGTCTGTCTGTCTGTCTGTCTGTCTGTCTGTCTGTCTGTCTGTCTGTCTGTCTGTCTGTCTGTCTGTCTGTTTTTTTGCCAATACATGTGAGCAATATAAAAAAATAAAGACATCTCTTTCCGCTCTAATTGTATATGCACCATTGTAGCGTCCACATATCTCTACGCCTGATAGCCGTAGATGTTGAAAAGGAATCACTGTGAAAAATGCATATGGAATCTATGGAAATGAGTTGCAATACATCATTTGCAAATGTTTAACCTAAACTCTGTTGTAAATAAATAGGTTTAAAACATAATTTAAGCAACATATATGCCATTATTGATACTGGCAAAGGAAACAGCAAGTACGAATAATGATTCATTTGGAGCAAAATGCAACTGAAAAATCCTTAAGATACCTTGTAAAATGAGACAGCAACGAAGAGATATCAACAGATTAAAACATTAAAAAGAACTGGCTCATAAACACCATTCTGTAGATGAACAGGAAATACTATGCCCATGTCAAGATACCGCTGACTGGAAAGAACAATAATGAACGGCATGGTTTCTGGGCGACGCATCAAGGGCAGACCAAGAAGAAGTGGTCTCAAGATATTGACGAGATCTTGAACATAACAACAGAAAAATGTGGAGATCTGGCTAAAGACAGATTTTTTTAGACGGGCCATGGTGAGAGCAGTGTACCGGAAAGGGCACGCAACAAGATGAGGTGTAAGCAGAAGAAAAGTACAGAATGGCTGTTATCCAGAGAGTGAAAATTATATTATACAACCAATTTTTGGTAAAAGAAGACGGGAAAAATTTCTTCACACTTATATAGAGCTGGTTCTAATTTGCAAAGTGAATCTTCAACGACGAGACAAAATAAATGTTCTTCAGAGTTATATATAGGGTGTCTCTTTAATGACTGTGCATTTTTTGTTGTTGAAATAATTACGCACCTAAATTTTATCTATGTATGACGTAATAGTTCAAGCACCATTTACGTGTTCATTTAAACATCACTGCTACATGATAGATCTGGCTTACAATGGTGTTAACACAACTTTATTGTGTTAATACCAACATTACCCATTATAAGCTCGCCGATAGCAGTCAAGTATATTTGAATAATACCATTTATTTTACAATTTGTGTGACGTGACGTTTTTTCTTCCGAGAGTATAAATTCACTGCACTGCGACTTTAGAAACACCCTGTATAACAACTGGATTTTACCTTGCAAAAGTGTAAAGGTAAATTACGAGACTTGAATCAACGTCTTAAGCACGAGAGTTTTCACCCATTTGTGCCCCGCCGACCTATCCAGAAGTATTCGGAGACTTCTGGATAGTTGGCTTAAAGCATCGAAACTCACGATGCGAGGCGGCTTTCCTGACCTTCTCAGATTACTACCCTGGTACCCATTTCTTCCAGCGGCTGGGTCGACTGCGGGGATATTTGTTTCCAACCATGAGTACAATTAACGCTGCTTCCTGCGGGAATCGAACACGGGTTGTCGGAACGTCGATAGCCCAGTCGGGTGTTTTTCCCAACTAGGCCACCGAGGCTCCAGTAGTTAACTGTACTACAAAGGACACGCGAGAGGGTTCGATCCCAACCGACGGCTGCTTGTTCACCAGCCTTTAATGGATACCAGATTTTTTTCTGGGAAAGTTAAGCGGCACGGGCGTAATACCGACCACATTACCCCCAAATCATGTGCCGAAGGTCTGTAAAATTTATGGTCACTAACACCATATTCCCTATACGCCACTTGGCGTCATGGGGGCTCTTTACAATTTTTTAAGCTACCGAGGCCACCAAAGTGTATCTTCAAAGTGTGTGCAAAAGTGTATCATTAGCAAAGGGGCAAAAGAAAAAGAAATAAAGCCACATCTCATATTATTTTACATGAGAATGTTGAGAACAGTAGGCACTGAAATAAAAAAGTAACTAGGCGTTCGAAAAGAAGCCACTGTAAGAAGAGAGATTATTACCAACATTATGAGGAAACAATCATCGGAAATCATGTCATGAGAATGGGGCAGCTGGCTTTTATTGTGACAACAAGAAACAAGTCAAAGGAAAGACAAACAAAAATAAAAGATTCCACACATCTGAAGTTAATGGCAGCGGCGGACAGTGGGTTTGTAACTTGAGGATGAGGAGGCATGGTGTGCAGTCGCATTACATGTATATAGTAATACATAGGCTACTCGTGGGAGCCGCAATAGCTCAGTCGTTAGTGAACTGGACTACCACGGACAAGGGGCAGGGTTCGATCCAAACCGACGGCTTCCGGGTTCACCCAGCCTTAAATGGGTACCGGATTTTTTTCTGGGAAAGTAAAGCAGCACGGGCGTAATACTGACCACATTGCCCCAAAAATCATGTGCTGAAGGTCTGTAAAATATAGGGTCACTAACACCATATTTCCCTATACGCCACTTGGCGTGACGGAGGTACTTTACTACTACTTATAGGCTACTCGTGTACTTACATTAAGCTTTTGCGTGTATAGTAAATTCACTATTCGATCTTTTTCTTAGCAAATCTGCCATAAAGTACACCGAGCCACCAGGGTTGGCTTTGAAACTCTTTGAGGATTCTCTTTCTAAATGATGGTACATGCCAGCACTGGGAGACGGTCTTGGGTCATCGAATCTCTCAAAATACTTTTACACGACTCAAACACAAAAAAATGTCTTGCTTCTGCATCTTTCGTTTTGAAAAAAAGGTGGACATTTTGGAACAGGTCTATCTTGTCACAAGATAATTCTTCTCTCAATGTAATTTCACCGTGAAAGGGAAATACCCAATGAAAGAAAAACAATATCTGAAATTATTTCTCACGTCAAATGAAACATTCATCACTTCCAATACATTAGTTGACATTTAACGTGGTAATCTGCGACATAAACATTACTGCAACTCTGCGTAAAATTTGTTCTTCAATTATTGACATAAGGTATCGTAATTATAATTATATTATTTTTTAAAAAAAAGTAAAGTACCCCCGTCACGCCATGTGACGTAGAGAGAATATGGTGTTAGTGACTATAAATTTTACATACCTTCGGCACATGATGTTTGGGGTAATGTGGCCAGTATTACGCCCGTGCCGCTTTACTTTCCCAGAAAAAAATCCGTTCCACATTAAAGGCAGGATGAATCGGAAGCCGTCGGTTGGGATCGAACCCAAACTCTTGCCCTTTGTAGTCCAGTTCGCTAACCACTGAGCTATCGCGGCTCCCAATTATGTTATAATATTTGAATATATATATTGTAAATTCTGAAAAAAAAATGTTTTTTTGTTGTTGTTATTATTTAATCTCTTACAGTTTTATTGAAGTTTTTTTTAAATAAAGAAGCAGCGCAGTGATTTCAGGACGGAGTAGTTTTTTTTTTTTTTTCTGGCCTCAGTCCTTTCAATATATCTATATGTTTGGATAAAGAAAAGAGAAAGTCATCTTATTAGTTGAACCACGGGTGTCATGGCAACCAGGTAGACGACTGCTGAAATTGCCCACACAGTTCTCATACACATTGCAAGGTGGATAGATGCCGTTGGAGGTTGTTGTAGGACTGACCTGAAAAGATATTGAAGGGTATTATTGGTAATGGTTCAAATTACTTGAGCTTTATCAAGGCAGACTCTGAAGTAGCGTGGAGGAGAAATGACATAAAAATATATAGAAAATAATAAAAATATAGAAAATAATAAATATATAGAAAAACAATATATATATAGAAAATCATAGAAAAAAAACGGCATGGTTAAAACTTTATGTAATAAGTGAAAAAAATAGTAAAGTACCCCCGTCACGCCAAGTGGGTATAGGGAATATGGTGTTGACCATATTTTTACAGACCTTCGGCACATGATTTTTGGGGTAATGTGGTCGGTATTACGCCCGTGCCGCTTTACTTTCCCAGAAAAAAATTCGGTACCCATTTAAGGCTGGGTGAACCCGGAAGCCGTCGGTTGGGATCGAACCCCTACCTCTTGACCTTTGTAGTCCAGTTCACTCACCGCTGAGCTATCGCGGCTTCTTACGTAAAAAATGGACGAAACACATTTCATGACGAACAATGATTCAGCCCAATATGCCTTCAGCAGGAACACACATACAACACACTCATAGATGTCCGGAATATCGTGGCTAATTGTACATCGACATTTAACTCATTGAACTGAAACGTGATTGTGTTATTTTTTCTGAAAAATATTTGCCTCGTCCTTCTACAGGTTTAGTTGCTTAATACCATTTTATGTTTATTTTCCACGATAAAATATGGGGTCGTGATCTCCTTTACCTCCTCTGAATATAAATAATCTAAGGTATGCTGATAATACAGTATTCACCGCTAAGAGTGAACATGAGTTACCAGAAATGTTAGACATAAGTGAGTGAATGAAAGCAAAAATAAAGGACTCAGCAAAAAGACAGAGGTAATGGTAACAACAAAGAAAACGACATCACCGCAATGCACAATAAAGACAAGTGTTACAATATTAAAACAGGTAAATTAATTTAAATATCTGGGAACAATGTTGACCTCAAGGTGGCAGATGTGCAACTGAGGTGAGATGCAGAATCACTCAAGCAAAAGCAGCTTTAGAAAAAAAAAATGTTATGCAATCCATTTTTGACAAAATAAACAAGAAAAAGAGTTCTTAAATGTTATGTAGAGCCAGTCTTAACATATGGATATGAATCATGGACAATAGGACAAAAGACAAGAAAATCATTGAAGGCTGTAGAAATGTGCTTTTACAGAAGAATGTTGAGAATGCTATGGACAGCTAAGAAAAGTAACGAAAACGTTCTGAAACAGGTCAAAGCAAAAAGAGAGCAAATATTCGATATTAGGAACAAACGACCATCATTTTTTGGCCATGTAATGAGAAGGAAACAGCGGAATATATTGTGACGTCTGGGAAAATTGAGGGACGAAGAAATAGAGGAAAGCAAAGAGAAATGATACCAGACAGCATAAGAGAATGGCTTGACAGAACGTCAACAACAGACATGATAAATAACTGTCGAGATCGAAAGTCATGGGGAGACATACTCCAGAAGGCATGGTACTTGATAATGATGATGATGAGTCAATAGTTGAAAGCCATCAGCCTAATTAACACTGAGCAGGTAGAAAATTGTAGAGAGACACGATCATCTTGCGGCAGCCAGCACTAAAATTGATGCTGATTAACATGAAATAAAGACAGACAACTGTGTTTTTAAACGAATTCATGCTTGACAATGTACACCACTGATCGACTAAGCCAAAACCGGGACATTTTTGGCAGTAGCTTAACCTTGTTAATTACCCATCTGGCCGCGTGAGAAAAGCGCCAAATTGATTGGTTAATTCAATCGTCTTCTTGCCCTTGTTACAAAAGACAGTGAAAAGAGATCTCTATTGTTGTATGTCCTGAGTCAACGTCTCAACCCCGCCCCACGTGAAGCCATTCTCCTAAGTTCGTTATCAACCATTCTTCGCCACTCCTACCTTAATCTTGTACTGATTATTTTACCTCGTGGGTCCCAGTCAGTTATCTCAGTTATACATAACAAGCATACAGAAAATGGAAGAAATTTTTTTTTCTATTTTTTTTTCGTTCGCCAGCTTTTACCTCTGACGAAGTCCATAGATACTAGGAACTGAATTTTGCGTGTTACTCCGATTTTCCCTGGCAGCCGTATGCACAGGGGTCCCTATCCGCACAGGCAGATAACTCCGACTTCGGAGGTACTTATATTTTTCCGTGATGAGTAATTGACGTATCAAGCCGGGCCTCGCTGCTGAGATCAAGTGTGGTTGCCACAGAGAGAAATCATAAATAAAAATCCCAACCGGTGTAGCCGGGATTTGAACCCACAACCTCTCTATCTCGAAGCCGGCGTCTTGCCTCGAGACCAACAAGGAAGATATTATGATAGATAACTGCAGGTCTAAACTGTAGTGTGGACTATACAAATGTATGTTGCAAGGTGCCACTCCATTTACCGCGCATTTTAAGTCTTTTATTTTCATGTCACACTGATGATAGAGACAATAACAGCAGGCTTCAGCTCCCTCGCAAAGATGGATAAACTCGGACAGAACACAAAGACGTGTGGCTGGATACAAAGAGTGTCATGTGCACTATCTCATGCTTGAAAACGAAGATCGTTGGACACAGAGTCTCAATTTCTGCCATATATGACGTGTTGACTCGATAGATAGATAGATAGATAGATAGATAGATAGATAGATAGATAGATAGATAGATAGATAGATAGATAGATAGATAGATAGATAGATAGATAGATAGATAGATAGATAGATAGATAGATAGATAGATAGATAGATAGATAGATAGATAGATAGATAGATAGATAGATAGATAGATAGATAGAAAATAAGATAGATAGATAGATAGATAGACAGAGACAGACAGACAGACAGACAGACAGACAGACAGAGAGACAGACAGACAGACAGACAGACAGACAGACAGATAGATAGATAGATAGATAGATAGATAGATAGATAGATAGATAGATAGATAGATAGATAGATAGATAGATAGATAGATAGATAGATAGATAGATAGATAGATAGATAGATAGATAGATAGATAGATAGATAGATAGATAGATAGATAAGTAGATAGGTAGATAGATAGATAGATAGATAGATAGATAGATAGATAGATAGATAGATAGATAGATAGATAGATAGATAGATGGATGGATGGATGGATGGATGGATGGATGGATGGATGGATGGATGGATGATGGATGGATGGATAGATAGATAGATAAAAAATCTTGCCACTGCCGACACCTCTTCTTTAAGTGCTGCAATCTTATAGCAACGTTAACGGTGCTTTGAACTGTTAGAACACATACTGCATGGCTGTCCTATATTTAGCCTAAGTAGGACGCTTTGAAAATCTAATCTGAAATTCAAATATAAATGTCTGGTGCAAATGAGGCGAATCATACATTTCTGAGATTTACCACAAACACTCATCTGAATTTGTAAGCACAAAAATCTGAACCCAAGGAGGCTAGGGAATAAGTCTCCCAGGGCTGATCAGCATGCATATTCCTATTTCTGATTTCTCTACTTTGAATCCCACTACCGAATTTGACTTTGGATGCAGTTTATGTTTATAATCTCTTGTATCCCGCGACCATCATCTTCGACTACTGTTTGATTGTAATGAATGAAGGCTTGCAACATTTTAAAACGTATAATTAATATTCTTAATTCTTAGGCTATAATCATGTCTCGAACAAAATATCTGTGGCTACTTCCTTGTGCTGTTTCACGGGTACGATTTATATAGAACGGGCATTATGCAATCTTTTAATAGTAAATCAACAAATAGACACGCAACAGCCACTGAATTATGCACTTCTTGGCATGCCGCCGGAAAGTGGGTTTTCATAAAAAATTCAAGCAATCTCTCATCATCACTCGCTACTTTTTCTACCTCGCTCTTTATCTCGCGATCTGTCCTCTTTCCCCCCTCGTGAACCGATCTATTTATACACCCCGGTATCTGAAGCCAAGCAGCATTGACGTCACAGCAAGGTAGATGATGATAAAGCGCACAGCCCTCGTTTCAGAATATAAACATTTCAAGAATGTTTTGCTAAACTCAGAGTTTGAAAGAAGCAGACGGTTTTGTGGAAAAACGGCGCGAAAACTTATAATAATACTTGATGTACAATGCTGATAAAATATACATTTTTGTTTATTTTAAACTTCATTTATTATCTTTGAGGCTTTTGACGTCATATATATATATATATAATATATTATATATATATATATATATATATACATCTCGATGACGTTGTTAATGTTTTATCTTCATTATCGGCAATTGACGTTCAGTGCAGCGAATATAAAACATCACTGCAAAAGGTCCCGTTCATACTTTGTGGCGTATGGACAATATGGCACTTAATTACCCTTATTTTGTTGCAACCATTGGTACTTGTATAGGTGATGTTTTCAAAATCAAGCCAACCTGTCCTATTAGACCCTCCCCCTCCTCGTACAAAAAAAAATCTATAGTACCCATAATGAATGGGTACCGGATTTTTTCTGGAAAGTAAATCAGTACGGGCGTAATACTGACCACATTACCCAAAAATCGTGTGCTGAAGGTCTGTAAAATATAGGGTCACTAACACCATATTTCATGTTTGTGAAGTTTTTTTCGGCTTATTTTTTTACAGTATGGGATAGCCAGTCCCATGCCTAACCCTCCTTTCTCGCCTCTTACGAACATGCCTGGTAGGATACAGCACCGCTATTCTTTACTTCCCTTTCGGGCCCCGGCAGCGCACGGAAAGAGAAGGGCTCTCTGTCTAAGAGACGTATGACGCAATCCGGAGAAAGCCATAAGGAGTCCGGGTTGCCGACTCACCTTTGTCTACCAGGAAATCATCCAGAATTGGCACCTGGAATGTTCGTACCCTTAACGAACAGGGAAAAGCGGCACAAGTGGCAGCAGAAATGAACAACTACAAGATAGATATTCTGGGAATGTGTGAAACAAGATGGCTGGGAGCTGAGAGAATAAAATTGAATACAGGGGAGATGATTTTATCATCAGGACACCAGGAACCAGGAGCACAACATAGCGAAGGGGTAGCTATAATGCTATCAAAGAATGCACAGAAGACACTAATAGAATGGGAGGCAGTGGGACCAAGACTGGTGAGAGCAACATTTAGAACAACCAAAAACAAAATAAAATTACACATTATACAATGCTATGCACCAACCAACGATAAAGATGACTCAGTTAAAGATGATTTTTATAAACAGCTACAATGCCAGATGGATGCAAGACGAGCCAAGGATATTATAATCTTGATGGGAGACCTAAATGCTAAGGTAGGATCAGACAACAGAGGCTTTGAAGAGATTATGGGAAAACATGGACTTGGAGATATAAACGAGAATGGAGAGATATTTGTGAATTTCTGCGCCCTTAATCAAATGAGCCTAGGAGGAACAATATTCCAACATAAAAGAATACACAAAGCTACATGGGTGTCACCAGATCATAGAACGGAAAATCAAATTGATCACATATGTATTAATAATAAGTTTAAGTCATCCTTACAGGATGTAAAAGTATATAGAGGGGCAGATATAGCTTCTGATCATCATCTTCTGTTAGCCAAACTTAAAATTAAATTAAAAAGGTATACTACAACGAATAAGGGCAGAACGTATTTCAATGTAGGGTTTCTTAAAGAACAAGGAATTAAAGATAAATTCGCAGTCACAATATCAAACAAATACCAAGTCCTCCAACAACTAGAAAATACAATAAATATAGAAGATCATTGGAAACAGGTAAAAATATATGGAAAGAGACATGCGAAGAAACACTGGGGAAAAGAGAACGCCAGAATAAGGCATGGATGACAGCAGAGACCCTGGATAAAATTAAAGAAAGAAAGAACAAGAAAGCAGACATAAATAAAAGCAAAACAAGAAGTAATAAAGCCAAGACACAGGAAGCTTACACAGAGGTGAACAAAGAAGTGAGAAGATGCATTAAAAGGGATAAGAGGAAATATATAGATGAATTAGCTAAAGAGGCAGAAGAAGCAGCAAATAAAGGGAATATGAAAGAACTGTACAACAGCACAAAGAAATTAGGTGGAAAATACAAACAGATCAACGCCTTTATCAAAGATAAGAAAGGAAATCTGCTTAGTAATATAAAGGAACAAATGGAGAGATGGAAGGAGCACTTTGAAGAACTTTTGAACAGACCTGGCTCAAATAATCCTCCAGATATACTACCAGCAGAAGAAGAATTACACGTTAACTGCGGAAAACCAAGCAAAGAAGAAATAATGAAAGCCATCAAACTGTTAAAAGATGGTAAAGCCACAGGACCAGATGAAATTCCTTCGGAAGCCATCAAAGCAGATATTATCACCTCTACCAAGATGTTACATAATCTATTGGATAAAATTTGGGAGAGGGAAGAAATACCTAAAGACTGGAGAGAAGGTTATATGATCAAACTACCAAAGAAAGGAAGTTTACAGGAGTGCACAAATTATAGGGGAATTATGCTACTATCAGTGCCAGGAAAAATATTAGGCAGAATCATTCTGGAGAGACTAAAAGAGGCTATAGAGAAACACTTGAGAGATGAACAAGCAGGTTTTAGGAAGAACAGATCATGTGCTGATCAAATAACTACTCTACGTATAATAGTTGAACAAAGTTTAGAACTAAAATCCCCACTTTATATTGGATTCATAGATTACGAAAAGGCATTTGATAGTTTAGACAGAAGAATGCTTTGGAAGTTGCTGAGTCATTATGGAATCCCCATAAAGTTTATTAACCTGATAAAAACAATGTATGAAGGAACAAAATGTAGTGTGGTGCATGAAGGACAGCTTACAGAAGCATTTGAAATAAGAACAGGAGTAAGGCAAGGATGCCTTCTGTCTCCATTTCTCTTTCTACTGGCCATAGATTGGATTATGAAAATAACTCAAAACAACAGAAATGGGATCCAGTGGTCACTGACCAAACAACTTGATGATTTAGACTTTGCTGATGACATAGCTCTCCTATCACACAGCCACCAACAGATGCAAGATAAAATGAGTATATTAGATGAGAGATCACAACAGCTAGGACTAAAGATTAATAGAGATAAGACCAACATTATGAGAATTAATGCAGTTGGCAATAACCAAATAAAACTAGGAGAAATACCTCTACTAGACGTACAATCTTATATATATCTGGGCAGTAATATAGATAAAGAGGGAGGAACAGAAAACGATACCAAAATAAGGATATCAAAAGCAAGAGGAGCTTTCATTGCACTGGGAAACATATGGAAATCCAAAGAAATTAGGCTAAATACAAAAATACAAATTTTCAACTCAATGTTAAGTCGGTTCTATTATATGGCTGTGAAACATGGAGAATAACAAAATTGACAATCACGAAGGTACAGACTTTCATTAATGGATGCTTGCGCAGAATAAAGGGATGGAAATGGCAGGACAAAGTCACAAACGTGGAATTATGGAAATGTACCGGTCAAATACCAGTGGATAAAGAAATACAGCGAAGACGATGGCGATGGATAGGACACACACTACGGAAACCAACTGAGAGTATTACACAACATGCCCTTTTTTGGAATCCCCAGGGGAAAAGACAAAGAGGAAGACCAAGGAATTCTTGGAGAAGACAGATTGAAGCAGAGATGAAGATGATGGGGAAGACATGGAATGATCTTAAAAGAATTGCAAAAAACAGAACGACTTGGAAAGTGTTTGTTGAAGACCTATGCTCCACTGGGAGCTAAAAGGTAGAAGAAGAAGAAGAACACCATATTTCCCTTTACGCCACTTGGCGTGACGGGGTACTTTACTTTACTTTTTTACTTTTATTATGCTATTTGAATAAACTGTTCAATATTTTTCTCTTGATTTTCCATTGATCTTTTATAAACTCTGCCTGTTGTTATACTACTCTCGTTACCATCTTTTCGCACGAAATAACCGGTTAATGTAGTTGTCACTTCCCTATGGTTTTGATGATATTCCTGGTTATTCCAGTTCGATTTAAATATTCCTCAGTTGTAATTTTTTTCTTTCCATGGAGTCCGTAGTATTCTTCGGATAAACCAAACCTAAGGTGCCTCTAATGTTCTTTGTGTTGTGTTGGTTATCGTCCTTGACTCACTTCCATAAAAAAGAACAGGTTTGATGTAGCACTTTAGGACACGTTTTCTAACATTAATTGGCAATGATTTCTTACAAAGGATGTTTTTCACTTAATGGAATTATGTCTTTGTTTGTTCTAATCTGCTTCTAATTTCTGCAGCACATCTACCATCTGATGTTATTGTTGATCCCAGGTATATAAATCCATGCATTTGTTTCAGGATTTTTCCATTTAGTTTTACTTTACATTCTTATGTGTTTGTTTTCTTTGATATTATCATAGTTTCTGACTTCTTGATTTTAAGGGGTTTCTCAGAAAAATGTTGAAAGTTCCCTGGACAGCTAAAAAGACCTATGAGGAAGTTATCAAAGAGGCCAGCGCAAAAAGGGAGCTCCTAAAAACATCAGAAAGAAACAATCAACAATTTTCGGGCACATCATGAGAAGGGGACAGTTGGAATACTTGGTTACAACTGGCAAAATAAAAGGAAAGAGAGATCGCGGACGACAAAGAGAAAATACTGGATGGCTTGGTGTCATGGCATGAAAAACAGTCAACAAAAGAACTGCTACGATTCACTGTAGATAGAAGATTGTGGAAGGACATGATCGCCTACGCTAACCGGTATGGCACATAATGATGATGATGTTAAGGGTCGGGCCATTTTGTTCACTTTCTGTCACAATTTCACCAAATAGATTTTGCAGATCGTGTTGGTTTTCTGCTATCAATTCTATGTCATCTGCATACCTTAGGTTGTTTGTGTTGCTTCCCCTACTTTAACGCCGGGCTTGTTCTCAATTGTTCTATTAAACTAATAGACAGAGATATTTACATCTTGAAACATAGAGAGCACTGACAACAATAACAGTAACACTATTATTAAAATGTCGTGGGCAGGAAGGACGAAATTATTACATCAATCTCTTTTGATTCCCTTTTGTAGCAGCATATTGCTCTGTCTGTTGAAGGGAGATAATTGATAGATAATAGATATGTATTGTTGGTAGGATCATTATACAACTGACTGTTGAAGGGAGATAACCGATAGATAATAGATATGTATTGTTGGTAGGATCATTATACAACTGTCTGTTGAAGGGAGATAACCGATAGATAATAGATATGTATTGTTGGTAGGATCATTATACAACTGTCTGTTGAAGGGAGATAACCGATAGATAATAGATATGTATTGTTGGTAGGATCATTATACAACTGACTGTTGAAGGGAGATAACCGATAGATAATAGATATGTATTGTTGGTAGGATCATTATACAACTGTCTGTTGAAGGAGATAACCGATAGATAATAGATATGTATTGTTGGTAGGATCATTATACAACTGACTGTTGAAGGGAGATAACCGATAGATAATAGATATATATTGTTACTAGGACCATTATGGGAGCCGCGATAGCTCAGTGGTTAGTGAACTGGACTACAAAGGACAAGAGGTAGGGTTCGATTCCAACCGACGGCTTCCAGGTTCACCCAGACTTTAATGGGTACTGGATTGTTTTCTGGGAAAGTTAAGCGGCACGGGCGTAATACCGACCAAATTACATCAAAAATCATGTGCTGAAGGTCTGTAAAATTTATGGTCACTAACACCATGTTCCCTATACGCCACTTGGCGTGACGGGGGAACTGTACTTTTTTTTTTTTTTTTTTAGAATTATTATACTACTGTCTGTTGAAGGGAGATAATCGATAGATAATAGATATTGCTGTTGCTAGGATCATTATACTACTGTCATTTGAAGGGAGATAATGGATAGATAATAGATATATACTGTTGTTGCTGGATCATCATACTGCTCTGTCTGTTGAATGGAGATAATGGATAGATAATAGATATATATTGTTGTTGCTAGAATCATTAAACTACACACCAGATGAATAGGTGCTTCAATATCCCTCGATAATCTCACGAATGTTCTAAAAGAACCTTAATCCAAGTTGCACGAACTCTGTAGCACAGCCTGATATCCACGGCACGGGTAGGTTTCTGCAGACAATTGTACTCAGACAGCAACTAAATTTACGGCCTACTATTTAGAAAAAAAAAATTACTTGCAAGCATTCTTTAACGTGCGCAACTGCACTCGGGACTTCCTGTTTATTGCCTTTTCCCGAGAGGGCTAGACATCAAATATGACTACCCAAGAGATCAGAGGAGGGTAAAGTCACGAAGAAACCTCAGATTAATTTTATTTCTACCTTTGAAAAAAATAACAATCTTCTGTGGTGGGCTTCCAGTTCTTCTTGTCAAGATGCTGACGTCGTACCTCTAATCTACCCAGGCGTCGTAGTGGGTAGATAGACTACGTAATTGCTTCGAGAACTTAAATAAAAGCCGCAGATTTGTTTTGTTTTTGCTGCTTCCACTTCTTTCATGTGGACCGCTGTGCCAAGTCAAACGAAGGTTTCACTTTAAAGGTTCAGCGCCGGTGCTACGGTGTTCGTGCAAAAGGCTGCGGATCTCTCTAGTGAATGAAGCATTATTGGTACATCCGTTGTTGTTAAACGTTGTGCGTACAATTTCATAGTCAATGACAATGAGGTCTTGTGATGGACTGATTGTAAATCCTTAACGCCGTCATTGAGTTGGGCGAGATATAGATTTCGGTGTTGTTCGTCATTCCGCAGCCCTGAAGTGACTCCCAAATCTTCTAGTCATGCTTGATGTTGCCTAAATTCGAGAGAGTTACAGGAAAAACGGGGGAAAACTAGTCAATCAGCCTAGTTTGATTCTAATATTAATTTCATTTATCTTGGATTGATTAGTTTTAGTTACCCCAGAACGTGTGGTAGAATAAATCTTCATTTCGCTGTCCGTTTGCGTTGTCCTTGTTTTCTGGCCGTATGTAGGCTGAAACGTCTATATCTTGTTTTTTTGTCCTGTTTTGTAAAGCTATTATCACACTATGTAGGAGTTGTTGTTATACCCAACTACTTGCTCCCTGCTTTGCTGCAGAATTGCAGTTATTTGCCTGTTCCATTGATTTCATATATCTGATAAGATCAGAAATGAAGAAATGAAAAAAAAGTTCGGAACAACCACCGCCGTAGAATATATAAAGAAACAACAGATAAAATGGTTTGGCTACGTAAAAAGGCACAAAGATTCTAACACAGCTCAACGAGCCTTCAATAAACGTTGCGGGAACACCAGACACAAGGGCCGACCACGAAAAAGATGGATTGACGGAATAGTAGAAACACTAGTGAACATAGCAGAGGCGAACAGAAAAGCTACAGAGCTTATATCTCCCCACGATTCTGAAGAGCAAATGAGGAAGGAAAGAAGAAGAGATGAAGATTCGTTTTATTCCTCAGCCGAATCAGGCTAGAGGATTTACTGAGGAGTAGGTCTTAACACTTAACCCTCTACTGCATAGTGGGCCAGATATGGCACATACCGAATAACGGTACACCTATAAATAAGAATGAATGCAAAAATGTACTACAAACACACAAGAGGTAGCTAGGATACATAGCTAAATGATTTGAGTGTTCTCCCTTTCTTGAAATCTTCAGTGAAGAAGTTCATTATTGGTGAATCATCGGAACACACGCTTCGTCTGTGGCTTTGGTCAATGTGTTGAACTGTTTCTATTCTTATTCTCAGTGCTAGAGTTTTATAAAAAATTATTTAATAGAACTATCACATTATTTATCAAAATTAACACTTCATTAGAGCAAAACAATTAACTAGTATTGATTAATTCGCGTTTCTAGCTTTGTGCCAGATGTGGAACATTGTGCAGTAAAACTTAAACTACACACGCTTCCGGGGATTCCCCTTCGTCAGGCCGGCTCAGTGACACAACAAAAGTGTCAGTCTATCGTTTTCATTTTCAAGTGCTTTCTGAACGAGTGTGATTATAATCATCTATAATGAATACAGCTACATTTTATAGCAACTCTGCACCAAAGAGATCAAGATTTTTGCCGTCCAGTAGTGAATGAAGATAGCAATTTATCTGCTGATTCTGATTGTGATGAATTAGACCTACTACAGAAAGTAGGTACACATATTTCTAACGCTCCTCAACTTGAGGAGTCTGATGGGCATGTTTTTGGGAGATAGTCTGCTGTCTGAGGACATATTGAACTTTCAAACACCATATGAGTTTTTTAAGTTTATATTCACAACAGAAATAATTAGACATATTGCATTACAGACTTGCCTGTATGCAACTCATTGTAGACCTGAAAAACCTTTGGATATTGACAATTCTGAAATTGAAGTGTTTCTAGGAGTTCTGTTGTGAATGTCGTTGATTCAGCTTCCCAATACAAGCATATATTGGAAACCAGAGGTAAACATTAATGTCATAACAAGTAAGATGCCGATCAATCGGTTTGAAGAGAATAAGAGATATTTGCATTTTAATGACAATAGTACAGCAGCTCAACGTGGTCAACCTGGATTTGATCGTCTCTGCAAGATAAGACCATTGCTTGATATGCTGAATGAACAGTTCAAACAAGTACCTGTTGAAGAAAGTCTCTCTGTAGATTAGCAAATGTGTGCTTTCAAAGGTCAACACAGTCTGAAACAGTACATTCCAAAGAAACCTCACAGATGGGGTTATAAACTATTTGTTCTGTCAGGAGTATCTGGCTTTCCTTACAACATAGAAGTTTACACCGGTGAGGAGAAAGGATGCCCTGACCAAAACATGAACTGTGGTGCAAACAGAAATGTGGTTTTGCGGTTATGTGATGTTGTGCCAGAAAAGAAGAACCACAAAGTTTATTTTGATAACTTTTTCAACAGCCCAGAGCTTCAGCTTTGCCTTGCAAAAAAAGGTATTCTTTCACTTGGAACTGTTCGAATGAATAGAGTACCTAAGTGTAACATAATATCAGATGGTGATTTGAAGAAGAAAGGAAGGGGCGCATTTGATGAGGCATCTGCAGTACACGACTCAGTTAGAATTTCTTGTGTTAGGTGGTTTGATAACCAACCTGTCAATTTTCTGTCGACATTTGTGGGCAGCCAACCAGTCGGCAAAGCAAGGAGGTGGTCAAAAGCACAGAAGCAGTTTCTAGAAATTGACTGTCCCAGTGTTGTTGCTGTTTACAATAAACACATGAGAGGTGTTGATTTATTAAATTCCCTTTTGGGACTTTATAGAATACAGCTACGGTCCAAGAAATGGTATTTTCGTTTGTTTGCACATTTACTGGATGTGTCAATCATATCAGCATGGCTGCTATATAGGCGCGCGCAACTGCAGCTTCGTAGTCGTCCAAAAGATGTCATCAGCCTCAACGACATCAAGCAGCAAGTTGCTGAATGTTTGTGCAAGTGTGGCAAATCTTCAATACCTCCTACAAGTTGCTGAATGTTTGTGCAAGTGTGGCAAATCTTCAATACCTCCTACAAGTTGCTGAATGTTTGTGCAAGTGTGGCAAATCTTCAATACCTCCTACAAGTTGCTGAATGTTTGTGCAAGTGTGGCAAATCTTCAATACCTCCTACAAGTTGCTGAATGTTTGTGCAAGTGTGGCAAATCTTCAATACCTCCTACAAGTTGCTGAATGTTTGTGCAAGTGTGGCAAATCTTCAATACCTCCTACAAGTTGCTGAATGTTTGTGCAAGTGTGGCAAATCTTCAATACCTCCTACAAGTTGCTGAATGTTTGTGCAAGTGTGGCAAATCTTCAATACCTCCTACAAGTTGCTGAATGTTTGTGCAAGTGTGGCAAATCTTCAAGACCTCCTACAAGTTGCTGAATGTTTGTGCAAGTGTGGCAAATCTTCAATACCTCCTACAAGTTACTGAATGTTTGTGCAAGTGTGGCAAATCTTCAATACCTCCTACAAGTTGCTGAATGTTTGTGCAAGTGTGGCAAATCTTCAAGACCTCCTACAAGTTGCTGAATGTTTGTGCAAGTGTGGCAAATCTTCAATACCTCCTACAAGTTGCTGAATGTTTGTGCAAGTGTGGCAAATCTTCAAGACCTCCTACAAGTTGCTGAATGTTTGTGCAAGTGTGGCAAATCTTCAATACCTCCTACAAGTTGCTGAATGTTTGTGCAAGTGTGGCAAATCTTCAATACCTCCTACAAGTTGCTGAATGTTTGTGCAAGTGTGGCAAATCTTCAATACCTCCTACAAGTTGCTGAATGTTTGTGCAAGTGTGGCAAATCTTCAATACCTCCTACAAGTTGCTGAATGTTTGTGCAAGTGTGGCAAATCTTCAATACCTCCTACAAGTTGCTGAATGTTTGTGCAAGTGTGGCAAATCTTCAATACCTCCTACAAGTTGCTGAATGTTTGTGCAAGTGTGGCAAATCTTCAATACCTCCTACAAGTTGCTGAATGTTTGTGCAAGTGTGGCAAATCTTCAATACCTCCTACAAGTTGCTGAATGTTTGTGCAAGTGTGGCAAATCTTCAATACCTCCTACAAGTTGCTGAATGTTTGTGCAAGTGTGGCAAATCTTCAATACCTCCTACAAGTTGCTGAATGTTTGTGCAAGTGTGGCAAATCTTCAATACCTCCTACAAGTTGCTGAATGTTTGTGCAAGTGTGGCAAATCTTCAATACCTCCTACAAGTTGCTGAATGTTTGTGCAAGTGTGGCAAATCCTCAAGACCTCCTACAAGTTGCTGAATGTTTGTGCAAGTGTGGCAAATCTTCAATACCTCCTACAAGTTGCTGAATGTTTGTGCAAGTGTGGCAAATCTTCAATACCTCCTACAAGTTGCTGAATGTTTGTGCAAGTGTGGCAAATCTTCAAGACCTCCTACAAGTTGCTGAATGTTTGTGCAAGTGTGGCAAATCTTCAATACCTCCTACAAGTTGCTGAATGTTTGTGCAAGTGTGGCAAATCTTCAAGACCTCCTACAAGTTGCTGAATGTTTGTGCAAGTGTGGCAAATCTTCAATACCTCCTACAAGTTGCTGAATGTTTGTGCAAGTGTGGCAAATCTTCAATACCTCCTACAAGTTGCTGAATGTTTGTGCAAGTGTGGCAAATCTTCAAGACCTCCTACAAGTTGCTGAATGTTTGTGCAAGTGTGGCAAATCTTCAATACCTCCTACAAGTTGCTGAATGTTTGTGCAAGTGTGGCAAATCTTCAAGACCTCCTACAAGTTGCTGAATGTTTGTGCAAGTGTGGCAAATCTTCAAGACCTCCTACAAGTTGCTGAATGTTTGTGCAAGTGTGGCAAATCTTCAATACCTCCTACAAGTTGCTGAATGTTTGTGCAAGTGTGGCAAATCTTCAATACCTCCTACAAGTTGCTGAATGTTTGTGCAAGTGTGGCAAATCTTCAATACCTCCTACAAGTTGCTGAATGTTTGTGCAAGTGTGGCAAATCTTCAATACCTCCTACAAGTTGCTGAATGTTTGTGCAAGTGTGGCAAATCTTCAATACCTCCTACAAGTTGCTGAATGTTTGTGCAAGTGTGGCAAATCTTCAATACATCCTACAAGTTGCTGAATGTTTGTGCAAGTGTGGCAAATCTTCAATACCTCCTACAAGTTGCTGAATGTTTGTGCAAGTGTGGCAAATCTTCAATACCTCCTACAAGTTGCTGAATGTTTGTGCAAGTGTGGCAAATCTTCAATACCTCCTACAAGTTGCTGAATGTTTGTGCAAGTGTGGCAAATCTTCAATACCTCCTACAAGTTGCTGAATGTTTGTGCAAGTGTGGCAAATCTTCAATACCTCCTACAAGTTGCTGAATGTGTGTGCAAGTGTGGCAAATCTTCAATACCTCCTACAAGTTGCTGAATGTGTGTGCAAGTGTGGCAAATCTTCAATACCTCCTACTGTAAAAAAGCGAGGCCGCCCAAGTAGTGAAGTGGAATACCAACTTCAGCTGAAGAGAACTAAAGGTCCAACAGCCGCAGTTCCCCTTCAGGCCGTCAGAAAGGACGAAATAGGTCATTTCCCTGTTGTATCAGATACACGACAAAGGTGCAAAAGACCCAATTGTACAAGCAAATCCTATATCCAGTGCATCAAATGTGCAGTGCATTTGTGCTTGAACAAAAATAACAGCTGCTTTGTTGAATTTCATGTTATGTTAAAAATCCTTTTTTTTGTGTGTAAATTGTTCATTGTGTGCGCAATGTGCCATATTTAGCACAAAGCTGCAAATGTATAAAAAATAAAATATTTTTAAAATAAACACATATTTTGTGTACTGTATGTATTTTAATGTAAGAGAATTAGAAAAAAAATTTGGGGGGCAAATTTAAAATAATGCATGCAATAGAGACGGTTGTTCGGTAAACGATGATGAAAATCAGGCGAATAACAAGAATGACAATGAATAAATAGAGAAGGGGAGGCCAGAGAAGGCACATGCTCACAGAGAAAAGCGAGGGAAAAAGAGAGACCAGCCGTTAAAAAGACCACAAGAGCTAAGGGTATAACGACAAAGGGCGTTTCATGAGAGAGAGAGAGAGAGAGAGAGAGAGAGAGAGAGAGAGAGAGAGAACAATAAAGATAAGATGGGGGTAAAGGAATAAGTGAATGATGGAAGGGTGAAAAGACAAAGGACAAATCAATGCATGTACGCGTGGGAAAGAAAAATTAAAGACAAAAATGTAACAAGAATATAAATTGAGAAGAAAAGGGAAACCGGACAGGTTGGTCTTGTGGCAAGACGCCGGCCTCGAGACAAGAGAGGTTGTGGGTTCAGCAGGGAGACCCGACTTGAAATTTCAATTACTTATGGACAGAAAAAATATGAGTACCTCCGAAGACGGAGTCTTCCGCCTGTACGGCGAGAGACCCCTGTGCATACGGCTGCCATGGGAAAAACGGATTAACAACGTAAAATTCAATTCCTAGTCTCTAGGGACTTCGTCAGAGAGCCAAAGCTGGCAAACGAAAAAAAAAATTTGGAAAGACTGAGATGGTGAACGGAAGAAAGAATAGAAATATAGACAGAAATAAAGACAAACAGAAACTGTGATAGGAAGTGGAAAGCAAACATACATTGACAGCGGCATAGAAAGAATTCGGCGAGAAAGGGGCGAAAGATAAAAGTAAAAAAAAAAGTAAAGTACCCCCGTCACGTCAAGTGACGTATAGGGAATATGGTGTTAGTGACCGTAAATTGTACAGACCTTCGGCACATGATTTTTGGGGTAATATGGTCGGTATTACGCCCGTGCCGCTTTACTTTCCCAGGAAAAAAAAATCCGGTACCCATTAAAAACAACAAAAGAAATACTCAACATTTATGCACAATCAGTTAAATGAATTAACAGGAAGAAAAGAAGTCAAAGTTTCAGGATTTGTGAAATCAAAGGAAGGAAATATAATAATGGGACAGGAGAAGACAATAGAAAGATGGACAGAATATATCAGTCAACTCTATGATGACGAAAGACCAGAATTAAACAATTCAAATGAAGACACCGGACCACCAATAATGCAGAGTGAAGTGGAGGACGCAATTCAACACATGAAAAGAGGCAAAGCTCCAGGTCCTGACAATATAACAATCGAAGAGATAAATGCATTAGGAGAGCTGGTAGTACAAGTCATAACAAAATTACTCAATGACATATATAACACTGGACACATACCCGAAGAACTACTAAAATCTATCTTTGTAGCCATACCGAAGAAGTCAGGAGCCACTGATTGTGAAGATCATCGCACTTTTAGTCTCATGAGCCATATGACTAAAATATTACTAAGAATAATCATGAGACGTGTAATGAACAAAATAAAACCAGAAATAAGTGAGCAACAATGTGGATTTGTGGAAGGAAAGGGCACCAATAATGCAATATACATCTTAAGAACAATGATAGAAAGATCTATAGAGGTAAATAAAGATCTATATATGTGCTTTATAGACTACACGAAAGTATTTGACAAAGTAAAGCATGTGGAAATAATCAATATGCTGGAGAAATTAAACATTGATGGCAAGGATCTGCGGATCATAAAAAAACATGTACTGGCAACAAACAGTAGCTATACGAATTAACAACCAAACAGGACAATTCCAATATATAAGCAAGGAGTCAGACAAGGCTGTGTTCTGTCGCCGGATTTGTTTTCAATTTACAGCGAATATATTATGAGATCAATAGTAGACCAAAAAAAAAATTGAAGTCAACGACACAACATAAAAAATTTGCCATATGCGGATGACACAGTCTTAATAGCAGAGACAGAGAACGAACTACAAGAAATGTTAGATGTAATAGTAAAAGAAAGAAACAAGAAAGGTCTCAGTCTGAATAGTAAGAAAACAGAAGTAATGGTTATATCGAAGAAACAATCACCACCATCATGCAGTATAAAAATAAACGAGACAAATCTGAAACAAGTGCAACGTTTCAAATACTTGGGCACAATAATAACATCAGATGGGAGATGCAACACAGAGATAAAAAGCAGAATCGCTCAGGCCAAAATAGCATTTCAGAAAATGAAAAATATCTTATGCAACAAATCTATGTCAATAAAAATGAGAAAGAGAGTTCATCGGTGCTATATAGAACCAATTCTGACCTATGGAAGCGAATCATGGACAGTAGACAAACAAATGAAAAGATGATTAGAGGCCACAGAGATGGGATTTCTCAGAAGAATGTTGAAAGTTCCATGGACAACTAAAAAGACCAATGAGGAAGTTATCAAAGAGGCCAACATAAAAAGGGAGCTCTTAAAAAATATCAGAAAGAAGCAATCAACATTTTTCGGGCACATCATGAGAAGAGGAAAGTTGGAATACTTGGTTACAACTGGCAAAATAAAAGGAAAGAGAGATCGCGGGCGACAAAGAGAAAATACTGGATAGCTTGGTGTCATGGCATGGAAAACAGTCAACAACAGAACTGATACGATGCACTGTTGATAGAAGATTGTGGAGGGACATGATCACCTACGCCAATTGGTATGGCATATGATGATATGACCCATTAAAGGCTGGGTGAACCGGAAGCAGTCGGTTGGGATCGAACCTTACTTCTTGTCCTTTGTAGTCCAGATCACTAACCACTGAGCTATCGCGGCTGAAAGATGAAAGTGCACAGAGAAAAAAATATTTTTTTTTATAAATCAGAGAACGGAACAATTAAACTAAGCTAATAAAGGTGACCATGTGTTACCGGCACTTCATTATGAGGGATGTAAAGACTTGAACCTTCCAGGCATGTCGTAAGAGGCGACTAAGGAGTTGATCGATGGCTTGAAAAGCTGTCATTGTAAAAAGTATTGTTATGGAGACAGAGCCATAAACTTTAGAAGCAGTGATCTCTGCAATATGTGTCATACTGGCACGCAAGGTTTCTGTTTTTGAGTTTGTGGTTTCTACCCTATGTGCTGTCTTCGGCTCGAAAGGACAATAGATGGATAGAATAAAGGTGAAAAAAAAAAATATTCAATAGACGAGAAAAAGACGAGAATGATCGGGTACCAAAACAAGGTGAACTTGTTCCCACAAGTATAATGTGCGTAAAATGTCACGTGATTTAAGCATCCTCTTTTACGGAAACAAAAACAGCGATTTTCTTTTTTTAAAGTAAACACATGGCCAGTTCCCACAATGCATCATTGTTATGTGTAATTTACTTTAATAGACAGGCAGTGATTTTTACACCCTCAAAGCAGAAGATTGCAGACAAAAGTGACGGACCTTTTGATATTTATGAACTAGGTTTATAAAGCATGTTCGGTTATTGCGTCATCGCTTCCGCATCAATTTGTGACCATTAACTACCTTGACATTTTACAAATAATTCTCGGAACTGTTGAGGCCATACTAGGAAATAAAACAAATTGTATTTGACATTCTGGATGCACTGGTGTAAATTATGGAGTGAGAAAAAAACCTTCAAAAACAAAACACAAAATGACAGACGCAGTATATTTGTATCTGTGGACTAAAGACTCGCATATATGCCAGTGGCGTCTCCTCATCCATGGTGTGCTTCCGTGTGAGGGTTTATAATGTTAAAAAAAAAAAAATCAATTTATCGATAATGACTTTCACACAGTTATATGGAGGCGAAGGCGCGTCTTCCAGCACCAAAGCTGGAAGTTGTCAGCGACCCACAACTGAGGGCTTGCGCCAGGATCGGTGAACCAAAACCATTCAGACCCTGCTCCACCTCTCCGTGGTGCCTCCAGTAACAGACTAACCTGTCTAGCCTGGCCAAGCGTGCAGGGATCGAAGAGGGAAGACAACCCCGTACTAAAAAATGTCGTGCTGAAGTCGGATGTGTTGGGCCGAAAGACGCAAATATAACAGTTATACTGCAAACCACAACACAACGCAGACACGTCCACTACGTCCTTGTAAGGGCGGATGATGAAGAGGAATATTCTAGTCTACCACGATACTCTAGAATAGTTTAGTCATCGGGCGAACGCAACCAACCACCACACAGTTATATGTCCATTTTAATGTAGCAATATTACTACTCATACTTTTTTCAGCCATATAATGAGAAATGAACAGCTGGAATATATTGTGACAATTGGGAAAAATGGGACGAAGAGACAGAGGGAAGCAAAGAGAAAAGATACCAGACAGCTTAAGATAATGGCTTGGCAGGAGGTCAACAACAGAAATGATAAATAACTGTCAAGATTTAAGAAACATGATCACTTACGCCAGCAGGCATGGTACATGATGATGATGAATATTGCAACAATGAACGTGCAATACTTAAAAAAATATGATTCACACTCAGTTAATATTTGTTTTACTTTGAAAAAAAAATGGTTTATAGAAAGGAAAAATGCATCAATCTTAAATAACTGATACACATAGTGCTTGTACACATATACATCTCCGTGTGTGTGTTGTTTGTTGTTCCTGCTGAAGGCCTATTGCGCCGAAACGTCCAAATTTGTGTCGTCCATTAATTACGTAAAGCTTTAACCATATTAAGTTTTCCTATTTTTCATTTCTCCTTTACTATCAACTTTACTGCAGCTTCGCAATTTTATGCATTTACTTGCATTGCTTTTCCTTGACTCCTTATTGATACGTCTCTTCTTCTTCTTCTACCTTTCAGCTCCATGTGGAACATAGGTCTTCAACAAACACTTTCCAAGTCGTTCTTTTTCTGCCATTCTTTTAAGATCATTCCATTTCTTCCCCATCATCTTCATCTCTGCTTCTATCTGTCTTCTCCAAGAATTCCTCTTGGTCTTACTCTTTGTCTTTTCCCTGGGGATTCCAAAAAGGACCTGTTGTGTAATACTCTCAGTTGGCTTCCGCAGTGTGTGTCCTATCCAGCGCCATCGTCTTCGCTGTATCTCTTTATCCACTGGTATTTGCCTGGCACACTTCCATAATTCAATGTTAGTGATTTTGTCCTGCCATTTCCATCCTTTTTTTTCTGCGTAAGCATCCATTAATGAAAGTCTGTATCTACATGATTGCCAATTTTGTTGTTCTCCACTTTTCACAGCCATATAATAGGACCGACTTAACATTGGAGTTGAACATTTTTATTTTTGTATTTAACCAAATTTTTTTGGACTTCCATATGTTTCCCAGTGCAACAAAAGCTCCTCTTGCTTTTGATATCCTTATTTTGGTATCATTTTACTGATATGTCTAATTTTAGTATATTTCTAAATCTTATAACGTATGTATCTGTTCATTTGTATATTAGTTTCTCCTTCTTTCTTTACTCAGAAACTGTTTAACCACTAAATTACAACAATAAAAATGAATCTTTCAACGTTATGTCTTGCAATAAATTCCTTGTCTATAGAAATAAAACACAAACCACTCAAAAATCTTGAGCCGCGATAGCTCAGTGGTTTGTGAACTGGACTACAAATGACAAGAGGTCGGGTTCGATCCCAACCGACGGCTTCCGGGTTCACCCAGCCTTAAATGGAACCCCGGATTTTTTCTGGGAAAGTGAAGTGGCACGGGCGTAATACCGACCACATTACCCCAAAAATCATGTCCCGAAGGACTGTAAAAATTATGGTCACTAACACCATATTCCCTATACGCCACTTGGTGTTACGGAGTACTTTACTTATTTAACTCAAACATCTAGCTTCTGAGTCATCATCATCATCATGTGCCATACCGGTTGGCGTAGGTGATCATGTCCCTCCACAATCTTCTATCTACAGTGCATCGTATCAGTTCTGTTGTTGACTGTTTTCCATGCCATGACACCAAGCTATCCAGTATTTTCTCTCTTTGTCGCCCGCGATCTCTCTTTCCTTTTATTTTGCCATTTGTAACCAAGTATTCCAACTTTCCTCTTCTCATGATGTGCCCGAAAAAGCTTCTGAGTACACCTACTGGAACTATGTATCTGTTTCAAAGCCGCCAAATGAGCGCTCTACTAAGCTTGTAGTGCGAGGAGCAGTCAAAATAAGGTTACTTTTTACACTTCTCTCAATTTAGAATCTAGATGATTAGCTTTGATAAACTTGGCATGTTCAAAGATAAGCGACCATTTAAATTCTGGACTTGCATAAATGATTGTTAGTCGACCATTAAGACGGAGATGATCATATGTGGTTTCACAAGCCAATCTAGTTTTATTCAAGAGTTCACCAGGAAAGAGTTAATCAGGAAAGAGTTGAGTTAATCATTAAAGAGTTGAGTTAATCAGGAAAGAGTTAAGTTAATCAGGAAAGAATTGAGTAAATGAGAAATAAGTTGAGTTAATCAGAAAAGAGTGGAGTTAATCAGGAAAGAGTTGAGTTAATCAGGAAAGAGTTGAGTTAATCAGGAAAGAGTTGAGTTAATCAGGAAAGAGTTGAGTAAATGTGAAATGAGTTGAGTTAATCAGGAAAAAGATTGAGTTAATTAGGAAAGAGTTGAGTTAATCGGGAAAGAGTTCAGTTAATCAGGAAAGAATTGAGTAATTGAGGAGTGAGTTGAGTTAATCAGGAAAGAGTTTATCATGAAACAGTTCACCAGGAAAGAGTTTATCATGCTCAGCATATTCCACTTTCTTTTCTTTCTTTTTTTTACGTTTTGTTATAAGACTCGGTAACTCGGCGCAGGCTCTTTTATTTGTCTCTATTTGTCTTCTGTTTTGTACACTTTTGGATGACAATTTATTTGTCTCTATTTGTCTTCTGTTTTGTACACTTTGGATGACAATTTATTTGTCTCTATTTGTCTTCTGTTTTGTACACTTTTGGATGACAATTTATTTGTCTCTATTTGTCATCTGTTTTGTACACTTTTGGATGACAATTTATTTGTCTCTATTTGTCTTCTGTTTTGTACACTTTTGGATGACAATTTATTTGTCTCTATTTGTCTTCTGTTTTGTACACTTTTGGATGACAATTTATTTGTCTCTATTTGTCTTCTGTTTTGTACACTTTTGGATGACAATTTATTTGTCTCTATTTGTCTTCTGTTTTGTACACTTTTGGATGACAATTTATTTGTCTCTATTTGTCTTCTGTTTTGTACACTTTTGGATGACAATTTATTTGTCTCTATTTGTCATCTGTTTTGTACACTTTTGGATGACAATTTATTTGTCTCTATTTGTCTTCTGTTTTGTACACTTTTGGATGACAATTTATTTGTCAGAAAATATTTCAATACACAACTGTGCTTTTCTATAATCTCATCAAATAGAAAAAAAAAAGAAATTAAACTTGCATGAAAGAAACAAATAAACCATACCATTGTATCCAATATATGCACTAATAGATCTATTCCACAATAGTATGTGCACGGTTTTTGAAGAGCTGTGTGCTATTTCGTTATGGCACACTCAGTGTCCTCCCCCTCCCACTTCAATTCGGTTATTCTGAATTTCGCAAATATATCCGGGTCACTATCACGCCCATTTATAGAACCACAGGGCGCGGTATTTACAGCGCGCCAAACAAAAAGGGACGCGACTCTGTCTTTTGTTAACGATATAGCAGAATGTCATCTGACTTCGAAGGGATAGGTTCTAACGTTTGCGGATATCAACAGTCAAAAATCAGTAATTATACGATTTCTTTTTAACAATTTTAAACCTGGAAATGGGGAACTGGTTGGTCTCAAGGCAAGACGCCGGAATCGAAACAGAGAGGTTGTGAGTTCAAATCCCGGCTGTGCCAGTTGGGATTTTTATTTGCGATTTCTCTCTGCGGCAACCACCCCTGGTCTCAGCAGCGAGGCCCGGTTTGAAACGTCAATTACTCATGGACGGAAAAACTATGAGTACCTCCGAAGACGGAGTTATCTGCCTGTGCGGCGAGGGACACCTGTGCACACGTCTGCCAGGGAAAAAACAGATTAACACGCAAAATTCAGTTCCTAGTCTCTAGGGACTTCGTCAGAGGTAAAAGCTGGCGAAGGAAAAAAAAAGCAAAGAAATTACAGAATGATCTATCTTTTAGTGAACAAAAACTAAAATACTGAACTAATAACACACTATTGCGTAGAATGCAAAGACGGTAAGCCACTGATAGATACAAACCGTTAGATGGAGGAGAACGCCGGTTAAAATCACGATAGGGTAAACAGTTTTTAATCTGATATGAAATAAAATATCCGACCGAAACACCTAGAAGCAACAGCGAGTCATTTCAGGGGTAGAGGTATGATGACAACACTCGGGAAAAAAATCACAAATAACCAACAACTGAAAAAAAAAAAGATTAACAGACAGCCCGAAGAAGGATCGAACTCGTACTCTTTAGCACAACGTCTTGCCACGAGAAACAAACGCTAGAGCACACGGACAACTAAACTACCTTAAAAAAATAGCCAACATTGATGATGTCTTTCACGCATGTGCACTCATGACTATAGCATAGGGTTGCGATCACAACTCGGGAATAAATTGTGTATTTGTATTTTTCCTGTTAAGACAAGTATCTCCCGGATAGGGTAGGGTGTATACTTGCGTTGCAGACAGGGCCGTCTTTACGCCATTTTGGGCCCCTGGGCATAGAAATAGTGTTGGGCCCCTGGGCAAAGAAAGAGTGCTGCCCCCCCCCCCCCCCCGCCAGGAATAAAAAAATAAATGGTTGATAATATTAAAAAATGATGTATTATTTATTTTGTTGTCACTAATTTCAACAAAATTGTTGTTAAAACATGCTGTACAGCTGCAACTATAATCAACATTAAACATGAAAAACAGAGAAAAGAAATTTTATTTGCATGTTTTAACCCTACAACATATTCGCATGGGGCCCCTATGATCGTGGGCCCCCGGGCAAATGCCCAACGGGCCTATGGGTTAAGACGGCCTTGGTTGCAGACACACATTTAGGATGAAACAGCACGAATAGTAGTTGACAGTGGTTTAGACTGGAGACAAATAATAATAAATGCATATTATTATGGAGGGAAACTTCTGAGGAGATAGATGCACGAATCATTTCAGGGAAATCATTATAACGCTGGAAAAAAAAAATCACAAATAATCAAAAACAGAAAGAAAAAAAAAAACAAAGAACAATAGACAGTCTGAAGCAGGATCGAACCCATACTCCTCGGCACAGCGCCTTGCCACGAGAAACAAACGCTAGAGCACGCAGCCAACTAAGCTATATAAAAAATAGCTATCATTGGTAATGTCATTCACGCATGTGTACTTATAGCTATAGCATAGGGTTACGAACACAACTCGGGAATCAATTGTAAATCTGTATTTTTCCTATTAAGACAAGTGTCTCTTGTTGGTTTGAATGCCTGGCGTTGCAGACATACAGTTATAAGACGAAGAAAGCGCGAAAAGTAGTATTATATACTTGAAATCAAATACACAAAAATGATCCACCATAAATCGTATTCTATAATATTATTTCATTATCATTCTTCTACTTCTTTCCTTCCTCATCTGCCTTTCAGCGTCGAGGGGAGATATAATTTGCGGTCTTTGCTCTTGTGGTAGCTCTGCTGCTGTTATGTTTCCTGGTGCTTCTAATATTCCATCGACCCATCTTTTTCGTGGTCGACCCTTGGGTCTGGTGTTCTCACAACGTTTGTTAAAGGCTCGTTGTGTTGTGTTTTGTTCTTTCTCGTTGCTACTTTAATCTCCATCTTCTGTGTATTTCTCTGAGCATAAAACATTTATCCCTTACCGACCTGCTGAGTCAGTCGTAAGATTATTATCATTAATACCGGTAATGTGTACAATCAAGGAGTCGCTTTGTTAGATTCTATTTCATGATGGCTGGCTGTTTATGGTAATGAAATGCAGCCCATTTCTACTTCTACCCACATTTTTGTTCATGATTTGGCATTCAAGAGTAAAGGTAAACTCAATACAAGTCTTAACTCTTTTGTGAATAAAGGATATACGCCACTTGGCGTGATGGGTGCACTTTACTTTTTTTTTGTTACTACAATTAAGCTGTATAGATTCATTGTATTGTTTCTTCATCTAATGAAGACAGATTTACAACTGTCTCTATTGTGACGTTGAGTTCCTTTACGTTTGTTTAATCAATAATATCGACATTCCAAAAACAGCAGTAATGTCGAAGACTGTCGCATTAGTACAAACTATTCGTTATGCGATTTCGAGTCTCACTTTGGCAAATGTTAAGTCAGTCCTATTATATGGATGTGAAAGATGGAGAACAACAAAATTGACAATCACGAAGATACAGACTTTCATTAATGGATGCTTACGCAGAATAAAAGGATGGAAATGGAAGGACAAAATCACTAACATAGTACTATGGAAATGTACCAGTCAAACACCAGTGGATAAAGAGATACAGCGAAGACGATGGCGCTGGATAGGACACACACTACGGAAGCCAACTGAGAGTATTACACAACAGGCCTTTTTTTGGAATCCCCAGGGGAAAAGACAAAGAGGAAGACCAATGAATTCTTGGAGAAGACAGATAGAAGCAGAGATGAAGATGATGGGGAAGAAATAGAATGATCTTAAAAGAATGTAAAAAAACAGAACGACTTGCAAAGTGTTTGTTGAAGACCTATGCTCCACTGTGAGCTAAAAAAGGTAGTAGAAGATTCGTTATGCGATTTCGAGTCTCACGTTGGGAAAGAGTACTCACCTGGCGCTCAAAATACCAATTAACACTCGTATTAAATGTAGTCAGTGACTTATAGCTGGCTTGACTATGTGAGAATCATTAGACTAGATCCTGCTCCGCCTCAACGTGGTCGCTTTGGAGATCGACAAATCAGGAGAAGCAAGGAGAAATCGCAGAAAAATAATGATGATGATGATGATAGTAATGACGGTGATGATAATGGATGATGATGATGACGATCATGATGAGGATGATGATAGTGATGACGACGATGATGACTGTGATGATAATGGATGATGATGTCAATAATGGTGATGATGATCGTAATGATGACGACGATGATGACTGTGATGATAATAGTGATGATACTGTATGATGATGATGATGATGATGACGATAATGTTTGTGTTGATAAGGATAATGATGACGATAGCGATGATGATAGTTATGATAAGGGATAATGAGGGGGACGATGATTATAATGACTATAATTATAAAGATGATGATAGTGATGACAATGTTAATTGTGATGATAATGGA
Organism: Megaustenia siamemsis; assembly: GCA_032433765.1. NCBI lineage: Eukaryota > Metazoa > Mollusca > Gastropoda > Stylommatophora > Ariophantidae > Megaustenia > Megaustenia siamemsis. Next base: position 57,648,150 of record JAVIAB010000108.1, read on the forward strand.
TGATGGTGATAATGATGATGACGATGAGGATGAGGATAATGATTACGACAATAATAGTGATGATAGTGGTGGATGAAGATAGTGTTGATGATGACAATTTTGATGATAATGAGAGGGAGCCGCGATAGCTCAGTGGTTAGTGAACTGGACTACAAAGGACAAGAGGTAGGGTTCGATCTCAACAGACGGCTTCCGGGTTCACCCAGCCTTAAATGGGTACCGGACTTTTTCTGGGAAAGTAAAGCGGCACGGGCGTAATACCGACCACATTACCCATAAAATCATGTGCTTAGTGTCTGTAAAATTTATGGTCACTAACACCATATTCCCTATACGCGACTTTTTAATGATGATGAGACTAATGATAATACGATGATGATAATGATGATGATAACAACGATGATGGATGATCAGGGTCAAGGTGAGCTGCTAGCTGTTAAGTCCGTGAAAGCTATGTGGCAGGCTAGAACCCCGTTCTCGATTTCTCGAATTATGTTTGTGATGTTAGTTCTAGTCCCTTATAAATGTACCAGAAATCGAAGATCCTAGATTCTTGATCCTTCACGCGTTGTTCGACGTCGCAAAGGGCTTGCTTTGTTTTTCACCATCTCCATCTCTATTCTGTGCGAGATGCTCGATCTTATCAACTGAGTCTATGCCTGCCAACTTTGCTTCTCTGATAAGTGTTCTTTTTAATGTCTCTTTAGGTCTTCCTCTTTTTCTGTATCCTGCTGTTTCCCAGAGAAGAGTCAGTTTTTGGAATTTTCTTGTTCACCTCTTTTCAGCACATGTCCGGAATCAAAGACAGAAGGCAAAAATATTGATGAAAACATTATGTTCTGAAAACGATAAAGTTTTAAGAACAACTGAAAATAAAAAGAGAACTACTAAATACAATTAAGACAAGACAAATGAAATTTTTGGGGCATGTTAAAAGACACAACAGCCTACTAAAAGTAATATTGGAAGGAAACATACAAGGTAAAAGAGGCAGAGGCAGACCAAGACTAACATGGACGAGTAACATCAAAAGATGGTCAAGTCAATCTATGAGAGCCTGCACCATCAAAGCAAGAAACAGAATGGCGATCCATGGTAGCCAACCTTCGTTGCGGAGAAGGCACACGATGATGATGATGATGATGTTCTGAAGTCGGATGTAACGTTCAGACATCATCACACTTGTCGTAAACAACGAAGCGATGTTATTACGCCCATTTGATGAATCGATGAGGATGACTAATCTCCAAGCGAATGCAGAAGAACTAGAGGTATTTCCATCTTAAATTTCGTGATAGCTCATTAAAGTATACAACAGGGTTATCTTCCCCAGCACGGCTGGTAATCAACTGTTTAAATCCAAGGTCTGTTTTCTCATTTCACCCCAATCTGCATTTTCTGTCTGAATTGACTTTTTTTGAATAATTTGTCATTTTCTCTAAAGAACTGATCCGTTTATTCCAGTTTGACTTCTATTTAATGCAAAAGTTATTTGTTCAAGGGAGATTATCTTGTACAACTTTAGCCATTTTTTTTTTCGTGGAATGTATAGTGTGATTATCCGAAGAAGGCTACGTGCTCAAACATGTGTTTGCGTTAATAATTTATGTTACAAAGGATTATTTGATTCATCTGAGATGAGGTTTTGCGCAAAAATCTTAGGAATCTCAGTGTCAGCTATTTAACAAGAAAACTAACGGTAATAATATATTGAATGACGATAAAATACAAACAACATTATCACAAAAATGAACTGGACTACAAAGGACAAGATGTAGGGTTCGATTTCAACAGACGGCTTCCAGTTTACCCAGCCTTTAATGGGCACCGGATTTTTTTATGGGAAAGTAAAGCGGCACGGGCGTAATACCGACCACATTACCCTAAAAATCACGTGCCGAAGGTCTGTAAAATTTATGGTCACTAATACCATATTTCCCTATACGCTACTTGGCGTAACGGGGGTACATTACTTTTTTTTTTTTAATTATTAGCACAAAAGTACGATTAAAAATAAAGTACTTTCCAGTGGTTCTCAATATGGGTTGGAAATCGCAGTAGAGCAATGGTCTACTGACAGAGGGGCTAGAGTTCGTTCAATCGACGAACTGTGTTCACTGTAATTGTTTTTTTTTTTTTTTTTTTTGGGGGGGGGGGGAAGAGAAAGACGCTTAATTGAGTACTGGAATCTCTTCCAGGAGAGAGAAACGGCCCATCTCAGTGCTGACAAAATTACCAGAAAGCGATTGACAATAAAAATGTACATCTTCTTCTTGCCTTCTTATTTTGTCTTTCAGCATCGAGGGACACAAATATGTGCACTTAAATCAAAGTCCATATAGGCTGTGATCTTGAAAGGATATATCTTTCTTTCTTTCGTTTTCTGTCTCTCTTTATTCTTTCATCTGCCTTGGACAGAGGTATTTACAGGGATAGGGAACTAGAACATTTCTAGCCAGGCTAAATTTTTATTTTTTTATTTATATATTTTTTGTATATATTTTTTTATTTTTTTAATTTTTATTTTTCCTCATATTCAGCTTTACTGCAGCTTCGCATTTTTATGCATATCTTTGCCCTTAACCCCAGGCTAAATGAACGTGAATAATTGCTGATAAACGCACATTCGCCAGCTGCGTTATCCAAAAAGAGTCTATCTATCCATCCATCCATCCATCCATCCATCCATCCATCCATCCATCCATCCATCCGTCCATCCGTCCATCCGTCCATCCATCCATCTGTCCGTCCGTCCGTCCGTCCGTGCGTCCGTCTGTCTGTCTGTCTGTCTGTCCGTCTGTCTGTCCGTCTGTCTGTCCGTCCGTCCGTCCGTCCGTGCGTCCGTCTGTCTGTCCGTCTGTCCGTCCGTCCGTCCGTCCGTCCGTCCGTCTGTCTGTCCGTCCGTCCGTCCGTCCGTCTGTCTGTCTGTCTGTCTGTCTGTCTGTCTGTCTGTCTGTCTGTCTGTCTGTCTGTCTGTCTGTCTGTCTGTCTGTCTATCTATCTATCTATCTATCTATCTATCTATCTATCTATCTATCTATCTATCTATCTATCTATCTATCTGCCTAGCTCAGGCCAAAATAGCATTTCAGGAAATGAAAAATATCTTATGCAACAAATCAATGTCAATAAAAATGAGAAAGAGATTTCATCGGTGCTATATAGAACCAATTCTGACCTATGGAAGCGAATCATGGACAATAGACAAATAAAAGAAAAGACGATTGGAGGCCGCAGAGATGGGATTTCTCAGAAGAATGTTGAAAGTTCCCTGGACAGCTGGAAAGACCAATGAGGAAGTTCTCAAAGAGGCCAACACAAAAAGGGAGCTCTTAAAAAACATCAGAAAGAAGCAATCAACATTGTGCATCGTATAGTTTCTGTTGGTGACTGTTTTCCATGCCATAACACCAAGCTATCCAGTATTTTCTCTCTTTGTCGTCCGCTATTTCTCTTTACCTATATTTTGCCAGTTGTAATCAAGTATTCCAACTTTCCTGTTCTCATTATGTGCCCGAAAAAAAATATTTAGTGTCTTTCTGATGTTTCATAGCAGCTCCCTTTTTGTGTTGGCCTCTTTGAGAATTTCCTCGTTGGTCTTTATAGCTGTCCAGGAAACTTTCAACATTCTTTTGGTAAATCTTGATTTCATTGTCTGTGTTTTTGCAACCTACGAATTTTTTTTTTACAAGTGATTGGTTATATACCCCAGCCTGTTTAATCGCCTCTTGCGACATGCATGCCGCTTCTATCAATCCTTCCTTCGAGTGAAGTCTTGCTGTTTTTTGCTTTTGGCAGAGACCCATATTGTTTTGTCTGTAGTGTTGTATCTGTGGGCTAATGGGGTTTCCTCAGTGTACTATATCCACTACAGTCTTGGGGTATGCGTCCAGGCGTCTGAAGAGCATGACCACATGTAGATGAGGCTGAAATGCCAGTCTTTACTTTTGTATACATATGACCCCGACATAAGTTCGAATTCCAGTGGTGGAAAATATAAAACTGAAATATACAAAAGAATAGGAATGGCAAAAAGTAATTTTAATGTCATGAAGAATATACTAACATCAAAACAAATAGCACCAGGGCTAAAACAAAGAATAGCAAAATGTTATGTCTTCTCAATATTCCTATATGGTGCAGAAACATGGACATTAGACAAGAAAACAGAACATAGAATTAAAGCCTTTGAAATGTGGATCTATAGAAGGATAGGTAGAATTGGATGGAAGGAAAAGAAAACAAATGATAACAAGTCTTAAAACAACTAAAAATGAAAAGAGAACTACTAAACACAATTCAAACAAGACAAATGCTATTTTGGGCCACGTTAAAAGACACAACAGCCTACTAAAAGTAATCCAGGAGGTAAAATACAAGGTAAAAGAGGCAGAGGCAGACCAAGACTAACATGGAAGAGTAACATCAAAAGATATACAAACCAGCCTATGACAACCTGCACCATCAAAGCAAGAGACAAAGCAGAATGGCACTCTATGGTAGCCAATTTTCGCTATGGAGATGACACTCGATGATGATGATGATGATGATGATGATGATGATGATGATGATGACATATAACTATGGAAGTGTGTTTGTCCTGTTATGCGACGTATAATGATAACTTGATTCCGTCTATGCATGCCAGGCGACAGTGACTCTATTCTGTTCTTCCCTGACCATGGGTCCTTTTATATTACTAGTCCATTATGAACAGATATAAATACATCTTGCTCGTTCTGTGGATGGATCTGTCTGTCCAGGATTGGCAAGTTCAGCCACGAGAGAAGATGTTCAGTAAAGCAGCACCCAGTATGAGACACTAATGCTTTAAAACTACTGACTTACAAGATTGCTTGCTACCAACCGTCTGACAAGACGCCAAAGGTCATATATGAATAGAAACGAAAAATGAAAAGCAGGATGGATGGAAGCATACATTATTAACATTTAAGAAGAATTTAGCAAATAAGTGCTATTATGGCCCTTTTCGTCTTGTCAGACGGTTTAGTGGAGGCTATTGTGTATTTTTGAGTTTTTTTTTTTTAAGAACAGCTTCTCTCGTGGCTAATCTACCAATGTTTGACAAACACACACGGCCACAGAATGAACAAGTCAGGCCCACTGATCCACAGGGTTTTCCATCCTTTTTCATGAGTCTTTTCTCTTCTAAGTTTTGCCTTAGCACAATCTCAAATGATGTTATACCGTTCCTTATACATGCTCTCCATGGTGTGCGATCACTTGCCAGATGTTCCCAGTCATTTTCACAGATGGAGAAGTCATTCAGAGATGATTTACAGATATCTCTATATCGTAGTTTAGTTCTGCTGATTTGTCTTTTTCCGTGTTTTAGCTCACCATATATTATTTGCCTGGAAATGCGCTTTTCTTCCATTCGTTGGACATGCCTCAGCCATCTTAGTCTTCGACATCTGAGCATCGACATGATTGTTGGGGTCTTAGCGCGTTGCAGGACAGTTAAGTTAGTTATTTTGTCCTGCCATTTGATGTGCATTATTCTGCGAATACATCGCATGTGGAAGGCACTTAGTCTTTTTTCCTGGTTTGAGTATGTTGTCCAGGTTTCAGATCCATATAATAGTGTGCTAACCAGAAATTGATATATTAAGAGTTTAGTCTTCAGTGTTAGTTTCGTGTTGTTCCAGGCCCAGTTTCGTGTTGTTCCAGGCCCTTTCTTTGAGTTTGCCGAAGGTCGTAGCTGCCTTACCAATTCGACTGTTTATTTCTTCATCAAGAAGATGGTTTGCATAATTGTGGATCCAATATATGTAAATTTCTGAACTATTTCTAGTGGACAATCTTTTAGAATGATTAATAGAGGTTTGATGTCGCATAAGTTCTAGTACAACAAAACAAAATAAATCGCAGATTTCAGAATAGATGTAAAAGATCGACAACTCTACATTAGTTCATTGACATCACGTAATCGAATTTGTTAAGTCCCTTTAGTACAAAGAAGTGAAAAAGGCAGTTGTCTTAAAATGACAATCACAAAGTAAACAAACAAATTTCAATGAACGAATGGACGAAAGGCTCATAATAAAAAAAAAAATTAGAAGATAGCATTTTTTTTCTTTAAGCCGCAAATAAAAATAAAAAGAAGTTTGCGACTGATAAGATGTCGGTCAAATATAGCAAAACACCGTGAGCTGTGTTTTTCATACGGATTGTGTTTCGATATTCCCATTGCTTCCGATGAATGATGATATCGTATGACGAGGGTCAGCTCAGCTGCGTTCACCTTCGATGACAAGGCCCTTATGTCTTTTGGCGTGTGCTGTAGCTCCTATGATATGGATTGCATTTGCCTTTCTTTATTTGGATCCTTCAATAAGATGAGTTTAATTGAGATAATTCCACTGGCACGGGCTTCAATAAGATGAGTTTTAATTGAGATGATTCCACTGGCACGGGCGGTTGAGTAATTATGGATTTTAATTTGTTTGCAGTGATGCCGGGGCCTTAGACTAATTTTAAGTATGAATCACTCCTTCATCATCACAAACCTTGTTCCACGGATAGCATCTTTAAGTGGACGAAAAAGATGAAAATCAGAGGATGCCAAATCAGAGCTGTCAAGTGAATGGGAGGTACAGTCCAACTCAATCTGTTTCCCGTGTTGCCAGACTTGTGTTAGGGCGCACATTGTTGCGAAGGAGAAGCAGGTCTGCTGGATTCTTGTGCGGCGACCTCTGCGAAAACGTTGATTGAGTTTTTCAATGTCTTAATGTAAGTTTGCGAATTGATTGTCTCTCCTCTTGGCATAACATCTACAAGAATCACACCTTCAATGTCTTAATATAAGCTTATGAATTGATTGTCTCTCCTCTTGGCATAACATCTACAAGAATCACACCTTCAATGTCTTAATATAAGCTTATGAATTGATTGTCTTTACTCTTGGCATAACATCTACAAGAATCACACCTTCAATGTCTTAATATAAGCTTATGAACTGATTGTCTTTACTCTTGGCATAACATCTACAAGAATCACACCTTCAATGTCCCAAAAGACAGTGATCATGACCTTTCCAGCTGAAGGAGATGTCTTGAATTTCTTTCTTCGTAGTGAGTGCGGATGATGCCATTCCATTGTCTGTATTTTTTTCTCAGGTTCAAAATGATGTGCCCAGGTTTTGCCACCTGTAACAATCTTAGCCAAAAAATTATCTCCATTAACACTGAAATGCTCCAACAGTTCAGAAGAAATTGCTTTTGAGTTATTGAGTTATTTGCGGGTCATCATCATTGCACTCCGAACATGTCCATAGGTGCTCAGATCCCCTCCTCAGCAATTCCCTCAGTGTCCAGCGACTGACGACTCCAGTTCTATGTTGGTTGATAAGTCTTCTTACACGGCCACCAAGTTTCCCTTTTCTGGCCGTGTCCATCTTAACTCCCATTTCCATCATCCGAAGAAGTGACGTGGATCTGTGTTTGTCGAAGTCCTGTGCTCTTCCAACATCTCGAAGGGCATTGATGATGTCCGCCCGATCCATCGGTTGCCCGTCCTCAACGACAGCGCAGCTAGCCAACCTGTCCGCTCTCTCATTTCCACGTACTCCCGCATGTCCAGGGACATAGACAAAGGTGACCTTACATATTTTGGATTTCTGCAACGACTCTACCCATTGCATGCGTACATAGCCCGAATCCACTTTTTTTATCATGCTCATCGAATCACTCAGTATACATGCAGAAAATTGCTTTTCTTCGCAGTCAGTGCTTATTTGTGAGATTTCGTGGAACCCATCTTGTATAAACCTTAGAGAATCCGAGAGTTGTTTAATTGTATTTGCACTACCAATGCTGACTGACAACTTTAAGTTGAGTAGTGATGCGTCTATCAGCAAGAATATTGCCCTCAGCGCATTTCAATATCTTTGAATTGATGACTGTAGCAGGTCATACACAGCGCAGCCGATCAAGAAGCTCCGTATCTCGTCTTTCCGATTCTTTTATTCTCTGAACCCAAGAACTTACTGTACCGCTGTCGACTGCAAAACTTCCATACACGTCACAAAGGCACACATAACGAGAACTCCTATCACAGTTCACTGCTTATAACACAAGTTGCTGACATGCTCCATTTCAACGGTTTATTGCAGTCGTATTATTTGGCTGATTGCAGTACAATTTAGTAAACACAATCGACATATGAAATATTTAAAGTGTGCATACTTTTATGCTTCTATGTTTATTATTAATTGAGAAAACCGACGTGGATCATTACCTTTTCAACGCCAATCGTGTATGTATATATGTATATATGTATATATGTATGTATATATGTATTATAATATATATATATTATATATATTTATATATATATATATATATTTGTGTGTGTGTGTGTACATGTACTCCAAGCAGGAAGAAATAAAGAAAACAAAGAAAGTAAGATATACAGAAACGACCCGTTCTACCTGCATCACAAGGTATACGGAATATGGTTTAAGAGCACCTATTTTTTTTTCTCTGTCAATCGCTTTGGGTATATTGTTAGCACAAAGCTGGGCTGCATTCCTCTCACAGAGAAAACTTTCGGTAATTGGGGTGAGCCAGATAGGTCAGTGGTATGAACGTGACTCCCGTTATGTCAGTAGACTTGCTCTACAGACTGCGATTTCTAACCCTGGTTGAGAACCACTAAATGTTTTATATTTATATGTTCTCGGAGGCTCGGCAACAAATTGAAACCAGAGGTTGTGTCGTCCCAAAAGCAAAGTTTAATGTTATTATAGAAGCCGTGGTGACTAGAGTATAGCTAAGAGCAGATGATAAATTCGAACATCTCTGAGTCATATCCTCGTTTGTAGGACGCAAGCAGGTCAAAGGAAATCTAGTTTGTCCGTTCAGACATCAAATGATACAGCAGCCAACTAACATGAATGTGTGGATTTCATCATCATCAAGTGGCATATCTGCTGTCGTAGGTGATTATGTCTCTCCACAACTATCGATCTCGACAGTTATTTATCATTTCTGTTGTTGACCTTTTTCCAAGCTATTCTCTTAAGCTGACTTGTATCTTTTCTCCTTGCTTCCTTCTATCTCTTCGTCCCTCAATTTTCCCTGTTACAATATAATCTAGCTGTTCCCTTCTCATTACATTGCCAAATGAGGATTGTTTCTTCCTAATATTGGAAATTAGATATCTTTTTTTTTGCTTTGGCCTCTTTCAGAACGTTTTCATTACTCTTCTTAACTCTCAATGGTATTCTCACATTCTTCTGTGAAACCACATTTCTACAGCCCCCAGTGATTTCTTTGTCTGTTGTCCTACCGTCCATGATTCACATCCATATGTTAAGATTAGCTCAACATAACATTAAGAATTCTTTTTCTTGATTTCATTGGCAAAAATAGAAATGTGTGAAGGCTAAGGTAATAAGGATTTGATAAGAATGCGGACGGGCGTGCGGCTGAAACAAACAAACAAACAAACAAACAAAAAACAAACAAACAAACAAACAAACAACAAACAAACTATTTAAGCGCAAGTTAAGTCATACCATCACTACAGGAAAACGATCAATAAATTCTGGTAGGGTAAGATTGTGACAGACGTTTTTCTCTTCATATGGACAATAGATTCGATCAGAAGTTTCGTACAGACCAAAGTCTCATCTATTGTACGTTGAATATTAAGTCAGAGCTTTCAGGCTCAAATACAGCAAGAGGCGGACGCTATCATGAATTAGGAAGGAATCATGACACAGGTGGTCACGCCTCCACCCATTCCTACTGTATCAAGAAGCTAAAAGGATGAAAAAATTGCTCGAGGGGAATGGGAGGAAAAAGGGGGGGGGGGGAGTACTTCTGATGATCAATTTGTCCCGTGTTGCAAAGTTCTATTGTAACATATATATATATATATATATATATATATATATATATATATCATCATCATCATCATATTCGTTATCATCATCAAGTCGCACGTCGTTTGCCAGCCACTCCGAAAGAATTCCTCTCCATAACCAGATCTCCCACCTCTTCTGTTGTCATGTTCAAGGTCTCCTTGATGTCTTCAAACCAACTTCTTGGTTTATTCTTGTGTCGTCGATTTTGAATCACGTCTTCTATTATTGTTCTTTCCATCCCGCTCTGCCTTTTGACGTGGCCATAGTATTTTAATTTCCTCTGTAGAATGGTGTTTTACATTCATGTTCTTTTCAATGTTTTAGTCTTTTAATGTCTTCATTGCTCTTTTTCACTATCCAACGTATCTTAAAGATTTTTCTGTAGCATTTTGTTTGGAATGTATCGATTTATCAATGGACAAAGAGATACGACGAAGACAATTGTGCTGGATAGGACACACACTGCGAAAGCCAACTGAGAGTATTACACGACATGCCCTTTATTGGAATCCCCAAGGGAAGAGACAAAGACGAAAATATTCTTAGAAAAGACAGGTAAAAGTAAAGATGAAGAGGGTGGGAAAAATATAAAATGATCTTAAACGAATGACAAGAAACAGAACGGCTTGGAAACATACATATTATAAATCGGTTCTTATTCTTTCTTCCAGCTTCCTGCGGAGCATAGGTCTTCAACAAACACTTCTTGCCAAGCCGTTTTGTTTTTGCCATTCTTTTAAGATCATATATATATATATATATATATATATATATATATATATATATATATATATATATATATATATATATCCTTCCTTTCTCCAGTGTTTCATTCTCTATCTCTCTCTCTTTCTCTCTTTCTTTATATCGACTTCTTCTTTATCCTTCTCAATCTTTTGATCTCTCTTCCCCTTCTTATATATAATAATAAACTTTATTTTTTTCTCTGTATCATTTTCACTGCATCACTTTTTCGTAATCGTAAAACATTGCTTAGTGTTTCTTGTCTCCCTGTCGGTTCCACTCACCATTAAGCCTCTTTATCTCATGTTTGTGTTTCCCTCGTGGAAGGATTAGGAAAGTCGTAAATACCTCGTTATTCAAGCTGGAACTCAGGCTGTTGAAGAAATACGTCAATCAGTTGAAGTAACTGAATGAAACCTTGGATATGAAAGAAAGGAATCCACGGATGTTGTACCTTAACGTGCTCACCTAAACTTTGAGCCCATGAGAAGACGAGACCCCACACTCCACATATCATGATTGTTGTCTCACTTTAACAAATTTCCATTCTCTCTTGTTTTTTAAAATACTTTTTCCATGTGTCTCTTACCGCTGTCTATCTGTTTATCTTTGACATTTCTTCTTTTCTACAGTGTTTCATTCTCTCTCTCTTTCTCTCTCTCTCTCTCTCTCTCTCTCTCTCTCTCTCCTTATCTCGACTTCTTCTTCTTTATCCTTCTCAATCTTCCCTCTTATCTTATCCTTCCCCTTCTTCGCTTTCTCTTTGTTACCCTTCCTCTTTGTTTCTCAACTTTTCATGTATTTTCATCTGTTTTTTTTTCTTCTGTCGTTCACTATCTGACAGTGTTCTTTCATCCATTTCTTGCAGGTATAAAATTTGTTTACTTCATTTGGGGTAACAATAAAATCTCTGATATGAACACTGCGTGGCGACTGCTCTGAGACATGCTTTATTTTAAAATACCATACCCCAAAAAGACCCTTCTGGTAGAATCAAGAGTGCAAAATAAAATAAAAATAGTATTTTTGTCCTCGGTCTTTCTCTCTCTCTTTCTCTTCTCTCTCTCTCTCTTTCTCTTCTCTCTCTCTCTCTCTCTCTCTCTCTCTCTCTCTGTGCTAGACTCAAATATACCCTAATTGCTATATTTGAGTCTAGCAGTTTCCCAGAACCACAAATCAATCTCTAGAAGATTGTACACATTTTGTTTCCTGACTTGGTAAAGATCTCTGTGACTTGGAACATTCTGGTAGATTCTGCTCTGTAATTTGATGAGATGCAACAGGTAGGGTTTGGGATTCTTTTTCCATCTAGTTTTCCCATCTAGTTTTCCCAACAAGTTTTCCCTTCTAGTTTTCTCATCTAGTTTTCTCAACAAGTTTTCCCAACTAGTTTTCCCATCTAGTTTTCCCAACTAGTTTTCCCATCTAGTTTTCTCATCTAGTTTTCCCAACTAGTTTTCCCATCTAGTTTTCCTAAATAGTTTTCCTATCTATTTTTCTCATCTAGTTTTCCCTTCTAGTTTTCTCATCTAGTTTTCTCAACTAGTTTTCCCTTCTAGTTTTCCTAACTAGTTTTCCCATCTAGTTTTCCCATCTATTTTTCTCATCTAGTTTTCCCAACTAGTTTTCCCATCTAGTTTTCCTAACTAGTTTTCCCATCTTTTTTCTCATTTGTTTTCCCAGCTAGTTTTTCCATCTAGTTTTTCCAACTAGTTTTTCCATCTAGTTTTTCCATCTAGTTTTCCCAACTAGTTTTTCCATCTAGTTTTTCCATCTAGTTTTCCCATCTAGTTTATCCATCTAGTTCTCCCAACTAGTTTTTCCAACTAGCTTTCCCTTCTAGGTTTCTCATCTAGTTTTCCCATCTAGTTTTCTCATTAGGAATCCAATGTAAATACCCCCTTCCCCATTTTTGAATCGCCCTTTCTGCTGATCCATCTGTGTAGTCATGCGTCCACTTTTTTTGGTTGTAAATTTTATAACATCTGGAGATCCAAAGTTCTCAGTTAACGAACAAAACTTACATTGTTCCACTCCTGTGTGATACCAGTACTAACATATGGATGTGAAAGTTGGAAATCCACCCAAACTTTAGATAGGAATTGAATGCCTTTGAAAACCAATGTCTTCGTAGGTTCTCAAACATAAACCGGCAGGGATACTTTTTCAAACGAACATGGAAAAGACGAAGAAGCCGCGATAGCTCAGTGGTTAGTGAACTTGACTACAAAGGACAAAAAGTAGGGTTCGATCCCAACCGACAAGCCCACAGCCTTAAATGGGTACCGGATTTTTTCTGGGAAAGTAAAGTGGCACGGGCGTAATACCGATCACATTACCCCAAAAATCATGTGCTGAAGGTCTGTAAAATTTATGTTCACTAAGACCATATTCCCTATTAGCCACATGGCGTGACGGGGGCTCTTTACTTTACTATAGAAAAGACAAATCAAAACAAAAAACATCGTGTCGGATTTTATAAGAAGGCATTGGAGATATATTGGTCGTGTGCTGAGAATGAATGTCGAAAGACTTCCCTATCAGGCATTCAGGTATTCGTGTGGAAACTATCTGGTAACAGAAAGCAAGGTGGACCAAGAGAATCACAACACAGAACAATTACTAGGGAAGGCTCATCCATGGGACTAAGAAACAGTCAAGAACTAGTAGAAAATCTTCAATCTTGGATAACTATGACTTCCACACTATGTGTCGCCATGGGCCCGAGAGGAAAATTAATGAACTAATGATGATGAATTTTTTGTTTAAATATTTCTTCAGTTTTTTTTCTCCATTTTTGGGGGATCAGGTTGTCTTTTCTGCTGATGCTTTTCATGTTTGATATTCAGGTGATTCTTACTGATTGCTCATATTCATCTTCCTAGTTTGTCGGTATTTTTCTGGGTGTGCTAGTGAGGATCATTTCAAACTTGTTATGCTGGTGTTTGTGAAGATATTTGAAGCCCCTTCTATTATAGTCTTGTAGATATCAGGTCTTTAATTTTGAGGTGGGCTGGGTAGTTTGCCATCGGAGACGTTTTTCTCAATGTATCAGAACTTCTTCCATATTCAGTCATCCAGCAATTGTTTCGTCCGCCTCTTGTCTGAAGTCTGAGGTCTGAATTTTGAGTTTTTTGCTAAGCACTCTCTGTGTTGCTCTTTGTGACAGCGGTCGATGCTGTTATACCATATTCTGGAGCAGGCCTAACTGTGCCTGTGTATACGTGTCCTGCTGTTCATTCCTCAGTCTTTTCCAACCAGCTTCTTCATGAGTGATAGCTTCAGGATTGCTTTTCCCTCTGCTTCCTTTAGGTATGGTTTCTAGGTTGTCCAGCTTTATGTCTAGATATATGAGTTTTTATCTAGTGGAAGTTTTCCATCTAGTTGTAGGCTGACTAATTTCAGGGTTTGCGAAGGAGAGAAACAGGACAGGTTGTTTCTGTTTCGCTTATTTCTACGTTCTGATCATTTGCCCATTTCTTTATTTTGTTGAGTATTTCTTGCATCCCAGTTCTTGCTATGGGCAGGTGTTCTGATCCCACCCAAACAGCCAGGTCGTCTATATGGAAAGCTGTTGGAATATAATTTGGAAAGTTGTCTGTTATGTCGTTTATGGAGATGTTAAAGAGTGTAGGAGAGATGACTCTTACTTGGGGAACTGCATGCTGTAGTGGATATGATCGTTAACTGTACCTTCAAGATTTTCTCATACAGTGCGCTGCTAGAAAACGTTTTGTATCCAGCGATATATTTTTCCTTCAACTTTGCTGCTTTCATCTTTAGCAGTAGTATTTTTTTTTCACACGTTGTCAAACGCCTTTGTCAGGTCAACAAAGACTGCAACTAACTTCTTTTTTATTTGAAATTAATTTTCGTACGTCTTGCTTCTACTGTATAAGTTGTTCCTTTGTACTGAGAACTCTTAAAAAGGTCGATTAGCATATCTTTAGTAATGTTTATTTTTTTATTTTCTGTAATGTCTCTTATAAGGCCTCTAACGAAACGTTATATTATATTCAGCTTCCATAATAGTTTAGTTTTCTAATTCAAGGAATTTCCAGCTTTACTCTCCGTCTCGCGCGATATTTGTACCTTTCTCTAATGAAACATCTACATGTATGGAGATCAGTGTTGAATAGAAACAAATGTATTACCAATAACCCGGGAACATTGTTACAACAATCAAAATAAACGGAGTAGATCAAGAAAGAGTTGAGAGACTGAAATACTTAGGGTCAAATGTCAGCGATGAAGGCTCGAAACCTGAGATATCGGCTACAATACTTTCTTTCTTTCTTTCTTTCTTCCTTCCTTCCTCCCTTCCTTCCTTCCTTCCTTCCTTCCTTCCTTTCTTTATTTCTTTCTTTCTTTCTTTCTTTCTTTCTTTCTTTCTTTCTGTTTTTCTTATTCGTTACCTTCCGCACTGAAAATGGCGCCTGTTGCGCCGACTCATGAAGTTTCCCACGGGATGATCATCAAATATAAATATAGGAATATACAGTGCATCATAAAGTGAAGACTGTTTTATATATTTTGAAGCGAAAAATAACGGGTGTCCACAAAAACACTCCTTGGTTTTAAGTAGATATAAAAATAAAAACATATTGAAATATTCTTATATATAAATATATATATATATTTATCTCGGTGCCTAGTATTGCATAAACTAATAATGTTTCATGTGGTACCAGTTGGAATTACACACACACACACACACACGCGCGCGCGCACGCACACACACAGAGTGGACGTGCGCCCCAGCCGTTACTTTGCAAACATGGATGCGATAATCTAGCATGGACCAGACTCTCTGCAGCATTTCCGGCGTGATCGAGTTTACAGCTTTGGTCAAATGTGTTGATATGGATGTGAATCATGGACAATAGGACAAGAAAATCACTGGAGGCTGTAGAAATGTGGTTCACAGAAGAATATTGAGAATACTATGGACAGCTAAGGAGAGTAATGAAAACGTTCCGAAAGAGGCCAAAGCAAAAACAGAGCTAATTTCCAATATTAGGAAGAAACAATCATCATTCACCATGTAATGAGACGAGAGCAGCTGGAATATATTGTAACAACTTTGAAAATTGAGGGACGAATAGACAGAGGGAAGCAGAAGATACCAGACAGCTTAAGAGAATGGCTTGGCAGAAGATCAACAACAGAAATGATAAATAACTGTCGTGATCGAAAGTTGTGGAGAGACATGATCACCTACGCCAGCAGGCTTGGTACTTCATGATGACGAAAA
Source organism: Megaustenia siamemsis (assembly GCA_032433765.1). Taxonomy (NCBI): domain Eukaryota; kingdom Metazoa; phylum Mollusca; class Gastropoda; order Stylommatophora; family Ariophantidae; genus Megaustenia; species Megaustenia siamemsis. The sequence goes on from JAVIAB010000108.1 coordinate 57,664,040, forward strand.
TGTGTTCCTGTCGATTATCCAGTGTTGCGGGTAGTTAAGGTACATAATGGGAACCTTAAGGTAAAGTTACATAATGGGAACATTAAGGTAAAGTTACATAATGGGAACATTAAGGTAAATTTACAAAATGGGAGCTGTAAAGTAAATGAACACAATCTGAACATTAGGGTAAATGTACATAATAATAAGGGAACTCTGTTCTTCCGGTATTCCCTAAGAAATAAAGACACATACAGCTTGGTTCGGCTATCTCGAGGACTACTTATAAAAAACCTAGTCATTTTGTCCGGTGCGGTCAATCTATCCTATTTGGCAGATTCTCTTTGAGAAATTTGCAGAGATTTTTTTAGACTTAAAAGAAAGTATTTGAGTTAATGTATGTACGCTCACCATTTTTATAAACATTTTGCAATACGTTTTGGTGGTATTCTTTTGATATTTAACTTCTTGATATTAAGGTGTTCCTTTGTGAACAACTTGTAGATTGTGTTCTCTTCTTCTTCTTCTACCTTTCAGCTCCCAGTGGAGCATAGGTCTTCAACAAACACTTTCCAAGTCGTTCTGTTTCTTGCCATTCTTTTAAGATCATTCCATGTCTTCCCCATCATTTTCATCTCTGCTTCTATCTGTCTTCTCCAAGAATTCCTTGGTCTTCCTCTTTGTCTTTTCCCCTGGCGATTCCAAAAAAGGGCCTGCTGTGTAATACTCTCAGTTGGCCTCCGCAGTGTGTGTCCTATCCAGGGCCATCGTCTTCGCTGTATCTCTTTATCCACTGGTATTTGACTGGTACATTTCCATAATTCTATGTTAGTGAATTTGTACTGCTCTTTCCATCTTTTTATTCTGCGTAAGCATCCATTATTGAAAGTCTCTATCGTCATGATTGTCAATTTTGTTGTTCTCCATGCTTCACAGTCATATAATAGGACCGACTTAACATTGGAGACTGTGCTATGTGAAGCTAAAGCTCGGCTGTACATATGATAATGACTGTATTGTGTAACGTGACGTGAATATTCAAACAAGACAAAACATTTTTTTTTCTGGCATGATAAAAAAGACATAGCAGCTTACTAAAAGTAAATCTTGGAAGGGAAAATACAGGGTAAAAGAGGCAAAGACAGACAAAGACTAACATGGTCATATAACATCAAAAGATGGACAAGTCAGCCTATAACAATATGCACTATCAAAGCAAGAGACTGAGCGGAATGGCGCTCCATGGTAGCCAACCTTCGATGCGGAGACGGCACTCAATGACGATGATGATGATGATGATGATGATGATGATGATGATGATGTGGATATTACAGAAAAAGTGGCAATTGTATTATTATTTTTTGGTAATGGAAATAATGCATTCTATAATTGGGATATGGAATGGCGCTCCATGGTAGCCAACCTTCGATGCGGAGACGGCACTCAATGACGATGATGATGATGATGATGATGATGATGATGATGATGATGTGGATATTACAGAAAAGTGGCAATTGTATTATTATTTTTTGGTAATGGAAATAATGCATTCTATAATTGGGATATGGAAGGGGGGGGGGGGTGGCATTAATTTATGGAGAATGTTAAGATTGCTTTCTATTTTACAAAATATTGATTGTATTATTTTATGTAGAATGTTAAGATTGCTTTCTATTTTACAAATATTGATTGTATTATTTTATGTAGAATGTTAAGATTGCTTTCTGTATTATAAAATATTGATTGTATTATTTTGTATTGTGAATGTGAAGACTGAATTCTGCATTAGAAAACAAGGATCATATTTGTAAATCTTCTGTATAGAAAAAGTGTAAAGTACATTTTCCGTGGTTGCAAAAATAGCGTGTAAGAATGTAAAAAAAAACAAAAAACATCTTAAACCGGTAATGGAATGGATTTATCCACAAAATGGCTCACAGAAAACTTAATTTTATTCTAAATGAAAGTCTGAAGCAGCTGAGCCATCAGGATTTGTTTTGTCGTAAAAAGGATCAAACAACATATCTTAGACACGCACAGTTGTCTGCTCTGGTTGGAAAGATCCAAACAGGTTTAAAGTTGACAGGAAATTCGAAGACCGGTTTGTTGGCTGTACAGGGGAAAAGCAGTTGGATAACATCATCATCACCATCATCAGGAACCATGCCTGCTGACGTAGGTGATCATGTCTCTACACAACTGTCAATATCGACAGTTATTTATCATTTCTGTCGTTGACCTTCTGCCAAGCCAGTCCCTTAAGCTGTCTGGTATCTTTTCTCTTTGCTTCCCTCTATCTCTTCGTCCCTCAAGTTTCCCAGTTGTTACAATATATTCCAGCTGTTCCTTCTAATTACTTGGCCACAAAATTATTTGTTTCTTCCTGATATTGAAAATTAGCTCTCTTTTTAGTGAGATAACAGACTTGTGTAATATTGTGTCGGATTGTATCACTATTCTTATACCGCGTATGTAGGACAGATAAGTTATTTTTTATGTTTCCACATACTGATTCAAACAATTAAATAAAGTTTAGATTGTTCTGTTTGCTCATTTAAAATAGGTAGGTCGGCAGTTAAGCGGAACAATATTAAAACAGGCAATGAATTTAAATAACTTGGAAAATTGTTAACCTCAGACGGAAGATGTACAACAGAGGTGAGATGCAGGATGCCTCAGGAAAAGGCAGCTTCCCGAAAAAATGAGGAAGATAATAAGCAATCCATTTTTGACAATAGAAACAAGAAAAAGAGTTCTAAAATGTTATGTAGAGCCAGTCTTAACATATGGATGTGAATCATGGACAATAGGACAACAGACAAGAAAATAAAAATCTGCATGGTGTAGAAATGTTTTTTACAGAATAATTTTGAGAATGCTAAAAGAGGCCTATACATATACGAGGCCTATACGACATATACCACACAGGATACATACCAAATGAACTAAAAACATCAACTTTCATTGCATTGCCTAAAAAGAATGGTGCAGTTGAATGCAGTGACTTTAGAACAATAAGCCTAATGAGCCATGTTACAAAATCTTGCTAAAAGTTATACAAGGAAGGATTCAGAATAAAATCAATACTGAATTAGATGAGCAGCAATTTGGATTTAGGAAAAATAGCGGGACAAAAGAAGCCATATTCTGCATGAGAACATTAATCGAAAAATACACAGAAGTAAACAAACCAATATATGCCTGCTTCATAGACTACACCAAAGCTTTTGATAGAGTACACCACAAACAACTTATAGAATGCCTAAAAGAGATACATCTAGATGACATGGATATACGACTAATATGCAGTCTATACTGGAGCAAACAGCAATAATAAAATATAACAAAGAGTTCTCTACACCCATTGATATAAAAGAGGAGTAAGACAAGGATGCATCCTATCACCAAGCTTGTTCAATCTATACACTGAGCAAATCTTTAAAAACATCATAGAGATGCCAGGCCTACAAATTAATGGAAAGATAATCAATAACCTAAGATATGCTGACGATACTGTACTACTATAGTCCGTTCAGATTCGTTTGCCTAGACATTAATTTATTTTTTCAAAAACTTATTGTTCATTTGCTTTGATCTTTTGAAGTTAGGTTTAGAATACTAATGTCGCTATAAAAATATTTTTTTATCAAAGAAATGTGATCCAGTTTCAAAGATGCCTTATTTAACCTATATTAAAAAAAAGTTAATCGATATTATAAACACCGGCGGGATTATGTAGATGCTTACATCTCACAGCTGATTCTTTAACATATAGGCATGACCTTCACGGCTGAATGCGCACCGTCCTAAAATAGTTATGTTTCCACTATAAATTTTTATAAAGAAATGTTACATATGAAATTTCCCGTTTAGCACAAAATGACATTTTAGCCGAAACCGGAAATTATGTGACGTCAAAATCACGGCCGTAGACTCGAGTTCGAGTCATAATTCAGAGGCAAATCTCAATATTTACAGAAAGGAGGCGGCACTATCCATATTATCTTCTGCAAGTCTATGTGAGAATGAATATAAGGCAAAATATTTTACTGAGCATAACATTGCTATAAAGATTTATCAATACTTCTGCAGAGAGCGTAAAAAGGGACATCTTTATTGTTCTTTATCAAACCCTGAGAAGAGAACAATGCATATTTTAGGTTTGTGTAAACGTTCATTTGATCGAATAGTTAAAGGAAGCGGATATTTATTGCCAACAAATGCAAGAAAGCAAGGAAGGAAAGAAACGTTAGACAGTTTTGATAAGGACCTAGTAAAAAGAGAAATCTGTCGAATGTTTGATATAACGAAGAAGTGACACTTAGAAAGTTGAAGCTTTGGCTGAAAACTAACAACGACATTGAAATATCAAAAACTTCATTATGGAAAATATTAAGAAGTGCAGGCTTCACCTTTAGAAAGTATGCTGGTGGAAAAAACATTTGTGAGAAGCCACATCTAGTAGCTCTTAGAAGCAAGTATTTACGTGAAGTGAAGGAAATGCGCGAAAATGATTATGATATTGTTTATTTAGATGAAACTTGGATCAACGCTCATCATACAAATGAAAAGGAATGGCAGTTAGCAGATGGAAGTATTAAAAGATCAGTACCAAGCAGTAAAGGGCAACGTTTGATAGTTGCACATGCAGGTAGCAGACATAATGGGTTGTTGCAGAATGCTCATCTCGTTTTCATTTCAAAATCCATAGACAATAGAGACTACCACTCCGAAATGAATGGGCACATATTTAAAGACTGGATCGAGAAAAGTATCCTTCCAATATTAGATCGACCTTCTTGTCTGATAATGGACAATGCTTCATACCATAACGTAGTTAACGTAGAAGATAGAATCCCAACATCATCAAGTACAAAAGATGCAATCAAAACGTGGCTCATAAAAGAACACATACAAGTTAACGACAGCTACTTGAAACCCGAATTGCTTAGCCTTGTAAAACAGACACAACGTACAAAGATATTTAAAATAGACAAGTTAATTCAAGAACATGGCCATAGATGTTTGAGACTACCTCCATATCATGCACACTTAAATCCTATAGAACTAGTTTGGGCAAAAGTTAAAGGACACGTAGCATATACAAATAAAACTTTCAAATTATGCGATGTTGAGACACTTACAAATCAGGCTCTATCAAATATAAATAAAGACTACTGGGTAAAATGTGAGGATCATGTGTTACGACAAGAAGAGGAATATTGGAAAAAGGATGGTTTGTTGTTTGTTCAGCCGAAAGCAGTAATCGACCTATTTGACTCGTCTGATTCTGAATGATCATTACTCTGATTAAGTCTACAGATAAATAGTTTGATTTGCAAAATTTCCTAGTTGATTTGTTAAACAGTTTATTGTTCAAGACCACCCAAGCAATCAAAAATATGTTATAAGCAAACCAACAACCATTACTTTGAATGGAAGCCTGCTTGAGTCAGTACAGAAGTTCAGCTATCTTGGATCCACTATTACAGCCACACTTTCCTTAGATGAGGAACTAAATGTACGTATTTGAAAGGCAGCGACAACATTTGGGAAACTCACACCAAGAGCATGGAACTATATCAAATTGACTCTACGAACAAAAGTTCTATATATAATTTAAAATTTTTATACTTGCCACCAAGTAAAATTTTATGGACACGCCTATGGGTCATCGTTGCACTAGATTACTGTAAAACATTTTGATTAGGGTCAAATAATAGTTACATGGGCAAAGATCAAAGGAATTCGCCGCTTTAAGAAACCCGTTATAGCTAGACATCGTGTAACACATATGTTCTCGTGACATGGACATTTTAACACCGTATGCCAAAAATCATGTGAAATCATCAAGAACTTTTTGAATTATAAATCATAACATCTCGGAAAACGAATCTGAACGGACTATAGCAGAAAATCCTAAAGACCTACAACAATTACTTAATGAAATAAACACGACAAGCAAAAAATATGGACTAGATATGAATATCAAAAAGACTAAAACTATGATCATAAACAAAGAAAATACTCAAAACCCACAAGTGGATATCAAAATTGAAGGAATAGACCTGGAGACAGTTCAGAACTATAACTACCTTGGACATACTATAACCAGTGATGGAAAATGTACAACTGAAATAAACAAAAGAATAGGAATGGCAAAAAGTAATTTTAATGTCATGAAGGACATACTAACATCAAAACAAATAACACCAGAGCTAAAACTAAGAATAGCAAAATGTTACATCTTCTCAATATTCCTATATGGTGCTGAAACATGGACATTAGACAAGAAAACAGAACAGAGAATTGAAGCCTTTGAAATGTGGATATATAGAAGAATAGGTAGAATTGGATGGAAGGAAAAGAAAACAAATGACAAAGTCTTAAAACAACTAAAAATGAAAAGATAACTTCTGAACACACTTAGAACAAGACAAATGCGATTCTTAGGCCATGTTAAAAGACACAACAGCCTACTGAAAGTGATCCTGGAGGGGAAAATACAAGGTAAAAGAGGCGAGGCAGACCAAGATTAACATGGACGAGTAACATCAAAAGATGGACAAATCAACCGATGACAACCTGCACCATCAAAGCAAGAGATAGAGCAAAATGGCGCTCCATGGTAGCCAACCTTCGTTGCGGAGACGGCACTCAATGATGATGAAAAGAGGCCTAAAATAAAAAAAAAAACAATTTCCAATATTAGAAAGAAATAACCATAATTTTTTTGCCATGAACTAGGAAGGTAACAGCTGGAATATAATGTGACAACTGAGGAAATTGAGGGACGAAGAGATAGAGGGAAGCAAAGAGAAAAGATACCAGTCAGCTTAAAAGAATGGATTGGCAGAAAGTTAACAACAGAAATGATAAATAACTGCCGAGATTGAAAGTTGTGGAGAGACATGATGCAATAGAGTAAAGCTAGTGAGAGCATGTGGGCAGGTAACTTAGTTGTTACCCGCTTCTCAATAGACAATGACAGTAACGAATGGTAGCGACTATCAGTGTTAAGACATACAATTTAAGTATGGAAATTTTCAAGAATAACAAGTTGTAGAAACAAAGTTAAGGAGTAAAAGTTTATAGTGGGTAGTGGACACACAGAAGTGAGGAAGGAAGGTAGAATTATTCAGAGAGTTTAGGTCAATGGAAATTTTCCGACATCAGGTTGGGGAAATAACAATACGTGCATGATTTGACTGCATGACTTTACTGTCCGGTAAAGAGCTACCAGGACGGGTCAGGTCATGAAGATGATGGTCACAAATAGTTTTTTTTTTACAAATTTTAGACTGAAGTCATGGAACGGTCAAGTCTTGGACATAAGTTGAACTTTGAGTCACAGTTCGGAAATGGAATTTGGCGGTGGAATGTTGTAGTGAGAATTGATTGGCTAAAAGGGTCGCAAGTGGTCACTTTGCGACGTTTGATTGGCTGAAGATATGTCACACAAAGTGTGAGGTTGGAGTATTTAAACTTCAACACAATAGGTTTAAGACAGTTCGAGTTAGTTATGTCAGGAAAATAATTAGTCAGGATTAAATTAGTCAGGAACGAGAATAGACAAGATGTAGACTAGGTAAGCTTAGTCCGGGTTCGGCCGAACTGCCGATGGCAGTTAGATAGAGTTAGAACAGTCAAAACAGTTAGAAAGTTAAGATTAGAAAGTGAAGCCAGTTAGTTAGGAAGTTAGAATCTCCAAGTTGTAGTTCAAGTCAGTTGAGAAGTTATTAGTAGAAGTTGATAGAGAGTAGGAGTATAGCAATGAGAATATGAACATTAGTGTCGTGAAGTGTTCTTAAGAGTATTTCAAGTTGTGCTTCACATTCCTCATGAACGTAAGTTGAATAATGTTGTATGCAAGATATGCACTTGGGACGGACCATAGTCATCGGCGTTAGCCCCAGAGAAGTCCCGAATTAGTTAACATTAATTTAAGATAAGTTCATCCACCACTAGTCGATCATTGTGCCTAGAGATCAATAATCTTGATTATCATTATGTATTCAGAAAAGAGTCTGTCTTGAATTACCTGCTGTGATCAACTAAAATAAATGTGATGTGCTGTCAAGAGAGTACAAAGATAATATAATGAATAAATAACATTACATTTCTATAACAATGATTACCTACGCCAGCATGCATGGTACTTGATGATGATGATGATGATGATGTAGGTAGTTATGGAGAGGGAATGATAGAAATATTAAGAAAGAATGAAAGAAAGTAAGAAAGAAAGAAACAGTTGAACAATGTGAATTAAACTTCAGGTACTCAGTGAATAATGATCAGAGACAATGAGTAGTGATAGAGCATTGTATAATTGTACACAAGGTATCACATATAATACATCGTATACAAATATCACAAAGCTGTATGTATGACGCTGATTGCTTTTCGGTTTGTAACCAAGAAAGACTCTCTCATTTGACATTCATATAGAAACCATATGGTGACAGAAAACAAAGACAAAAACTACGTAGAACAATTACTAGGGAAGGCTCAATCATGGTACTAAGAAACAATCAGGACCAACAAGAATTAGAAGCAAATTATCAATTGTGGAGAACAATGACTTCCGCCTTATGTGCTGTCTTCGGCCCGAGAGAAACTAAAAATAATTTTTTTTAAATTAGGCAGAAAAATCTTGCTCGAATGTCAGTTTTCCGACTCTCTGATGTAATAAGCGTGAAGACAGGATTTTATGCAATGCCAAATATGGCGTGCAAGAATATCGAGATATCTGGAACCGAAATGGAAAGAGATTTTGTATAAAACATCCGTGAGAAATTAATGGCCGCCCAAATTAAATGTCTGAAGGAACCTAATGTCGTAGATGAAGTTAAAGTGACACTTTTTACAGAAAATGCAAGATGAACATGCAGCATCTCCCCTCTCCACAGACACTTCTTCATCGCTCCTCCATTCCCTCATAATTCTCATTTAAAGAAATTCCAAGCTGTCTCTTAGTTTCCTGAGAAAGCTGAGGGGCGTAAACATGAAGGTTGTTTTCGATGTTTCGGCTGCCGTGCGCCAGTTTCTGAGCTTCTTATAAAGGATGCAAATCGAATTTTGTTTTATATCATTAGTTCATTTTCTCCTTTGTCTTCTTCGGTATTGTCTATTTTATTGACTGTTTCTTGTAATATAGTTTTCTTCTTTCTTCTTCTTTCTTCTTCTTTCTTCTTCTTCTACCTTTCAACTCCCTGAATATAACCCCAGTCAATAGTTACAAATAGAAGAGAATCACTGGGCCATAGATGACTCAAATAAATATGTTTTAATCTAACTGGGTATCGCAGAATCAATGATATTATCAGTAGATAAAGTCTTCAGAATGTGTAGTGATTGCAGCTGCAGATGTAAGTTGAACTGTAGTATTATACGAACCATGTTGTTGTAATATGTTTATGAAGACTAAGACGACGACTTCATAAACATGATATACAACAATATCATAGTCAGTGATGATTGACAAGAAATGTGATATCAAGAATATGTTTAAGTCTCCTCGTCATCATCTTATTTGTAATGTCTCTGTCTTAAATGTTCCATAATAACACCCTCCATAATGATCTCCAGGCCATCGCATCGCTTTATTAAAATGTATACGTTCATAATATTTTATTATTGTTTTGATGTTCCTTAGCAACTTGTTCTTTTGAATGCTAAACAGTCGCAAAATGGACATGTGTTCTCTTAATTGTCTCTTGTACTAATAGTATCTTAGACTGGACATGTGTTCTCTTATTGCCTATTATACTAATAGTATCTTAGAATGGACATGTGCTCTCTTAATTGTCTATTGTACTAATAGTATCTTAGAATGGACATGTGCTCTTCTAATTGTCTATTGTACTACTAACTAGCATCTTAGAATGGACATGTGCTCTCTTAATTGTCTATTGTACTAATTGTATCATAGAATGGACATGTGTTCTCTTAATTGTATATTGTAGTAAAAGTATCTTAGAATGAACATGTGTTCTCTTAATTGTATATTGTAGTAAAAGTATCTCAGAATGGATATGTGGTATCTTAATTGTCTATTGTAGTAAAAGTATCTTAGAATGAACATGTGTTCTCTTAATTGTATATTGTAGTAAAAGTATCTCAGAATGGACATGTGCTATCTTAATTGCATATTGTAGTAAAAGTATCTTAGAATGAACATGTGTTCTCCTAATTGTATATTGTAGTAAAAGTATCTCAGAATGGACATGTGGTATCTTAATTGTCTATTGTAGTAAAAGTATCTTAGAATGAACATGTGTTCTCTTAATTGTATATTGTAGTAAAAGTATATCAGAATGGACATGTGCTATCTTAATTGCCTATTGTAGTAAAAGTATCTTAGAATTTATAAGTCAAATGTGCGATTCATACTCCTACATGCAGCAGCAGAGATGTGGAGATTGAACTATCAGATAGAAAGTCGACTTAGAGGAATCGAAGGTTGATATATTAAGAACATTCTAAACATCCTTTGGATCATTACATCACAAACAAGAAGCCGCCAGAAGATCAGGCTTTAATAACAACAATCAAGAAGTGAAAAGAAAGAAGATATTGGAAATGGCTAGGCCATGCTCTATGAACGGAACAAACCAGGCATCTGTACCTAGCATTAAAATGTACACCAACTGACAAACGAAGAAGTGACAGACCACTGAGGACATGGCAACAAACCATACATGATGAAATGAAAGAGGTTGGTAAGTCCTGGCTAGAGTTGTCCATGTTCCAGACCGGGTTGGGTATAGATATCTTGTGAGTGCCCTTTACTTGCTCCAAATCGTATTGTGTGGAGATATCTTGTGAGTGCCCTATACTTGCTCCAAATCGTATTGGGTGGAGATATCTTGTGAGTGCCCTATACTTGCTCCAAATCGTATTGGGTGGAGATATCTTGTGAGTGCCCTATACTTGCTCCAAATCGTATTGGTGGAGATATCTGTGAGTGCCCTATACTTGCTCCAAATCGTATTGGGTGGAGATATCTTGTGAGTGCCCTATACTTGCTCCAAATCGTATTGGGTGGAGATATCTTGTGAGTGCCCTATACTTGCTCCAAATCGTATTGGGTGGAGATATCTTGTGAGTGCCCTATACTTGCTCCAAATCGTATTGTGTGGAGATATCTTGTGAGTGCCCTATACTTGCTCCAAATCGTATTGTGTGGAGATATCTTGTGAGTGCCCTATACTTGCTCCAAATCGTATTGTGTGGAGATATTTTGTGAGTGCCCTTTACTTGCTCCAAATCGTATTGGGTGGAGATATCTTGTGAGTGCCCTATACTTGCTCCAAATCGTATTGTGTAGAGATATCTTGTGAGTGCCCTTTACTTGCTCCAAATCGTATTGGGTGGAGATATCTTGTGAGTGCCCTATACTTGCTCCAAATCGTATTGTGTAGAGATATCTTGTGAGTGCCCTATACTTGCTCCAAATCGGATTGTGTATAGATATCTTGTGAGTGCCCTATACTTGCTCCAAATCGTATTGTGTGGAGATATCTTGTGAGTGCCCTATACTTGCTCCAAATCGTATTGTGTGGAGATATCTTGTGAGTGCCCTATACTTGCTCCAAATCGTATTGGGTGGAGATATCTTGTGAGTGCCCTATACTTGCTCCAAATCGTATTGTGTAGAGATATCTTGTGAGTGCCCTTTACTTGCTCCAAATCGTATTGTGTATAGATATCTTGTGAGTGCCCTATACTTGCTCCAAATCGTATTGTGTGGAGATATCTTGTGAGTGCCCTATACTTGCTCCAAATCGTATTGTGTGGAGATATCTTGTGAGTGCCCTATACTTGCTCCAAATCGTATTGGGTGGAGATATCTTGTGAGTGCCCTATACTTGCTCCAAATCGTATTGGGTGGAGATATCTTGTGAGTACCCTATACTTGCTCCAAATCGTATTGGGTGGAGATATCTTGTGAGTGCCCTATACTTGCTCCAAATCGTATTGTGTGGAGATATTTTGTGAGTGCCCTATACTTGCTCCAAATCGTATTGTGTGGAGATATCTTGTGAGTGCCCTTTACTTGCTCCAAATCGTATTGGTTCGAGATATCTTGTGAGTGCTCTTTACTTGCTCCAAATCGGATTGTGTAGAGATATCTTGTGAGTGCCCTATACTTGCTCCAAATCATATTGGTTCGAGATATCTTGTGAGTGCCCTTTACTTGCTCCAAATCGGATTGTGTAGAGATATCTTGTGAGTGCTCTTTACTTGCTCCAAATCGGATTGTGTAGAGATATCTTGTGAGTGCCCTATACTTGCTCCAAATCGTATTGGTTCGAGATATCTTGTGAGTGCTCTTTACTTGCTCCAAATCGTATTGGTTCGAGATATCTTGTGAGTGCTCTTTACTTGCTCCAAATCGTATTGGTTCGAGATATCTTGTGAGTGCCCTTTACTTGCTCCAAATCGGATTGTGTAGATATATCTTGTGAGTGCCCTTTACTTGCTCCAAATCGGATTGTGTGGAGATATCTTGTGAGTGCCCTGTACTTGCTCCAAATCGTATTGGTTCGAGATATCTTGTGAGTGCCCTGTACTTATTCCAAATCGTATTGGTTCGAGATATCTTGTGAGTGCCCTTACTTGCTCCAAATCGTATTGGTTCGAGATATCTTGTGAGTGCCCTTTACTTGCTCCAAATCGTATTGTGTAGAGATATCTTGTGAGTGCCCTTTACTTGCTCCAAATCGTGTTGTGTAGAGATATCTTGTGAGTGCCCTTTACTTGCTCCAAATCGTATTGGTTCGAGATATCTTGTGAGTGCCCTTACTTGCTCAAATCGGATTGTGTATAGATATCTTGTGAGTGCCCTATACTTGCTCCAAATCGTATTGTGTAGAGATATCTTGTGAGTGCCCTATACTGGCACCAAATCGTATTGTGTAGAGATATCTTGTGAGTGCCCTATACTTGCTCCAAATCGTATTGTGTAGAGATATCTTGTGAGTGCCCTATACTTGCTCCAAATCGTATTTGTTCGAGATATCTTGTGAGTGCCCTTTACTTGCTCCAAATCGTATTTGTTCGAGATATCTTGTGAGTGCCCTTTACTTGCTCCAAATCGTATTGGTTCGAGATATCTTGTGAGTACCCTATACTTGCTCCAAATCGGATTGTGTAGAGATATCTTGTGAGTGCCCTTTACTTGCTCCAAATCGTATTGGTTCGAGATATCTTGTGAGTGCCCTGTACTTGCTCCAAATCGGATTGTGTGGAGATATCTTGTGAGTGCCCTTTACTTGCTCCAAATCGTATTGTGTGGAGATATCTTGTGAGTGCCCTGTACTTGCTCCAAATCGGATTGTGTAGAGATATCTTGTGAGAGCCCTATACTTGCTCCAAATCGTATTGTGTAGAGATATCTTGTGAGTGCCCTTTACTTGCTCCAAATCGTATTGTGTAGAGATATCTTGTGAGTGCCCTTTACTTGCTCCAAATCGTATTGTGTAGAGATATCTTGTGAGTGCCCTTTACTTGCTCCAAATCGTATTGTGTAGAGA